>OY755250.1:31807998-32172998 GCA_963576725.1 Azorinus chamasolen | reverse complement strand
ATAGGTGTTTTAGTGGTGGTTGGGTCTTGTATGTGGCTTTGCCTGCTTGACTTTAAGGGTGAGGTTGGGCGCCCATAAACCGGTTTAAACTCCCGGTGACTTTTGTCACTGACCGTTCCAAGGCGGTACTTCCATCTTCCTCCTATTGTATGTTTGTTTTGACTTTGTGCGTCTCTTGTTGTTTTTTCTACCTATGTACATTTGCTGTTTCCTTGTGTTGCTGTTCGGGCGAGTGTTTGTTCTGTATGTGGTGTTACCTGCATGACTCATTTTTGTACTTTTACTACTTTTCCAATTACACATGAAGTATATTAAATAACAAAGGTACGAAAATGAGTCATGCAGGAAACACCACATACAGAAAACAAACAGCCCCCCCCGGAACACAAGGAAACAGCAAATGTACATAACAATAAAAACATCAAGAGACGCACAGAGACAAAACAAACATACAATAGGGGGAAATGGAAGTACCGCCTTGGAATGGTCAGTAACTTAATTCACTTGGGGGTTAAACCAGTTTTTGGCGCCCAACTTCACACTTATTGAGTTGACCATAATTTGTATTGCTCCATTAACAGTTAGGTTTAGTAGTAAGTGCTGTCCCATAACAATCTAGGTACACTAGTTTTATGCTGCCGAGGTATACATTTTTGTGCTGCCCAATACAAGTGTGGGTGAAATAGTTTTGCCCGATAAAATGTACATACAATAGTTTTGTCCTGCCCATAAACATATAAATACAATAGTTTTTTGCTGCCCCATGAACATGATAGGTTCAAGAGGTTTGTCCTGACCCATAAAACTGTATGTTTTGTGCTGTCTTATAAACGTAGGTGCATTTGTTTGTGTTGCCACAACAAAATATACGTAGGTAAAATGGTTTTGTGCTGCCCGATAAAGATTTACGTACCATAGTTTTGTGCTGCCCCATGAAAATGTAGGTACAGTGGGTTTGTGCTGCCCCATAAAATGTACGGACAATAGTTTTGTGTTGCCCAATGAAAATGTAGGTACAGTGGGTTTGTGCTGCCCGAGAAAGATGTAGATACAATAGTTTTGTGCTGTCCCATGAAAATGTAGGTACAACAAATTATTGATTTGTGCTGCCCCAGAAAAACGTAGGTACAATATCTTTGTGCTGCTCTTAAACAATGTTGGAAAATACAAGATATGTGTGTTGCTATATAAAAATCTACGTAGGGTAATATTGTGGTGCCCGTAAACAATGTAGGTTCAATAGTGTGTGCTATCTCAGAGGAAAATGTAGGAATGCACAATAGTTTTGTGATGACCTATAACACATGGGTGTAATAGTTTTGAGCTGCCCCATGAAAATGTAGGTACAATTCATTTGTGCTGTCCTAGAAAAATGTAGGAAGATACAATATATTTGTGCTGCCACATGTTGGGAGGCACACTAGTTTGTGACTACCTACAAAACATGAGTACAATAGTTTTGTGCTGTCCCATGAATATAAAGGTACAATAAGTGTGTGCTTCCCGATTAAAATGCAGGTACAATAGTTTAGCATGGCCTATAAAAATGTACCTACAATACTTGTGTGCTGCCCCATGGAAATATAGGCACATAGGTGTTTGCTGCCCGATAATAACGTAGGTACACTAGTACAATAGTTAAATGCCATAGATAAATGCAGGAAGGTACAATAGTTTTTTGCAAACCAAATATGATGTTATAATAGTTCTGTGCTGCCCAAATATGTAGATACACTAAAGTTGTGCTGTAGATAGGACGCCAAGTTACCCAGCGTCTCGTCTCGAGAAGGGTGCCATCGTTTTAGAAAATAAGGAAATAAGATAAATAAATGCAAATTTCAAAGGAATAAAGCACATATAAATAGAAGAGTTTGCGACAAAAAGTGAAGTCACTGATCACATACCGCTTTGAAAAGGCGGCGTATGATCTGGGACTGCACTGTTTGTCGTGGTGCACTTTTGCGACATTTGCGGTGAAAGGGTTAACACATCAATTGATTGATATTCATGATATTCATTGTTTCTTAAAAATGAATATCGATACAGTCAATAATAATGATAAAGTTTAGGGGAAATGCAAGCGAGGGAGATGTTTCCTCACTTTCAGTAATATATCTGATTGTAGTTTGTCTGTATCAATATTTGTACAACATTGGTGTGCATTTTATCTCATATAAACCCAGGTTAACGTGGGACATTGACTGTTTGTACAACCTTGGTGTGCATTTTCTCTCAGAGAAACCCCAGTTAACGTGGGTCATTGACTGTTTGTGCTCCGGGGTCATTGTTATATATTCTCCGTACCAGAGAAAAGGGAATTATTAACTCTTCGAATGTTAAGTTATTTTGCCGTTTGCTCAATTGTCGCCTGTTGCACAAATGTCGTCTGCAACATTTTTCAAAACCATAAGTTTTTTTCTCATTGTTTTGTTTGCATGGTTTGAGTCTGGGTGAAAATAAACCACTTTAGATCGTAGATATTACATTCATAAGAACTCATCATCATCATCATCATCATCATCATCATAATCATCACCATCATCATCATCTTCTTCTTCTTCTTCTTCATTATTATTATTGACATTATTAGTACCATTGTTGTTGTTGCAATTTGTGTTGTTATCATTGTTTCTGTTGTTGTTATTATCACCATTATTATTGTCCGTAATGTTTGACTTGACACTCAGTTTCTACCAACGTTCATAGATAAAATCAGGAATATCTGACTTTATAAATGTAATTGTTAAGTGCTTAGCAACATAATCATACATACACTGTAATACATCAGTATTGCTGCAATAGCCTAGTTGAATGTGTCGTTTACTCTAAGGATAAACAGTCGTGGAGTTGATTCTAGATAAAACCAGTTTTTACACTACAATAACACCTCTCTTAAGCACCATGGCATTAATTGTCCACAAACGTTCTGCACTATTATCCATAGGGGCCTGAACCGCTTCATGGGGTCTATATGTACTATATAATAACAAGGGTTCCAACTAGCAGAACGAATATTCGTGTACCACGAGTACAAATGTGACTGTAACTCTTATAATTTAAATGATAATTTCGTAAGTCTTTCGGGTATTGAAAGCCAATATATTTTTCTATCAAATGAATATAATCTTATAACCGTGACTTATGAACAAGTATCAATCCAACAATGATTTTCTCAAAATTTCACGTGTTTGATGGGTCATTGACAAACATTCGTTCACCCCGGTTGCACGTAAGTTACCGTGAGAAGATTATATTTATTTGATAGTAAAATATATTGCCTTTCAATAGCCGAAATACTTACAAAATTATCATTGAAAATGCAAGAGTTACATTCATATGTGTACTTGTGGTACACGGATGTCCGTTCTGCTAGTTGGAACCCTTGTTATTATACAGTACATGTAGACCACCATGAAGCGGTCCAGACCCCTGTGCTACTATCTTGATGAGTCGTCTGTCTTCTGTTTTCACCGTTCTTGGTTTAAGGGTCGATTTAGAAGGGAAATATTGTATGTACTAAAATATACCTTCTAGTATGAAAGTAGCCTCAAACATAGCAAGCAATAAAACAGTGTTTACTTCAAACAAACGTTTTCTTACGCCTCTGCCTCTGTGAGAGCCGTCTTATCAGCGACTGCTCTGCATTGCTTATATAATATAAATAACTCTGACTATGCAGTTACCGTCATTATAACATATTTTCTTCATAATTATTATATTCCAGTTAATCAATACTCATAATGTTATTCTCTCTGAATGGAGCAACGGCTTAACGTTTAGTAATTAATGTTTTATTCACCTTACCTCCACGTATAATACTTACTTCATTCGGAATGCTACTGCTCTCGTCGATGATTCCACAGGACTGAGTATGGATCTTGCAGCATAGGATGTCCGGAGAACTTACCTTTTATCACGGTACACTGAACCATTCCAATAACGACCGATTTAACCTTACTCCGCCATGAAAAATAGTTCTTCTCCAATTTTAATACTGTGCAACTTTGACTAGTTCCTATTCGTCCAAGATTTTGAGAAAGGACTGAGCGAGTGTCAAACAGCTCGGACCCTGATAACGAGTGTCAAACAGCTCGGGCCCTGATGACGAGTGTCAAACAGCTCGGAACATGATGACGAGTGTCAAACAGCTCGGACACTGATGACGAGTGTCAAACGGCTCGGACCCTAATGACTAGTGTCAAACCGCTCGGACCCTGATGACGAGTGTCAAACAGCTCGGACCCTGATGACGAGTGTCAAACAGCTCGGATCCTAATGACTAGTGTCAAACAGCTCGGACCCTGATGACTAGTGTCAAACGGCTTGAAAAATGACTAGTTACTCGGCATCGACTCTGGATCAAAGCTGTTTTTAAAGGCGACACAGGTCGCGGTATGAGTGAGAATACACATGGATGTATTTGGAAGCCGAGGATTCACCGTAATGGAGGCGACTCACCCTTCTTACGCTGAACAAACAAACACCTTGCGTGTTTGTACCTACACGCGATTCGGTCCAAGTTTTACAAATTATTGACCGGGTTACAAACAACTGATCCTGATGGAAGTATTATTGGATCATGGGTAGTAGCAGTACTAATAAAATAATACACTCTCCGTGGTAATGCAAGTATAGGTGAATATAATGATAAGTAATATAATAATGTTATACCTTCTGATCCTTCGAAATCATGAATTTCAGTACTTCTTGTTCTGAAAATTGAATACCGCTTTAGCCGGTGCTAGGGGGCGTGAGCAGTGTTGCACTTTCAATTACTGCTCATGAACAGACTCAATAAAAACCGAGTTTGTAATTTTCTCTTTTTGTGTTGCAAATTGCTTTCGGGGGATCACCACCCTTCAGAATTCACCATTCTAATACAGAAACATAGTCTGCTTAAAGCTTAAAGCTATTAGAACGTTTCTCTTCCCCTTTACAATCAGAGTAGACCCCGTTCAGACGGCGCCTATAGGAAGCCCTCTGGTCCGGGCCAGCTCTGTTTGATTATTATATAATATAGATATGATTCTGTCAATGGCAATACGTGTTGTGTCTATGAACTATTATAACAATTAATTTAATGAATATTTTTTATATTATTCATTCAAACTTTTCTTAAACATTGACCGAATGTCAAACTGCTTAGATCCTGATGAGTCTCATCTGGACCCAAACTGTTTGAATATTCCCGCCAGATGGCGCTTAAATAGGGAAGGGTTAACCCTTTGCTCCATGCATATTCATGAAATAATTAATGTATATATGAATATTGATTGGCTTCATATTCATTATAGCATCAAAACAAGACATTTTTATTCTGGTAGAGACTGTAGAATTAGATTTATATTATTCCTGTAGCAACCGTCTGTTCTGGGTCTACTCTGTTTGTAGAAAAGTGTATTTATGGAGTAAGGGATAACCCTTTCGCTGCCAATGCCGAATCTGTGATTACCTATGCAAACAGTTTGGATCCAGATGAGACGCCGAGTAATTCGGCGTCTCATCAGGATCCAAACTGTTTGTTACTGTTACTATGTTTCTGAAACAAAAATGAAGAAAATCAAAAGAATGAAAATTTGAAGCAGACGACAAAGTTAGCAGACGACAGAGTTTGGCAGCGAAATGGTTTAAGGGTGAAACGTTTTTATTCGCACCAATTAAGTACATCTGTTCGCACTCAATACAGGAACCCATCAAAATTGTCCCAAGTATTTATGGAGACGGTCTCTGTCTCGGAAACATACCATGGCTCATTAACTATTTACTTCATGAATATTCACGTATGAAATAATGACTTTATGGATATTTATTACATGGCTGTTTATAATGGCTTATGAGCACAGGATCCTCGCATTTGTCATAGCAGAACGTGTTTAGAATAAGCTATTTATTAGTCCTATATGCATCTATTCAACTCGTTTTCCGATGAATATTTTATACCATTAATCATGAATATTTATACAATACAATAAATCATGAATGTTTAAACAATTAACCATGGATATTTATGTAATAATTATGTGTCTCTCAGTCTCTCACGGTATGTGTATGTCTGACTCTCTCTCTCTATCTCTCTTCACTCTCTCTCTCTCTCTCTCTCTCTCTCTCTCTCTCTCTCTCTCTCTCTCTCTCTCTCTCTCTCCCTCCCTCTCTCCCTCTCCTTATTTGCCTGTATGTACGTCTGTCTGTTTCTCTATCCATATATCCCCGTTCATATATCGCGCTCTCTCTCACACACATTATGTTCTTCTCTCTCTCTCTATCTTCTTTTATTCTTTCTCATTCTCTTGCCCTCTATATCCGCATTTCCTTCTCTCTCTCTCTCTCTCTCTCTCTCTCTCTCTCTCTCTCTCTCTCTCTCTCTCTCTCTCCCTCTCCTTCTCTGCCTGTATGTCTGTCTGTCTGTCTGTCTCTCTATCCGTATATCCCCGTTCATATATCGCGCTCTCTCACACACACTATGTTCCTCTCTCTCTCCTTTTTAGCTCACCAGAGCACTTTGTGCTCATGGTGAGCTTTTGTGATCGTCCGTTGTCCGTCGTCCGTCGGCGTGCGTCGTGCGTCGTGCGTCGTTCGTCGTCCGTCGTCAACAATTTGAACCTTTAAAAATCTTCTCCTCTCAATATACAGGGTTCTCATCTTTCATCTTTGGCACATAGTATCATCTTTATGTCCTCTACAAAAGTTATATAAATTATGCTCCTGGGGTCAAAATTGGCCACGCCCCAGGGGTGCCTTGTTTTCAATAGAAACATATAGTAAATCTTTGAAAATATTCTCCTCTGAAACTGGAAGCCTCCTCTCAGCTTTCATATTTGGCACATAGCATCATGTTCAGGTCCTCTACAAAAGTTATATAAATTATGCCATTGGGATCAAAGTTGGCCCCGCCCCAGTAATGGGTAGTTTTAAATAGAAACAAATAGTGAAATCTTTGAAAATCTTCTTCTCTGAAACTGGAAGTTTCTCAGCATTCATATTTGGCACATAGCATAATGTTCAGGTCCTCTACAAAAGTTATATAAATAATGCCCCTGGGGTCAAAATTGGCCCCGCCCGAAGGGTGCATTGTTGTCAATAGAAACAAATAATTAATTTTCTCCTCTTAAGCCAGAAGGGGTTGTCAGCTTTCATATTTGGCACATAGCATCATGTTTAGGTCCTCTACAAAAGTTACATAAATTATGGCCCTGGGGTCAAAATTGGCCCGCCCCAGGGTTGGGCAATTTTCACTAGAAACAAATGATGAAATCTTTGAAAATCTTCTTCTCTGAAACTGGAAGTCTCTCAGTTTATATATTTGGCACAGAGCATCATGTTCAGGTCCTCTACAATATTTATATAAATTATGGCCATTGGGTCAAAATTGGCCCCGCTACAGGGGTGGGCAGTTTTTAATAAAAACAAATAGTGAAATCTTTGAAAATCTTCTTCTCTGAAACTGGAAGGCTCTCAGCTTTCATATTTGACACATAGCATCATGTTCAGATCCTCTAATTTGTTTTTTATAAATTATGGCCCCAGGGTCAAAATTGGCCCCGCCCCAGAGGTGGGCAGTTTTAAATAGAAACAAATAGTTAACTCTTTGAAAATCCTCTTCTCTGAAACTGGACGGCTCTCAGCTTTCATATTTGGGACAGAGCATCGTGTTCAGGTCTTCTTCAAAAGTTATATAAATTATGGCCCTTGGGTTAAAATTGGCCCCGCCCCAGGAGTGGGCAATTTTCAATAGAAACAAATACATGTAGTAAAAACTTTGAAAACATTCTCCTCTGAAACTTGAAGGTTTTCAGCTTTCATATTTGGCACATAGCATTATGCTAAGGCCCTCTACAAAATTTATTTAAATTATGGCCCTAGGGTCAAAATTGGCCCTATCCCAGGGATGGGCAGTTTTCAATAGAAACAAATATTGAAATATTTGAATATCTTCTTCTCTGAAACTGGAAGGCTCTCAGCTTTCATATTTGACACATAGCATCATGTTCAGGCCTTCTACAAAAGTTTTGGCCCTTTTGTTTTCTTTCTCATTCTCTTGCCCTCTATATCCGCATTTTATTCTCTCTCTCTCTCTCTCTCTCTCTCTCTCTCTCTCTCTCTCTCTCTCTCTCTCTCTCTCTCTCTCTCTCTCTCTCTCTCTCTCTCTCTCTCTCTCTCTCTCTCTCTCTCTCTCTCCTCTCTCTCTCTGTCTCTCTGTCTCTCTGTCTCTCTCTTCTCTCTCTCTCCCTCTCTCTCTCTTTCCCCTGTCTTTTGTATCTGTCTCTCTGTCTATCTGTGTCTGTCTGTTGTCTGTCTATACCCGCCTCTCTCTGTCTCTTTCTTTCTCTGTCTCTCTCTCTCTCTCTCTCTCTCTCTGACTCTGTGTATGTTTCTCTGTGTGCCTCACTGTCTCTCTGTCCTCTTTGTCCCTTCTCTGTCTGTCTCTGCTCTCTCTTTCTCTCACACACATACACACGCACGCCGCACACAAGCACGTACACACGCACGCACAGAGTCCCCCTCCCTCCCTCTCACATCCACTCTCTTTAAACAATTACTATTTGCGCATCACGGCAGATGAGTAAAACATGAAACAATTAGGTAATTTGACATTCTGTATCACTGGCCTGACGCTTTTTGTCGCGTGAAGATCTTCATCCTGATGACGTTTGGAGTTGAGTGACGTTACATGATGTCTGTACATCTAATTATGAATGTACACATTAGTTACACCTGAGTCAGGTCATCGTTGTGTAGTCCCTACTCTCTTAACCCATTCTCTATATATTGACGACTTTTGTCGACTCTATAAAAATCACTGTCTGAAACCATTGTGATAAATAGAGCATTTGCTCCTATAGGAGCAAATGCTCTATTTATCACAATGGTTACAAATTGTTACAAACTACAAAATTCTAATGTTTTCTTTTTCTCAAGTTAATGCTCATTTTCGGTAGATTTATTCAAAGAGGCTGTATCTAAAAATAGCCTATGAGGTAAAGGGTTAAAGGTCAGTTATAGCCTATGTAGTTTGGATCCAGATGAGTCGCTGCTTAACTCCGCCTCTCACAGGATCCAAACTCTTTGTTACTGTCATTATGCTTTTTGAAAGATAACTGAGAAAAATTAAACATGAAAGATGGGGCAGATGACTCATTTTATAGACGACAATGCATGGTAACAAAAGGTTTAACCCTTTACTCCATGAATATGCATGACAGTCAGAAACTTTAACATCGTGAGTTTTAATTAGATTTATTTTAGGTGATAACTAGTTCAACCCAAGAAATATATGTCATTATAGAATAGGTAGGACCAGAACTATATCACTCTATCAGTAAACAGAGTAGACCCTGATCAGACGTACAGCTCCTAATCTGAACTGATTCTACTCTGTCTGCAAAACGGGTGTACATATGTTTTCGGTGGTAACAATGACTTGACTGCAAACGATATATAACACTTTGTCTAACAGAGATGCACTAGAACTTGTATTCAGCGGCCATCAAAACGATGTCTAATTATAGGCCTGTAAGGCAGGTGGGAGATTTATGCAGGTCAAATGTAATGCAGAAGGCTCATACATAATGATGATTAGATGTAAATTATCCCCCTTGACAGTTGTAAACGCGGTTGTATACCAAATGAGAAGTGATCCTTTCAGATGTAGTACTCTGTTATTTCCCTTGAATCTTAATGCGATGTTGGAGTTAATTGAGTTGATATTTAAAAAACGATCCTTTCTTCCAACCCTTTACTCTATACATAGGCGTTATCTAAACCTTTGCAAATAGGGTAGACGCAGATCAGACGACTCTTGTTGGACCTCTTGAAGGAGCCGTCTAATCAGTGTTTTAATCTGTTTGCTTATTATATGATATAAGTATAGCCTGTAGGAGCCGTCTGATCAGTGTCTAATCTGTTTGCGTATTATATGAGATAGGTATAGCCAGAAGGAGCCGTCTAAGCAGAGTTTTAATCTGTTTGTTTATTATATGAGATAGGTGTAGCCTGTAGGATCTTCTGTAGGAGTCGTCTGATCAGTGTCTAATATATTTGTTTATTATATGAGATAGGTATAGTCTGTAGGAGCCGTCTGATCAGTGTCTCATCTGTTTGCTTATTATATGATATAGGTATAGCCTGTAGGAACTCCTGTAGGAGCCGTCTGATCAGTGTCTAATCATTTTACTTATTATATGATATAAGAATAGCCTGTAGGGGCCGTCTGATCAGTGTCTAATCTGTTTGCTTATTACATGATATATGTATAGCCTGTATGAGCCGTATTGTCAGTGTCTAATCTGTTTGCTTATTATATTAGATAGGTATAGCCTGTAGGGGCCGTCTGATCAGTGTCTAATCTGTTTGCTTATTACATGACATATGATATAGGTATAGCCTGTAGGGGCGGTCTGATCAGTGTCTAATCTGTTTGCTTATTATATGAGATAGGTATAGCCTGTAGGAACTCCTGTAGGAGCCGTCTGATCAGTGTCTAATCAGTTTGCTTATTATATGATATATGTATAGCCTGTAGGAGCCGTCTGATCAGTGTCTGCTTATTATATGATATAGGTATAGCCTGTAGGGGCGGTCTGGTCAGTGTATAATCTGTTTGCTTACTATATGAGATATGTATAGCCTGTAGGAACTCCTGTAGGAGCCGTCTGATCAGTGACTAATCTGTTTGCTTATCCCACAAATATTGCCTGGATAGGAATACTAATACGCTAGCAGCACTGTTAAAATTACTTCTTAGTAGTAATTTTCCTCTGCACACATTATCTTCAATTTCAAGTGTCAGAATATTGATATCACTAAAGGCAAAATCGTATTGAAAAAAGAATAAACCTGACTTAGCATGGTCTTACCATCTATCGAACCTCTTAACCTTTGACCAGGAACAAAAAACGTTTACTGTAAATATTGAAGAAAAAAATAAATCAGCAGTTCAAAATAATATTTTTTATCCAGTCACCAGGCTTCTCTAGTGACATAATAAAGGGGGTGCAAATAAACTTAGGTTTATTAGGTTATTTCCGGCAGTGGAAGGTTTATTAGGTTAGTAGATAGGCGTAATGATTCTATAACCATGGAACTATTTTAGTTTTCTGTAAATATTCATAAACATGTTGATGGAATAGATCTAACAGATCTATTTGGTCACCAGAAGAATTATTCAAATGAGAAAAAAATAAAAATAATTGGCTACAGCTGGATTCGAACCCGCGCCTGATCCTAATTCTAATCTCTCTAGAGACGTCGCCTTTACCGATTACGCCACTGAAGCCACATACAATATGACGTTGATTTATCATTTTTATTAATTTAATCCACCGCTGGCAAAACCCGTTTTTGATAAAATCAAACCTGGAAGCAAAGATTG
The DNA here is from genome assembly GCA_963576725.1 of Azorinus chamasolen. Taxonomy (NCBI): domain Eukaryota; kingdom Metazoa; phylum Mollusca; class Bivalvia; order Cardiida; family Solecurtidae; genus Azorinus; species Azorinus chamasolen. The sequence goes on along the minus strand of OY755250.1, from coordinate 32,161,630 downwards.
ACAGATAAATAGTAAATGTTTTCTTTTCACTCTCATAATTATTTGAATGATAAACTCTTACAGGGGCGGTGATAGTCATAAACCTAAATATAGCCTGTTCAGTTCCATCGAATTCTGAGTGACGTTATGTGAATCTAAAAATAGAAACCGAGACTACGTAACTCGAATTTGACCAAAGATCTAGATCATGTCTGTTTGAAATAACTTATCGACCCTCGATTCAATTCATCTTATTTTTCAAATTCAACCACGTTTCCCTTCTAGTAATACAAGTATCGAAACTATATTCCTCTGCTGTAGCTCATTAGATCTATTTACGTCTAAATGGAAGTGAAAAGGGAGGGATCCGTTGATCGAAAAACTGCATTTTCAATGAAAATTATTTCAAGAGTGTTATGAGTCTATAAAAAAGACATTTAACTATATTGACTGGATAAATCGAATAATAGGTTAGTGCCGTAGATGGGACGCCTTTATCCGACTCGGAGAGAAAACAGTTGAGGCTCGGCAAGCCTCGCCTCAACGTTTTCTCCCCTCGTCGGATAAAGCGTCCCATCTACGGCACTAACCTATTATTCTCTATATACATACCCTGAAACAATTAGATATTTTTATCCTCATCTATTAATCCCCAAACAATCCAGTGTTCCCAACCACCCACATAACAAAAACAAAAATGGCTGCCAGAAAAACCTCACCTGCCTATCGAACCTCTATTTTTGAAATTGTTTACTGTAAAATAATACTCATAGTCACGTTATTTCATCATGGGCACGTGATCTCTGCATAAGCTGAAGGGGTCAGAGCTGTCAAACATTTTAAATGTGGTACACTTTTCAATTCACGTTGATATTCTATAACGTAGTAAGAGTTTTCTCATGTTTAGCATAGTTGAACGGAAAATAAACTGTTTTGACCTGGTTATGACATATATTTCGTTTTTAAAGCTACGAGGCGTTGTTTACAGACAAAGCAACGGTACTCATGGTTTTATGACGTAGTGTGCACTTCTACATGCGTAAAAACACCAAAAAATGAAAGGTTCGATAAACAGGTTAGGTTCGATAGAAGGTGAGTGTACGATAAGTTGAATAGGTTTACGGAGAAATCGCCTAGTGACGAAATCGCCTACAATTAAATATATAGTAAACCAATTGGAGAAATCGCCTAGAAAGCAATTATATAGTGTTTGTATTTCGCACCTATGGTACAGGACGGATAACATGACAGAACTTTAAAGAATGTTTGTAACAAGATTAATTTGTTATGTGGTATTATTTTCCAGATCACGATTGACCAAGATTGATCGATCAGCGTAGCCCCTGATCACTACATAGAAACAATTTGACAGAAGATATTTATATATAAGGAGTGATAATTATAATATTTTTGCAGAAAGTAAGAATGTTATACGCACGGAACAGGTTATTGTATGAGTCTTATGTCTAGTCAAATGATCTGGATCCGATCAGTGTAACCCCTGATCACTACATTAACTTTGACAGAAAATGGTAAAAAGAGCGATAATGATAATAGTTGAAGTGGCAAATTTGCAGAGTGAAAATATCATGAGTCTTAATCACTGTAATATGATCTGGATCCAGCAAATATCATTATTAAAATTGTCGGTTATCACAGTAGAAAATAAAATTATTATAATGGGACATAATGGGATACGTCACTTCAAAGGAAGTGAATAATTCCACAGACCACCGACAATAAAAAAATTTCCCGACATTTTGTACTAACTAAAATTGCATTTCGAAAATGTATTGGATGCAGATCATCTAACAAGAAGTAAGACTCATATTATAACTTATTTCATGCGTATGACATTTTCACTTTCTGCTAATATTCGGTATATAATTATCAACCCCTGTAATATCGGGCTGTCAAGTTCGAGGTGGTGATCATGGGCCGCACTGATCGTCCAATCTTGGTCATCTTGATTTGGAAAACAACACAACAGGACAATGTATTTTTGTTACAAACACTCTGTATAGTTCTCTCATGTCATCACTACCTGCACCATAGGTGCGAAATACTATCACTATATAATTGCTTTCTAGGCGATTTCTCCAATTGGGTTACTATATATCTAATTGTAGGCGATTTCGTCACTAGGCGATTTCTCCAGCACCCGTTGAATAAACGCGAGGCTGCCAACTCTCTATCCTCTACAGTCCCACTTTTTGGTGACTTCTTTACATTGAAAAAGTACCCAAAATACGACAGACGAAACATAAAATACATGCTTATATTATTATTCCTTATATCATAATTTAGTAGATCTAATAATAATAATAACAACAATAATAGTAATCTATTAATATTCAAAATCATCATCACAGCTATTATTATTGTTATTATTATCATTATTATTATTATTATTATTATTATTATTATTATTATTATTATTATTATTATTATTATTATTATTATCATATTATTATTATTATTATTATTATTATTATTATTATTATTATTGTTATTATTATATCATTATTATTATTATTATTATTATTATTATTAATTATTATTATTATTATTATTATTATTATTATTATTATTATTATTATTATATCATTATTATTATTATAATCATTATTATTATAATCATTATTAGATTTCTATTTGTCTTTATTATTATTCACTTTAAACCAACCAAATACATTTCTACTATGGCCGTCCTAATATCTATGTCAAAATCATATTTTCCATACGAATGGTTGAAATGGCCGCAAAAATGGCCGCCAATATAAATCCGCAGTCCCGTACATTAAATTTGACGTCACATCCTTCCTTCTCAACTCCCGTCTGCTTCATTTTAGTTTTTGGCATTAGACCAACAACATCGCGTTTAAACAAATTGTTAGTTCATCAACTAGGCCTAGAAAAATGTCTAATTTATCAGAAATTTTCCGTAAAACTTTACACATGGGTTCAGAAGAAGACTTTGAACATATCTGTGATCCGTGTGTAACAGACGGAAAGAGAATGGAGGCGATAATTTACTGTGTGAATTGTGGACAATATTTGTGTCACGAGTGCAAAAATTACCATAAAAAGTTGCTAGCTTTAAAAACACACGTGCTGCAAGATATTACGACAATGCCCACGTTACAAAAAGGTCAAAAACAACATTCAGGGGCTTCTGGGGCTGCTGACCCACTGACGGACAGATGCAAGAATCACCCAGATGAGCCCATTAAATTCTTCTGTAGATCTAATTCTCATCAACAACTTGGATGCAGTGTCTGTGTTTCTCTACACCACCGAACCTGCGGAGACAACGTGTCCTACATACCGGAGATTTCCAGCTCATCCACAAGCCGTGAAGAATTTAAAAACATACGCGGAGATGCAACAAAGCTCATCGCTGAATTAGAGTTCAATACAAGTCGTTCGGAATGGTGTCAGCGAGAAACTAATGATAGTTTTGATCAGGCGATGGCGAATGTAAAAATGTTAAGGCGAGACATCAACAAACTTCTCGATAAATTGGAAACAAATTTGCTCAATGATACATCAAGACGGAGAAAAGAACATTTAGATTCCCTAACTCGTCAAACCCCAATAATTGATGACCTGGTTAAGGACGTTAAGAAAATGAACTCCGACATGGACAAAATGGAAGAGCTGAACCAGTTTAATCAACTGTTCATCGCCGTGAAATACGCCAAAGAAAAAATTTCATTGGTGGAGAAAGAGGTCGCTCGCATCAGTAAAACAATCAAACCTCAACGAGTTGTCTTCAACCGTGCTGACCAGCTTGATGATCTGACATCGTTACCTCATCTCGGCACTCTGTCACTGGTTGGCCAACCAGCAGCTGTCAAGTTCGTCCATGACATCAACGTCAAAATATCAACTGACACAAAGGACTGTAACATTAATGACGTTGTTATACTGAAAGATAAACGGATAGCAATGACGGACTGTGAAAACCAGTGTGTCAAGATTATAGACATCGCAGGTAAAAAACAAACCGAGAAACTCTCATTATCATCAGAACCTAAATGCATTACAATGATTGGAGATGACCAGCTGGCAGTAACGTGTAAAGGTGACAAGCGTATCCAGTTGCTGTCTCTGTCACCGACATTGTCAGCGGGTCAAACTATAACTGGACCAGGTGGTTATAACGGCCTCACATATAATGGAGGAAAACTCTTCCTCGCCTGTTATCGTCCTAGTTCAGTTCATATTTGTGACATGTCGGGTAACTTGTTAAAACAAATTGACTCCGACAACACAGGAAACAAATTATTTGTAGGTGCTCCTTCATATTTAACAATGAGTGGAGACCAAAGTGTCATGTATGTGAGTGATTGGAAAGGCAACAAAATGGTGTGTTTAAATAGAGATGGTGTTGTTATGGCGACATATTTACATGACAGGTTACAGGTTCCACTGGGAATAGCTGTGGATGACAATGGCTGTGTGTTTTTGTGTAGTACATGTAAACATTGTGTACATCAGCTGTCGCCCAGTGGACAGTTGATGAAGATTGTGTTGGAGCAAAAGGATGGGCTCCTGTACCCTAGAGGCATAACATACGACACTGGGAGACTTTACGTCAGCAGTGGCAGTACAGAACCTAAATACAAGAACAAGATAAAAGTTTACCAAGTAGATTAAAGTCTGCAGAGAAAAAACATGGAGGTAAGTAAACACTTTTTATGTTTTATTATTGACCTGTAACAAAATAATCACAACTTGATTAGCAAATGCACAAACAGTTTGGATCCAAATTAGAAGACATGTAACAATGTATCAGAATCCAAACTGTTTGACTCTCTTATCAAAGTTTTATCAATGTTGAATAAATTTCACAAGGTTGTGTGACATGTTTGAAGCAGACGCCATTACATGGACATGCATTAACACTTTACTTAATGAATATTCATGTAAGAATTAATGACATAATGAACATTATAATCATGGATAATAATAAAAACAATAATAATGATTAATAATCATGAATGTCAATTTTTTTAGTAGTTTAATAATTGTTATAATGGAAATGAAATGGACACAGGAAGTTTTGGCCATGACTGAAACTTTAGAATCACATCTATATATTATATATCATTGAGCAGAATCACAGATCTATTTGTGACTATTTTGTAGCAGATGTCATTTCATGTGCATGTATTTACTCTTTACTCCATGAGTATTCATGTAAGAAATAATGACATATAAATGTTAATCATGAATAATAAATTTTAATTTAATAGTAATTACTATTATAATACTCTTTTAATATTCACATTTTATAATAAATATTAATAATGATAATGATGGTGGTCAATAATAATTATGATAATAATTAATAATAGATCTAATAATTGCACATGACATAGGATTTCTTTGTCATGACAGAAGCTTTGTTTTTATTTCTTATTTGATATATATGACCTTAACATGCTTTTGTTTTAACTCCATTTAACCGTCACGGCTCCTATAGGATCTGTATTTTCTCGATTTTCTCCGTTAGCAAAGGCATAGAACCATAACAATCTATGTAGGGAGTAAACAATTAACACATACATGTATATTATAATAATACCGGTACACATTTTTAGACTGAATAATGGGTATACCGCCGGTACTACCAGTATTTCTCAAAAGTGTTTACTCTGTTAGCAAAGTCATAGAACGATAATGATTTTTAATGAATTTTAATGAAGTAAAGAGTTAACATATAGATCTAATGATACCGGTAAACATTTTTAGACTGAATAATGGGTACCGATATTTCCACAATGTTTATCTTGTGTTTTTGTGATAAGCAATGAATCGTTGAGACATAAACATTAAGGATATTTGTCTTTTTGAGCATGTGGTGCTCACATTTAAAATATTGTGGATCTCAAACCAGTTTCAATGCATCTCAGACAAAAACAATGTATCTCAAACTAGTCAAACAATGCATCTCAAATCAGTTTCAATGCATCTCGGACAAAGACAATGTATCTCAAACTAGTCAAACAATGTATCTCAAACTAGTCAAACAATGCATCTCAAACCAGTTTCAATGCATCTCGGACAAAGACAATGTATCTCAAACTAGTCAAACAATGCATCTCAAACCAGTTTCAATGCATCTCCGACAAAGACAATGTATCTCAAACAAGTTTAAAATGTATCTCAAACTAGTTAACCATTTTCCTCATATATAAAATCAGAAACGCATTTTCACGCATAATGCGGCATTTGCAGAGTAGACCCAGATCAGACGGTTCCTAGAGGAGCTGTCTGATCAGGGTCTACTCTGTTAGCTAATGGAATTTTCAAGATCGGTTTCTTTATTTTCTAAAATGGGTAAAATGTCCCACCTTTCATATTCTACATGTATTATAACTATTTTGTCCATGAATATTCAGTAGGTATTGAAATTTGGAATAAATTTAACATATATATATATAACAACAGGAAAAGTGTAAATTATCTCAAGCATAGTTGAACAAGTTTGTTAATCTCAATCTATTCGACAAATTTCTTTATGCCTAAGGTGAAGCAATTTGATGTTTCGGGATATGTGTATTTTTATTTTCATTTTTTTTTCGGTGGGGGGGAGCTAAAAATAGATTTCATTGAACAATAATGTTATTGTTTTAAGCATCATTTGCTCTTGAAATGCAAACCTTACGCGGGGTTGTCACGAGTCATTGAAAAGTCAGGGAAATAGTAATATTGATTAACGCTTTACTCCATGAATATTCGTGTAAAATAATGCATTATGGCATCATGAATATTATTTCCTTAACTTGACAGAAATCTCAAAGAAAACAGAGGAGACTTTGATCAGACAGTTCCTACAGAAGATCTAGGTCTCCTATGTTTGCAAAGGCGTAGAACAGTGTATTTATAGAGTAAAGGGTTAAAATTAATATTTGGCAAGATTCTATTAAGTAATCACGCAAATTTGCTGCATAACTGTTCCTCTGTCCAATGCCTCTTTGACTTATGTAGATCCAAAATGTTTGCTTAAATTTATTTATCTCTTAAAGGTCACTGATAATTTTATAACCGTACAATGTGTAAAATATACAGTGGCATCTAGTATAGATCTATATGAACTGACTTATATTCAGTGAATAGTACCAGATCTATATTAACTGACTTATATTCAGTGAATATTTACAAATCTATTTTAACTAATTATATTCAGTGAATATTTACAGATCTATATGAACTGACTTATATTCACTGAATATAAATTTTACAGATCTATATATTAACTGACTTAAATACAATCTGATCAGTTGCCTGCTTTAAATGTCAAAATATGTTACAATGTCAGAATATCAGACAGTTTGGATTCTGATGAGACATCAGATAATTGGATCCAAACTCATTACTGATCAGGATCTACTCTGTTTGCTTATGGTATAATATAGATCTGATTCTTCAGTTCCTGCTGGAGCTAAAATGTACTACTTTCATATATGCCATTAAAGCGCTAAATAATATTATAAATATTCTTTCATGATGTCATTTAAACTCAGTTTTTCTTACATGAGTATTCAACAGGGACATCAGATAACTATCCAACCTGTTTTGATTTAGCTAGATGCTGCAAATTTACCAGTAAGGTACTGAAGGTTAATTAACCATGCAATTCAATTAAAAACCTTTTCACTGCCACAATGACATATTAGCAAATGGAATAGACCAAGATCAAATCGCGCCATCTTGTCAGGGTCTACCCTGTTTATGGTGCTATATAGATCTTGTTCTACAGTTTCTACTGGAGCCAAAATGTTGGACAGTCCTGTTTTCATAGATGCCATTATAACAGTCTAATAAATATTCCTGGTGTCATAATTTCATTAATACGTGAATATTCAACAATGACAGGGTTTAAGTGTCAGTTGAATTTAAATACTGACTTTTCAAAGTGGAATGGCATTTTTAGAGATATGGTTTATTGCCTTTTAAATAAATAGTAGAGTCCATTCAGTGGGATTAGCTTACATTGACTGGAAAATTTGAATGACAATCAGTACAGACCCTGATCAGAGGACTTTGGAGGAACCCTCTGATTTGGGTCTACACTGTTTGCAAATGCAAGGGCATTAATTGGATTAACTAACTTGCTGCATAAATGTCTACATATGGACTACATGTATATCCTAACTTTGCCCTTTCATTTTGTGAAGATCTGATTTCAATTGTGGGGAACCCGGAAGAGTAAAACCTGATCTAGAAGCTGTTCCTAAGTCCTATGATCTGAATCATCACTGTTTCTAAATGATACGTATTCACGATCTCAATATTTCTAACATGACTTACAGGAACAAGTCCTAGATAGTTCTGTCATCAGACCTTTAGCTTCAGGTTCTTAAATAGTACAGAACTCAAGTCGACCTTTTACTCCCTAAGTACACTTTATTATAAATTCTGTTGCAAAACAGAGTAGTCTAGAGTCTGGACCAAGTTCGGACAGCTCTTGTAGTACTTAGCTGTCTGCTCAAGGTCTGCTCTGTTTGCTTACATCTAATAATATAGATCTTATTCAGTAGTTTTTGCTAGTGTTAACAATTTCCTTGGTTATGTGGAATATACATTTTATCTTCGTTAATATTTTGCTCCATAAGTCCATGTATACATGCATTTTAGCACTTTTACACAGTAGATGCAACATAGATGGCCGAGAGCTGTCATACAGTTTAAACCTAAATCAGATGGCACATTCAAAACCAAGTGGCTGATCTACACTGTTCACTTGTCTACAATGTTTAATTTCATAGCATGCAAAATACAGAGTTTATTAGTTGTAATGCGGTGAAGACACAATTCACATGGCTGGCACATTAAAATGCATTCAAATGCAGTATTGATGAATGTCTGAATCATACAGTGAATACCTTAATCACATGACACAATTAAACGCACTAAAATGCAGTAGCTGATCTTGGTTTGCAATTCTTTCTAGGGACGTGAGTAGTGTTGCACATTTAATAACTACTCATGAACAGACTCAATAAAACCGAGTCTGCAATTTTCTCCTTTGCTTCGAAGGATCACCCATTTTCAGAATATATTTATCTTAGTATATCCATGTTAATGTACATTCATTTGTGATTATGTGAAATGAATAATTTCAGGTCCACGGAAGACACATTTCTACGGCTACAATACATTTACCATTCTTCCTCTAACCATTACCTGATTGAAGCCAAAACAGGGATTACAAAGGAGGGATCAATACAATACAGTGTGTTGACAGTCAGTATACAATGAAGTATACAAGACATTAACCATTCTTCCTCTAACCATGACCTTGACAGAAGCCAAAGCAGGGGTCACAAAGGAGGGATCAATTCAATAAAGTGCGTTGACAGTTTACAGTCAGCAGACGATGAAGTATAGACAACATCTTCCTTTTTCCTCTAACTGAGACCTGACATGCATTTGCAATGAGCTAGGATCCAGATCATGATAACTCAGCACCGCATCAGGATTCAACCTGCTTGATATCTGGTCAATGGCTTCTTAAAAGCGTTAAAATTTCCAGCAGTCATATTCAGTTTTGCTGGCTTATATGACAAACAGTTCTTTTGATCTAAATGCTTTATGTATACCAATGTGAGTTTTAACTCTTTACTCCATAAATACGCCTTTCTACGCCTTTGCAATCAGAGTAGACCCAGACCAGACAGCTCCTATAGGCACCGTCTGATCAGGGTCTACTGTGTTTGCTTATGATATACCATAGATATGATTTTACAGTTTATTCCATGGCCAAACACTCCTGTGTCCAACAATTAAGTATTATAACAAATTATTAATATTTTTAATTTATCATTATTTCATACATGAATATTCATGGAGGAAAGGGTTAAATTGCATATCAAATTTTATGTCATATGATATAAATTTGTATAGGATGTTTTATCTGTAACATATTATTAAGGTAACGGTGGACCCCCAGTATTTGCCATCACATGACAGTACATGTGTGTCCTGTATCCCAAGGGTTAACTACTCATAATCTTTGTCCTGATATTTGGTCTAAAGTTTAGAATGTCATACTGGGTCATACATATATGCAGAGATATTTAGTTAACCCTAAGAATGCTGAATTTCTTAAGTGGAATGGTCCATCTGTGATTAATAATTGAGTCTATTCTGTGTTGACTGGAAATGTATTTTAATTTACATGTATATATGAATGGCAAATAACACAGACACTAATCAGAAGGCATATAGCTGTAGGTGTTTTCTGATCTTGGTCTACGGTATTTGCAAATACCACTTAACAACAAGAAACAGTTTTTCAAAACGTACCAAATTAACTGAGGCAAGTATTTTGTATGTTAGTCTGATTTTTGGTCTACACTGTTGGTCTCAGTATTGCAAACAGCATTGACTCAGACCGGGGATTATGTTAATTTGATCATATTCGTAGCAAATAAAACAGTGTTAACCCGTTACCTAATGTAAACGCTTTGTCACGCTTTAACAAACAGGAGAGACCCAGTTTAGACGACTCCTGTAGGAGTTATCTGATCTTGATATGTTCTGTTTGCTTGTGATATAATATGGAACTGATTCTACAGTTTATTGTCTGATTAGAAATGCCCTGTGTTCATATTCCATTGTAGAAATGTTCTGATTAATATTAATTATGTATTTACCTGTTCAATATTCATGCAGGGTTACAGATAAGGTTTTAATGCAATTGGGTATTTACTCCTTATTGTTTTACAGAATTGGTTATTTGCAATGATTAATGGGTATTGGCAATTTTTGGTAGTATTCATATTCTCATTAGGTATTCTATATGTTTTTTCAGCTTTTTGTTATATATTTATTTGCTGTGTGTTACTCATTTTTTTGAAAAACAATTTGTTTTTTCCTCTATTTTAATTGGGTAAATACCCAATACTCCTCTTATCTGTAACCCAGTTCATGTAAAAAAATAATGACATCATGAATATGAAATAGATCATTTTTACTCAGTCAGAAATTGTAGACTCAGATCTATATTATACCATTTGCAAAAAGAGCAGATCCTGATCAGAAAATCCTATAGGAGCCGTCTGATCTGAGCCTACTCTGTTTTCAAATGAGTGAAAATGAGTTTATATGAAGAAAAGGGTTAAGGCATTATAAACAGCATTGACCCTGACAACTGACTGTATGTAACTCTGATCTGGGTCTACACTGTTTGCAAATATCATTGTACAAACGGTACAGGTATCGAAAACAACATTGACCGAATCATTGACTGTATATTTGTCTGATCATGTTCTAACAAACTATCAGTGGTAAAAAGAACATATTAGATCATTATAAAACTTCAGTTAATAAATATTCATGATGCCATTTTTTCTTACATGAATACATGGATTTTCAACAGGGAAAACGTTAAAAGGTACAAAATGATTATTAGTTATTCGTTTCTGTAACTTTGCAGCTAATTTATTATGAATCCTGAATTTTGTGGATTTCTTTCATTGCTTGACAAAACCAAGGTCAAAGTATATAAGTATATTTCCAGATGAGGCAAAATGCTTTTAGCTCGTCTGTTGTTGTTTTTTTCTAAAACCCCCAAAGTATTCATATTTGCCGTTGTCGTCATTGTTGTCCTTGGCGGTTACAATCAAACAGACAAGCTGTCCATTTGTCATCCTGCTACTCAATTGTTACCCACATTTACCAAACTATTAATTTTCTTTCTGATTTTTGTTTGCAGTTTGTATCCCAGACCAGGCCATATGTATTATGGGGCTTGATCTGGATCCAGACTATATATAAGTCATAAATGACAGAATGTTAGCATGCAAAAAAATAAAAGGGGGTGTATATTGTGTTTGACACTTTGCTTGATAGTGATGCATTCTGAAACGAAGTAGACTATGTTATGTATTTATTAGTGTCTGTTTGTATTGTGGACTATGTTATGTATTTATTAGTGTCTGTTTTTATTGCTTTTATGTTACAAACTTTCACCTTTTAGTCAGGGCAACAGATAATCCTACTTTGTATTTTTAGCCCCTTTCATGTATAATTCTAACCCCTTCCATGTAATTTTAACCACTTAAATGATGCGCATTCGATGTTCCACATTGTTTATCTGCAGTCTGAAAAGGTAAAATGACCAACAGTGCAGACCCTGGTCAGTTGGGGAATTCTCTAGCAGCCATCTGATCTGATATATACTGTTTGCAAATCCCAGTGCATGAGTGGCTCATAATGAGTGGATTTGTTTATGAATATTCATAATGAGCAGACTTGTTTATGAATATTCATAATAGATATTTATAAAAGACAGTCGTGTATGATTGCAAAGGATTTGCAAAGCATTTGTATGAGGGAAAGGCAATAAATAAACTTCATTTAAATGGTCCTTAGGACGTCCTCTATTAACTCTATAAACGCTATGGGATGTTTCGTTTGCTTTAGTCTGCTGTAGTTCTTAACCCTTCGCTTGCTGAATTTTAAAATACATTTCCCCTTCTTTACCCATGCCCTGTTGTATAATTACATATATCTTCACTGTGTACAAGTATTTCGCTGTGCAATCACTGCTGTGGAGTGCACTGGTTGCCCAATCAATTTGTAAATAATGCAGACCCTGATGAGACAGCTCCTGCAGGAGCTGTCTCATCTGGGTCTTCACTATTTACAGGTACGTATATTGACACGAATAGCAAACGAAGGGTTAAAATAAAACTTTTGTCATTGTTTTGCAAATGTCTGGTCTAAGATTCATTTCGGATCCAGATGAGACGCTGCATTAATGATTATGCATTTCATCTGGATCCAAACTGTTTAACAATTTCTTGTCTGCTTGGTGTGCTTATTAAATTAAATAGAGCTGACTCTACAGATTCTTCCAGTTCTAAAAGTGTGTGACTACATACTCAAAACATATGGGCGCCTATGAGATCAGATGCTTGCTTTATGCAGAATGGAAGTAATGCTGAAAACTCCTTGGGAAATTGTGTGTACAACTTTTGTCGTCCATTAAGCTACTAATGCAAATTACAGTAATGCATAATACAATAGGTGTTTTACAGATTGAAACAATTATTTTGCTTACTCTTCAGCCCGTCTATGTTTGAGTGAAATACAGGGATGTGAAGATTTTCGATAGATACACATAATTGGTCTCTTTGCCTATTGTCTCTAGTTAGCTATGCGGAGCCATCATGGTCATTTTCTGATTGGTCACTGAAAAATGTCTTAACCCTTTACTACATAAATACGACTTTCTACACCTTTGCAAAAATAGTAGACCCAGATCAGACGGCTCCTATAGGAGCCGCCTGCTCAGGGTCAACACTCTTTGCTTATCATTTCGTATGTCATATACCATTATAAAAATAATCATTATTTTTTACATAAATACTCATGGAGTAAAAGGGTTAACATGCTTTGATTGGCAATTAGTTTGAGTAGATCCCCTGCGTGTTTGGTCTATGATTGCTTTGCTAATATTGTTAATATTTGTACTTGAATGATATCCCATTTATACTGTGTTTATTCCTCTATTAGCAGGGCGGTTTTATCAGAAGTGGAAATTCTATTATTTCATGATTTCCATGAACATTGTAAATGTAGGAATATACTTGTATATAAGTGGTAAATTGAGGAATAGACTTGTATATAAATGAACAAATTGGGAATAGACTTGTATATAAGTAGTAAATTGAGGAATAGACTTGTATATAAGTAGTAAATTGAGAAATAGACTTGTATATAAATGATAAATTTGGGAATAGACTTGTATATAAATGATAAATTGAGGAATGTACAGAAATTGTTACGTAATTTGTATGATGAGGTGAATTATCTAGTATGTTGGCTGTTGTACCGGTATATCTATAGTATGCGGAAACCCTATTAAGATGTGTAAATTTAAACATTTTCAACAATGGTACTTTTATTTCTCCACCAAACCCTTCTAGTGGTAACAACACAGGGTTTGGTGGAGAAATAAAGATTTTATTTTGGAATGCAAACCTTTGGTTTTTAGTCTGATTATTCGTGCCATTGTTTTACACAATATAAATTAACTCTTTCAGTGCCAACATTGTCGTCTGCTATACACATTGTCATCTGCTAGACACATTGTCATCTGCTAGACACACTGTCGTCTGCTATACACATTGTCATCTGCTAGACACATTGTCATCTGCTAGACACACTGTCGTCTGCTAGACACACTGTCGTCTGCTATACACATTGTCATCTGCTAGACACATTGTCATCTGCTAGACACATTGTCATCTGCTAGACACATTGTCATCTGCTAGACACACTGTCGTCTGCTAGACACACTGTCGTCTGCTATACACATTGTCATCTGCTAGACACATTGTCATCTGCTAGACACACTGTCGTCTGCTATACACATTGTCATCTGCTAGACACACTGTCATCTGCTAGACACACTGTCATCTGCTAGACACATTGTCATCTGCTAGACACACTGTCATCTGCTAGACACATTGTCATCTGCTAGACACATTGTCATCTGCTAGACACATTGTCATCTGCTAGACACATTGTCATCTGCTAGACACATTGTCATCTGCTAGACACATTGTCATCTGCTAGACACATTGTCATCTGCTAGACACATTGTCATCTGCTAGACACATTGTCATCTGCTAGACACATTGTCATCTGCTAGACACATTGTCATCTGCTAGACACATTGTCATCTGCTAGACACATTGTCATCTGCTAGACACATTGTCATCTGCTAGACACATTGTCATCTGCTAGACACATTGTCGTCTGCTAGACACATTATCATGTGCTAAACACATTTTCGTCTGCTTCAAGATTTAAAATAAGTATTTCAGTGCCAGCATTGTCATCTGCTAGACATATTTTCATTTACCTCAACTTATAAAATGAGTTTGTTCAAGACTCTTTATAAAAAAAGGTAAGCACTGTAAAATAGTTTGGATCGTGATAAAATACCGAGTCACTTGGCATCTCATCTGGATCCAGTTTTTTTGCATGCGGTATCTCAGACCCTTCTTCGTGGCACTGAAGGGGTTAAGATGTAAAAATGTTTTATTAGATGAATGATAACTACTATTGTGAAAATCTCTTGTAATTATGAGGTGTATAACCATTTCCTTGTTCTTTTTTCATTCGAAAGTTCAATGCCTACTTAATATTTATGAACAAAATAGTTAAAATGAAGGTAGAATATTGTAGCCATTTAAGACACGGAAGAAACAGGCCTATCAATTTTTAAGCAAGCAAAGCAGACCCTGATTAGATGGCTCCTGTAGAAGCCGTCTGATCTGGGTCTACTCTGTTTGCAGATTCGTGAAACCACGTTTATATGAAGGAAAGGATTAATCACTTATCGTAATACCAAATATGGTAAAATCTTTCTAAAGTGACCACTTTATGAATATAACATGTCATTTTAAATGGGATTGCTTAATGCAAAAAGTAAACTTTCTGCATTATATTACTCCTGCATTAAGCTGCCACCAATAATTTAAGTGGTTGCTTTATAGGAGTTTTACTGTATAAGTGAAGACCCTCAATGAAAGATTATGAGAAGATAATAAAGTGTATTTATAGATAATATCTGTTATCTCTTTACTTAATCCATATTTATCTAACCTTTAGTCTGTTGCTGGCAAATCATTTATTACCTCTGCAAACTGTTTGGATCCAGATGGGACGCCGAAAAGCTCAGAGTCTGCTTTGTACCTAAGCTGTTTACAGTCAAGTCTCCTTTGATCTAAGCTGTTTGCAGTCAAATCACGGATTGCAAGCATATAAACATGGAGTTTTTGATCAAGAAATTGATAGACAGGTACCGATCCAAGCTTTGAAAGTAGCTTGTGAAGGACAAGAGTTGATCGTAGGGTTCCTTTGGGAACATGGTAGAAAGTCCCGTGGTTTGAATATACACAGTTTGCACATATAAGTGATACTTGACTGTGTCTGCCTTGGTAACACGTGTTCCTAAAAAGCACTCTGGGTCTAAACTTTTTGCATCTGGCTAGGGACACTGTGCCCTGTGTCTAAATTGTCTGTTTGCATATGTGTCAATAAGGTGCACTGAGCTCTGAGTCTACAATTTGCGACTGTCCCTATAAGGGCTCTTGATTATAATGTAGAGGCCACTAGGCTAATGGTCTAAAATGTTTGCATTTGTCCCTTTATGTAAAGGACACGGGATTCTGTGTCTATATTGTTTGCATGTGTCCCTGTAAGGTCTACAATGTGGGCACTGCTTACACTGTTTACATGTGTCTCTAAAAGGGCACTGGTCCCTGGGTCTACATGGTTTGCATGTATTTGAAAAAAAGACACTGGACTCTGGATCTTCATTGTTTGAATGAGTCCCTTAAAGGGACACTGGACTCTGGGTCTACTTTGTTTGCAAGTGTTCCATTAAAATACACTGGACTTTGGGTCTTCATTGTTTGCATGAGTCCATAAACGGGACACTGGAATTAGGGTATACTTTGCAAGTGTTCCAATAAAAGACACTGGACTCTTGGTCTTCATTATTTGCATGAGTCTTTAAAAGGGACACCGAACTCTGGGTCTACTTTGCAAGTGTTCCAATAAAACACTCTCGACTCTGGGTCTTCATTGTTTACATGAGTCCCTAAGAGGGACACTGGACCTTTGATCTACTTTGATTGCAAGTTTTACCAGTAAAACACACTAGACTCTGGGTCTTCATGGTTTGCATGAGTCCCTAAAAGGGGCACTGGACTCTGGGTCTACATTGTTTACAATTGTTCCTATAAAGAATACTGGAATATGGGTCTGCACAGTTTCCATTTGTCCCAATAAAGGACACCGGTCAAAGGTCACTGCATTTGTCCTATGGAGTACACTGGACTGTGTCTACACAGTTTAAATGTGTCCTAATAGTGGACACTGGTCTGTGGTTCTACATGTGCCCCTATTAGGTATAATCAGCTCTGGGCAATACAGTTTCAACGAGTACCTATAAGATTCACTGGACTCTTGGTCTACATTGTCTGCATGTGTCCCCTATTAGGTATAATCAGCTCTGGGTCAATACAGTTTGCACGTGTACCTATAAGATTCACTGGACTCTAGGTCTACATTGTTTGCATGTGTCCCCATTAGGGACACTGGATCTTTCTTGGGCAGAGTTTGTATGTATTCCTATAAAAGACGATGGGCTCTTAGTCTGCACTGTTTATGTGTGTCCCTGTAAGGGGGTTGGGATCTGGGTCTACACTAGTTGTACGTATTTCTATAAGGGACACTGGTTTTTGGTCAACACCCGTTTGCACGTGTCCCAATTAGCAGCACTGGGCACTGAGTCTACAGTATTTGCATGCGTCCGTATAAGGGACACAGCGCTCTGGGTCTTCACTATCGGTATGCTTCCTTATAAGTGATTCTAAGCTCTGTATGTATTCCTTCAAGATGCATTAGGCTTTTGGTCTTCTCTGTTTACATATTCCCCTATAAGGACATCGAGCACTGGCTCTACATTGTGTTCTTACATCCATATAAGGAACACAGAGCTCTGACTCTTTATTCTTTGCATATACTCATATAAGAGACGATAAACTTTGGATCTACACTGTTTGCATGTCTGGGGGCTTTTGGTATATTAAGTGTACATGTGTCTTTACAAGGGACACTAGGTATTTGGTCTACATTATTTACATGTGTCTATATTAGGGATTAGGGACACTAAGAAAACTCGTGACTGGAGTGGGTTTACCTTTTTGCATTTGCCCTTATAAGGGGTACTTGGATCTAGGTCTACACTTATTGTATGTTTTCCTATGAGGGACACTGGGATTTGAGGTTACACGGTTAAAATGTGCTCCTACAAGGGGCACTGGGCTCTTAGATTGTTTTCATAGGTCTTATATAAACTGGGATCTGGGTCTACACTGCATGTGTACCTATTAGTGACAATAGATTTTGGGTCTATTTTGCTTGCATTTGATCCCTATATAAAGTCGCTAGGCGCTTCGTCCATATAAGGGCATATGGGTATATATTGTGACCTATAAGCGTTCTGTGTCTCCACAGCATTGGCTACTATAGGGGACACAGGGCTCTAAGTACACTGTTTGCATACGTCCATGTAAGGCACACTGGGCTCTGCACGTCCCTATTAGGAACAATTGGCTAAGGGTCTGCAATATTTGTTTGTGTCTCATACAATAAACACTGGGCTGTGTGTCTACATATATTGTTTGCATTTATCCCTATATAATGACATTGGACTCTTGGTCTACACTGTTTGAATGTGTCCCTATAAGGGTCACTGGACTGAGTCTACAGTGTTTGCATGTGTCCATATAAGAGCCAGTGGGTTTCGGCCTTCACTTTGCATGTATCTCTATAACGGACACTGGACTGGTCGTATAAGGGTCACGGGACTGGGTTTACACTGTTCGCATGCGTCCCTATAAGGGACATTGGACTCTTTGTCTACACTGTTTGAATGTGTCCCCATAAGAAACACCAGACTCTTGGTCTACACTGTTTGCATGTGTCCCTATAAGGGACACCGGGCTCTGGGTCTATAATATGTGTATGTATACCTATAAGGGACACTGGACTCTTGGTCTACACTGTTTGCATGTGTCCCCATAAGGAACACTGGACTCTTGGTCTACACTGTTTGCATGTGTCCCTATAAGGGACACTGGGCTCTGGGTCTACAATATGTGTATGTGTACCTATAAGGGACACTGGACTCTGGGTCTACACTGTTTCTATAAGGGACACTGGACTCTTGGTCTGTACTGTTTGCATGTGTCCCTATAAGGTACACTGGACTCTGGGTCTACACTGTTTGCATGTGTTCCTATAAGGAACGCTGGACTCTGGGTCTACAATGTTTGCATATGTCCCTATAAGGGACACTGGACTCTTGGTCTACACTGTTTGTATGTGTCCCTATCAGGGACACTGGACTCTGGTCTACACTGTTTGTATGTGTCCCTTTCAGGGACACTCTACTCTTGCTCTACACTGTTTGCATGTGTCCCTATAAGGGACACTGGCCTCCTTTCTATAAAAGTTAAGGGGCACTGGGTTCTGGGTCTACACTGTTTGAATGTGTTCCTATAAGGAACAATGGGCTAAGGGTCTACAATGTTTGCATGCGTCCCTATATGTAAATGACAACAGGGTTCTGGGAATATATTGTTTGCATGTGCTTCTATGAGGTACACTGGGCATTTGTTTGCATTTTCCCCCTATAAAAAGCGCTCTGGAATCTTCGGCCAAAGAAGGGACTATGGGTTTACATTGTGACCTATTATGATTCACGACTCCTCCACAACGTCAACTCAACAACTACGCCGATCTTTGCTCGATCATCGACTCAGATACCGATCCCTACACGATCTCAATCCGACCCACTGGTCCTCTGCTCGATCTCTACCCGACCATTTCATCATGGTCGTACTTGGGTATTAGTCGAGTAGAGGTCGAGATGATCAAGTACAGACCGGGTAAATGACTTCATCCCGACCACACTAGATATCTAATAGTTAACGTCGTGGTGTCGTGAATGATCGCGAGGGGTCGTGTATCGAGTTAATCTGATCAGCAGTGGGAACCTACCTTGGGTCTGTACATTGCATATGTCTCTATGACGGACACTGGACTGGTCTGCACTGTTTGAATGTGTCCCTATAAGGATCACCGGATTGGTCTTCACTGTTCGAATGTGTCCCTATAAGAGACACTGTGTTTTGGTCTACACATTCTATATGTATCTACAACGGACATTGGTCTACGCTGCTCGCATATGTCCATATAAAGGCTATATAAATGTCTCTATAACGAACACTGGGCTGGTCCTTTAAGGGAAACTCGACTGGATCCTTTTTGTTTGGTTTTATCCCTACAAAGGGTATTGGGCTCTGTTTATACACACTTTGCATGTGACGCAGTAAGAAACAATAGCTCTGACAATAACAGAATTAACATGTATCACTGGACTCTGGGTTTACACTGTTTGCATGTGTTCCTATAAGGAACACTTGACTCTGGGTCTACACTGGACTCTCGGTCTACACTATTTGTATATGTCCCTATAAGGGACACATGGCTCTGGGTCTACACTGCTCGTATGAGTCCATATAAGGGACAATGAACTCTGGGTCTACACTGTTTGCATGTGTCCTTATAAGGGTAACTGGACTCTGGGTTCCAGTCTATTCTGTTTGCATGTGTTATAAAGGACACTGGACTCTGGGTCTACACTGTTCGTATGTGTCCCTATAAGGGACACTGGACTCTGGGTCTACACTATTTTCATGTACCCCTATAAGGGACACTGGACTATGGGTCTTCAAAGTTTAAGGAACATTTGGGGAAGGGCCTACATTGTTTACATGCGTTCCTATATGTCACGGCAACGGGGTTCTGGGTATATATTGTTTGCATGTGTCCCTATGAGGTTCACTGGGCATTTGTTTCCATGTCCCCTAAGGTTTCTTGGTTCTTCGTCCAAATAAGAGACTATGGGTTCACATTGTGACCCATAATGATTCTTTATCTTCATAGTTAGTATTTGCATATAAGGGACACAGGCCTCTGGGTACACACTGTTTGCATAATGTCCATGAAAGGCATACTGGGCTCTGCGTCTATAGTTTCACGTCCCTATATGGGACACTGGGCTAAGCGTCTGCACATTTTGCTTGTGTCTCGTACAAAATACACTGGGTTCTGGGTCTATATTGTTTGCATTTGTCCGTATATAAAGGCATTGGACTCTGTGTCTACAGTTTACACATGATGCTTTAAATGACACTGGGATCTGCGTCTACACTGTTTGCATGTGTCCCTATAAGTGGCTGCGTTTGATTCTACAAATTACATGTCTCTATAATGGACACTTGACTGGTCTACATTGTTTGAATGTGCCCCTATAAAAACTAGGTTTCCGGTGCCCGTCAGATCAACTCGATCAAGCCCGATCAAATGATCGGGGACTGGTTTGCTCGCTCGGACTCCCTACCAGATCGAGTAGTCACGCACTCGAGAAGCGATCGGAAAGCGGTCGGGTATTGATCGATTTTATCGGGAGACAATCGTGCGGTCGGAATGAATTCATTTATCCGATATATACCCGATCATTCCGACCTCTACTCGAGTAAAACCCGATCAAACCAAGTACGACTATGACGATCTGATCGGGTAGAGATCGAGCAATGGTCCAGTTGGTCGGGTAGAGATTGTGTACTTTTAAGTGGCCATTCATTTATTGGACACAGTTGTCTTAAAAACCAGGTTGTTACTTAATGCATAGCAAATGTAATACAGAACGCTCAATTACTTTCGACATGCATTAAGCTACCACTTGACTTACACCTGACTTACACCTGACTTAGAGACCTATAAGTTAACCTGTTTTGGATGGCCGCTTACGACAGGTTCTACTGTAACTTTAAACGTTATCAGGACATGAGCTAGACAGTCCCGTGTGACCTTTATAAGTATCTCCTTATACTAGAACTGATTACATCTGCTGAACGTTTGATAGGCTACCATTCACAATGTAGATCGTTTCGGTATAATTCAACAGGGCCAGAATGTCCGTCGAGTTGAATGTTGTCTATCGAGCTTTGTAGTTAGTTTGTTCATCGTCAAGATCCAAACTGTTGCTAAACGTCAACATGCGAGACGTTCAAGGTCTTTTTGACTTTGCTTATCCATACTGGTTATGAGACACCATATCTACTCAACTATCACCTCTCTCACCTCTTCTTGATACTTATTATCACTGATAACAGATATGGACCTACTGAATCGTGTTTCTTCGTTTAATACAAGATTACGTACCAGGCTGTAGACGAATGTATGATAACATCTGCAAACATTTAATAGATTAGGCCTTGTGTATCTGCCCATCAGAGTCCAATGTTATCTGATCATAGTCTCAATTCTAGACTAGAAACATAAACTTAGTGTTGTTTCAAACAGATGAATATTTCGCACAAACAACACTTTGTTGTTTTGCACTCTTTAATATATCCATACTGATATTATGCACCTGTCTATTTTAAAACTGGAATAATAGAAAAAACTGATTTAAATTAAAAAAAACATGGGCTATAATTATATATTGCACTGTCGTTATGTAGAAACTTAAGTGTCGGTATATTGTACGAACACATCAAAGCCATGTGAGTTTGATAACCGAGTTGTTAATGACATACGTGCAAATTAGCAGTTGTAGGTTGATATGTTATCTATTGATATCATATGATTAACAAAATAGGTGATCCTGGCATGAACATGTATCATAGCGTGATTTGGCAATATTGTAAAAGTTGATTGAATTAAATCATTGCTTAAAAGAAATTTGACTTCATGGTTTAGATTTCTGTGGTTTTGCATAAATGTAGATAACAGATATATAGAATTCTTTAATTTTGCCCAGTCAAAATATAGAGGTAGACTTTTATATAAGGACTTGGTATACTGTTCATTATGTTTTCTTTGTTTATAAAAACCCTATTAGAATGTGCAACATGATCACAGTTTAAAACTTAATATCAGTCGGGAGATACATCAGATTCAGTATTACCCTGTACAATTAAACTAGCCAAAAACTAATATTGATAATACACGAATTATTGAACAAGTGTTACCCATCGTTCGATCTAACCGACCATTCATCCATATTTGTAATGTACGGCACAACGATATTGAAATGCCTGATTGCCAAATGGAAATGATTTATGTCTCAATAAAACCGAGTCTGCAATTTTCTCTTCTTGCACTGCTATTTTTGTTTATTAGTTTTGATAGGGGCGCCTGTAAATTTGATCTGTTGTAACTTGACTTAGTGATTTGTAAAGTTGCGATCATTATAACTCAATATAATCATGTTTCGAGTAGAATTTCCAGTATTCATTGTATAGACAAATGGATTTTGGCGGCCGTTTCACTCAGTGGCGGTTTGTTCATCGCCCAGATATGGAAATTTCTCAGGATATTTACTTTTCGATATACATGTTATTTTTAAAGCTGATATAACAGCTTCTGTTTTCCGGCATTTTTAATAAATGCCCTTTATCATACTCACTTGTGTATTTTCTCGTTTCTAATTTCAAATACATAGTTCGTTGTGGCCCGCCAGATTAAGTCCTAATACGAAGTAGAACATAAATAGATTTTATGGAAAACATAAAAGTATTTATGCGAACAAGATGCTCAAAAGTTATATATATCCATGTTACCTCATTAGCATAACTAGCGTACCCACTGAGGCAGCTGGGAGCTGTGGCCATTTCATACATCAGATCTGTGGCACATGACTTTTCTAAGCCAATCAGCAGCCTCCGCTACAAGTCTTTGTTTTGGAACTGAGAGAGGAAGGCTGCTGATGGCTTAGTGTTTACACATTTCACCTCCTCCTCACAGCCTCCTCCTCAAATTTAGATGCGCATGTCATTATTTCAACATTTTCCATATATTTTTGACTGTTTGTTCATCGCCCAGATATGGAAATTTCTCAGGATATTTACTTTCCGATACACATGTTACATGTATTTTTAAAGCTGATATAACAGCTTCTGTTTTCCGGCATTTTTAATAAATGCCCTTTATCAAACGCACTTGTGTATTTTCTCGTTTCTAATTTCCCATACATAGTCCGTGCTGGCCCGCCAGATTTAGTCCTAATACGAAGTAGAACATAAATGGTCTGGCTCCTAATGAAATGCTGTTCTAGTTGACTTTTATAAATGTTTACTGTTTGCAACTATACTCACTAATTTCTGCGTGACTAATTCACGGTCAATGGCGAATTCACTGTCTCATGTACAAGCATGTCAATGTGACATGTTAATTTACTGTCTCATATACAATCATATCAATGAGAAATGCAAATTTACTGTCTTATATACAAGCATATCAATGTGACATGCTAATTTACCGTCTTATATAAAAGTGAAGTGCCCTTATAGAAATATACATTAAAATGTAGACCGAGAGTCCCTCAAAGTGACAAAAGCCAACAATGTAGACCCAGAATCTAGTGTCCTTTATGGGTCTACATTGTTTTCATTGGTCGTATAATGGCTCTGGGTCCCTACAACTTGAATGATTCCCTGAAAGGGGAACTGCAGTTTGTGTCTATATTCTTTACATGTTGTTTATAAGGGACACGCCATTGAGTCTATATTTTGTGCATATGTCCCTATTAGGGACTCTGGACTGGGTCTACATTGTTGGACCTTGCTCGTACAAGGGACACATGACCCGTTGTATATACTGTTTGCATGTGTCTCGATGAGGGACACACTGGACTGAGTCTACATTGCTTGAACGTATCTTCTAAATAATACACTGGATTCCGGGTCTATATTGTCTGTATGTGCCATATAAGGGGCATCGTACTCTGGGTCTACACTGTTTCTATATGAACTTGCAGGGGACATCGGGTCTGAGTTTGCATTTGTGCCTAATAGGGTCAATGGTCTTCGGGCCTGCAATGTTTGCATGTGTCTCCTATAAGTGACACTGGGTCTTTATAGTTTGCATTTGTCTCCGAAATAGGACACTGGACTCTAGGTTTGCGCTACTGTCATGGGCCATTATAAGGGACATTGGGCATTGAGTCTACGCTTTTTGCACGTGTCCCTATCAGGTACGTTGGGATTTTGGTCTACATTGATTGCATGTGACCCTATAACGGACACTAGACTGGGTCTACACTGTTTGCATGTGTTCCTATATTACACTTATTGCCAGTATCCCTATAGCGGACACCAGGCTGGGTCTACACTGTTTGCACTGCCTACTTCGCAAATTAGTTTCAAATGTCATATCGGTAAAGACACTACCACTCATTATTTAAACGGAAAATTAAATTTGAGCTATAACACAATAATGGAAAACCATATTTAAAATTGTTTAATCCAATACTGTTCATATTAAAACAGTAAATCTGATGTCGGCTTAAACTTTAATATGGAATACGTTTTACAACATTAAAGCTTTTGGGATAATACTGACCGAGGGTTAGACAGCTTGAATCCTGATAAGACTCAAAGTCAAGTGACGTTTTATCAGGGTTCAAGTTGATTGTACATGTCACGAGTCCCGTGACATCTTATCAGGGTCCCGGTTGTGTGTACATGTCAGTCACATCTCACATAGCGCGATAAGGGTTAATATAATCACTGTTCAAAGTTTTACCTTGTAACTGAACTTTATCACACCACCATTGAATTCTAATAATTTGAACTCTATTGTAGTGGCATTTGCAAGCATTGTAGACCCAGACCAGATGACGCCAATAAGAACAGGGGTTACATTGGTTAAACCTTTCATACTGACTAGAGGCTATAACTAACATTTCATTAAGTAGTGATTGAACGCATTTAAAACCAACTCGAATGGCTCATGCAGGAGTCATGTAGGAGTCATGTAGGAGTAATGCAGGAGTCATGTAGGAGACATCTGGTCTGAAACTGCTCTGTTGGCTCATGCGTTGATACATGTATAATCTGATTCTACAGTTTTATGACATGGTAACACATTTTTTTGTTCATAATGCAATTTACATTCGAACGTGACCCAACCATTGCATTCGACCGTAACCCAACCATAGCATTCGAGCGTGGCCCAACCATTGTATTCGAGCGTGGTCCAACCATTGTATTCGAGCGTTGCCCAACCATTGAATTCGAACATGGTCCAACCATTGTATTCGAGCGTGGCCCAACCATTGTATTCAAGCGTGGACCAACCATTGCATTCGAGCATGGTCCAACCATTGTATTCAAGCGTGGCCCAACCATTGCATTCGAGCGTGGCCCAACCATTGTATTCAAGCGTGGTCCAACCATTGCATTCGAGCGTTGCCCAACCATTTATTCAAGCGTGGCCCAAACATTGTATTCGAGCGTGGTCCAACCATTGTATTCGAGCGTGGCCCAACCATTGCATTTGAGCGTGGCCCAACCATTGTATTCGAGCGTGGCCCAACCATTGCATTCGAGCGTGGCCCAACCATTGTATTCGAGCGTGGTCCAGACATTCTATTCAAGCGTGGCCCAACCATTGCATTCGAGCGTGGCCCAACCATTGCATTCGAGCGTGGCCCAGCCATTGTATTCGAGCGTGGCCCAACCAGTCTATTCGAGCGTTGCCCAACTATTGTTAAAGTGGATACGGTTTAACATTTCAACAGTGACTCATTGGTTCGACGAATCACAGTCATACACCTTAGTCTTGCCTATTCTGACCGGGCCATTTTTGCCAAGGTGTCATAATTTGAACAGTCTTGGAAACGAACCATTTAAGGATGCTACATACCAAATATCAAAAGTCTAAACCTTACAGTTTCGGAGAAGATTTCTAAAGATTTTCCAATGGAAAAAAGAGCGTCATTGGCCCACTATATCGTTCATATTATAGAGTTAAAGTGATATACTGACACTGTTATTTTTCAGCAGACAGCATTTCTAACAGATACCGGTAACAGAAATCAGTGTTTACACTATCACTGTTGAGCATGACTTGACTGAAATTAGCGCTGGATTCTGATCTAAAGTATAGGTAATTGTTACAGAAAGCTAAAACAACTTTCAAAAATAATCTAACCACCGAGTTTTCTCAATCTAAAATGAATGATGGTTACTTATTTCTCTTAACACAATTTCTACTGTATAGAGGTTAGGGGTCACTGACCCACTGCCCAGCTTGGGGCTAGAGTGAGTGATACTGGCTATGACCTCTGAATAAGGGAAAACCTTTAAACTGTAGTTTTTGATGTTAAAAAGTCTTATTTCAAAGTATAACCCACAGGACAGGGCCAATTGTTTTTACTAGGAACTATAATATTAACGTCGCCCCGTACATTCTCAGTGTTGTTATACCTTCTGATCCTTCGAGATCATGAATTTCAGTACTTCTTGTTCTGAAAATTGAATACCGCTTAAGCCGGTGCTAGGGGGCGTGAGCAGTGTTGCACTTTCAAATACTGCTCATGAACAGACTCAATAAAACCGAGTCTGCAATTTTCTCTTTTTGTGTTGCAATTTTTGCTTTCGGAGGATCACCACCCTTCAGAATTTATAAAGGTACACTAAGTCAATCTATACACCAAATGTCTAAGCTGTGAGAC
This sequence comes from Azorinus chamasolen, assembly GCA_963576725.1. NCBI lineage: Eukaryota > Metazoa > Mollusca > Bivalvia > Cardiida > Solecurtidae > Azorinus > Azorinus chamasolen. Next base: position 32,134,518 of record OY755250.1, on the reverse strand, counting down.
ATGTGGTTTTTGACAAGAAGATTTTGAAAAGCCCCCAGGGCGGGGCCATTTTTTGCCAGGGGGTCATGATTTGAACATTTTTTGTAGAAGGCCATTAGATCATAAATATATAAAAGCCCTAGGCTTTGTGGTTTCATAGAAGGTGTTAAAAGTAAACTGTTCACGCCCGCACGACGCACATACGCACGACGGCGGTCGAGTACATAGGATCATCTCAATAGCTAACCTTGACACTTTGTGCCAGGTGAACTTAAAGGTTTATGACCTTGGTGACTGGTTATTGCGACTTGACTGTAATTTGTAAAAAGGCATACGCTTAAAATGAGTTCAGACGAGTGACGCCGTGTCTGAATAAAACTCTACATCCTGGACATTCGTATCAGGGTTTCTACTCAAAACCATTACCATATAAGGTAACATTTACATGTGAAACAGACAAGAGTTTAATCAGATAAGATGGGTCAATGTTAGGTACTTCTCAGAAAAACAAACAATACTACATGTACCGGAATCAAACGAAGAACACTACATATACCACACCACTACATGCACTACATGTACCACACCACTACTTGTACCACACCACTACATGCACCACACCACTACGTGTACCACACCACTACATGTACCAAACTACTACATGTACCACACCACTACATGTACCACACCACTACGTGTACCACACCACATGTACCACACCACTACATGTACCACACCACTACATGTACCACACCACTACATGCATCACAACACTGCATGTACCACAACACTACATGTACCACACTACATGTACCACATCACTACATGTACCACATCATTACATGTACCAAACTACTACATGTACCACACCACTACATGTACCACACCACTACATTATATGTACCACATCACTACATTACATGTACCACACCACTATATGTACCACAGCACTAAATGTACGACGCCACTACATGTACCACACCACTACATGTACCACATCATTACATGTACCAAACCACTACATGTACCACAACACTACATGTACCACACCACTACATGTACCACACCACTACATGTACCACAAAACTACATGGATCTCACCACTACATGTACCACACCACTACAAGTACTACATGTACTACACCACTACATGTACTACATGTACCACACCACTACATGTACCACACCACTACATGTACCACACCACTACATGTACAACACTACATGTACCACAACACTACAAGTACCACAATAAACTCGTATATCACTGTCCTCGACCTGACTCACATATGCAAACAGTTTGGATCCAGATGAGACGCCGATTAAGTCGGCATCTGATCAGGATCCAAGCTATATGATACTCGTCCAATACTTTCTCAAAAGTTTGATAAACTCGGACGTAGTCAAAATTGTACAGACATATTAGCCATTATATTCAAACAGTTGGGTCAGGGCTAGGTATGCAAACTTGACACAAGAAAACATCCCTTGGCGAAAGATGTTCTGTTCAAAACCAAATTTTCACTCAATGGCTTTCGTTTCCAGTTGTGTTTCTTAACCCCATATTTAATGAATATTCGTGTATGAAACGCGTATCCTATGAATGTCAGTGTTTTTGGCCGTGGACGGTTACCCGCAAGTTACCATCCTCAGACCTGCCATCGCAGTTAGTCATACACAACTTCAGTTAGTTTCTTTGGTCAATATTTAAACAAAAACATTGAATAATGATTTATGGTTCAATATGTTCAATACAGTAGCTCACAGACAATCGCAATTGACCATAACAATTATGGGTGATCTCAGAATAATTATGCATGCCTTTTGGCTTAAGAAATCTGGTTATCGTTTGATGTCAGGATACGTTATATATACGAAATGTATTAGCTTTCAAGAAAATTGCCATCAGCAAATTAAGACAGTTTTGAAAATGTACACGTGAAACCCCATAATGAAAAATGTTAAAGGGTTAATAAGACTGGAAGCAATGCAGTGGGGTACATGTACATGTGAAAAATCATATTAAAACCTACTAAAGAGCTAATTAAGAATGGGAGCAATGCAGTGTGTTAGATGTACATGCGGAAAACCATATTTAAACCTGTTAAAGGGTTAAGACTGAAAGTAATGCAGGGTGGTAAATGTACATGTATGCGGAAAACCATATTGAAACCTGTTAAAGGGTTAAGACTGGAAGCAATGCAGGGTGGTAAATGTACAGGTGCAAAAACATTCTGAAACTTGATGTACACATTACATATATACACATTGTCACATATTAAGGGTAAATCCATTAAATGTGACTTAGGTGTGTACTTATAAAAGTGCACATGCCAAATATACATGTAGTAATATATCTTTATGTCCAGAAGCGATAGCTAGAGTTCAAGCTGTCAAATTATGTCTGGGCAATGTATATATATAACTGTCGGGAGAAGAATGAAAGGAATGAGAGAAGAGACTTGGGTAGACATAGTCATGATGTTAGAAAGAATCACGGTACGAAGAAATAAAAATGTAGAAACGTATAGAGACTAAGTTGTTCATTACGCCACACGGGCGTTTATGGTGCCACGTGACCAAGGATTCTGGATCCGTCGCGGAAAAATGTCGGAGTACGGGTAAGTCATTTCACTTTGTGGCTTGTGGTGTTGTTTTGATCTGTAATAATGGCGGAAATTAGTTTGACTCAGACTTTGGAAAATTTAACAAATCAATTAGAAAATGTATCAGCACAAAATGTAAACTTCACTTTTGATGGAAAAACTAAAGAATTTGAATCATGGATAAGAAATATAGAAAAATTTGTGTTAGTTAACAATATTTCAGAAACAAAGAAAAATTTAATTGCTTTAAGATCCAGTACAGGGATTGTTTCAGAATTCATACAAAAACGTTTACAAAGTAATCAATATTTAAGTTGGCAACAGTTGAAAAATGAGTTAGAAAATCTTTTTGGAGAAGTAACAGATAGATATCATAAGTTTTCACTACTAAGCAATATTAAACAACAAAGAGGTGAAAATGTACAGATTTTTGCAGAGAGAATACAAGTTTTGGCAAAAAGTGCTTATGAAAATTTTGAGCAAAAGACAGAAGTAATTGAACAACAATTAATTTGGTTTTTCACAGAGGGGTTAATTGATAGGGAAATTAGGGAAATTTTGATAAGGAAGAATCCTAAGACTTTTCAAAATGCAATAGAAATAGCTGTAGGTGAACAGAATATCGGAGAAAGAATTAGGTTAAGATCTAGGGGAAAAGTTAGCAAAAGAGAGATTGTACGATCTAAACGGAAACGGAAACGAGAGAAAAGAAAATTGTCAATCAATAATGTCAAATCGGAAACAGTACACGTAAACAAAGAATATACGCATGCGCGTAGAGTCAAAACACGATGTTGGTTTTGTGGCCAGGTAGGTCACGTGAAATTTGAGTGTAAAGAGTTCAGACAGTTGATGAACAGGCCGAAAAGTAGACATTCGGAAAACTCGGACGTTTCCGTCATAACGAGATCGGTGCTCGGAAACAAAATAATGTAGGATCAAAATATAATGTTACTGCAAATAAGGATATACCAAATTCATGCCTCATAAAGATAGGAAACAAACAAGTTAGAAGTTTGATAGATACAGGAGCCTCCGTTAGTATATTACATAAAAGAATTTTTGATTCAATTAAGCCTAAAATACCACTGTCTAAAACACACATTACACTAGAGTCGGCTTCAGGTGATAATTTACAGGTTGTAGGGTGTGCGAATTTGAAAATTAAAGTAAGCAAGCTATATTTAGACCACACGTTTGTAATTGTCAATAATCTAAACAGAAATTGTATAATAGGAAGAGATTTTTTAGCTGCAAATAGCTGTAGAATTTATTTTGATCTAAACTGTATTAGAATTAAAGATGAATATGTTCCGTTAGAAGATGACAGATGTATAGCATCAATAATTAGACTAAATAAGACTACAATTCTCAAACCACAAACTATAAATCAAGTTCAAGGAAAACTTAAAGCTAATCCTAGTATAGAAAATAATTGTGACTATGAAGTTTGTTCAATGGAAACAGGGTATATTTCAGAAGAACCTAACTTACAAATAGCTCCCGCTTTGGTACATTTAAGAAAAAATAGAATTGTTCCGATAATTATCGCAAATGAGTCAGGCAAAACAATTAAATTAAAAAGAGGCTGCATAATCGCTAAGGTTCAAGCTAATCAGGAGAATATGATAGAGTCGGTTTTCAATAAGGAAAATGAAGAGTGTTTAACTATTCACAAACCGATTTCAAATAGTCTGTCTGATATAAATACACCAAAGCAACATTATGCAAAAGTACAACAGCTCATACAGAAAAACGAAGAGATATTCTCGAAGTCTGAATATGATATAGGTAAAGTTCCGAATGTTAAAGTCAACATTCCTACAGGCGATCATTTACCGATTAAGCAGAGACCTTATAGAATGCCGTTTGTGCAGAGACAAGTACTGAAAGAAAAGCTTGATAAAATGTTAGAGGCTGATATTATTAGAAAGAGTAGTAGTCCTTGGAGTTCCCCCTGTTTACTAGTTTCAAAACCAGATGGTTCAAAAAGGTTATGCATTGACTTCAGAGCAATAAACAGGATAATCCAACCCACTAGTTTTCCTTTACCACAGATTGATGATATTTTAAGCTTACTAAATGGAGCTAAATATTTTACGACACTAGATTTAAGTCAGGGATATCACCAAATAGAATTGGATGAAAACAGTAAATCAAAAACTGCGTTTACTACCAGTAATCTCGGGCTTTTTGAATTCAATAGATTAGCTATGGGAATAAACCTAGCCGCAGGGACATTTGCACAAGTCATTTTGCAGATTTTAGAAGGCTTAGAATTTTGTAGTGTAGCTTATCTCGATGATATTCTGATATTCAGTTCCACATTAGAAGATCATCTAAAGCACATACAACTAGTTTTTGATAGACTGAAGCAAAATAATCTTAAATTAAAACTTAAGAAGTGTCACTTTATAAAAAACAGTACTACATACCTAGGACACATAATCTCAGAGGAAGGAATTAGACCAGACCCGAAAAAGGTGGAAGCTTTAAAAGACTTTCAAATTCCGAAAAATGTAAAAGGAGTTAGGTCATTTCTTGGAATGTCGGGATATTATAGAAAATTCATTCCAAACTACGCTGAGATAGCTTTACCTTTAACGCGGCTAACACAGAAAAGTGTACCGTTTGAGTGGTCAAAAGAATGTGAAACCAGTTTTAACGAAATCATACGTCAGCTACAATTATTACCCACATTATCACATCCTGATATCAATGCAGAATACATACTATACACGGACAGTTCAAATTTTGCTCTATGTGCAGTATTAGCACAATCAAAAACAGGTAAGGTCGAGGAGGAAGTTCCAATTGCATATATTAGCCAAAAGTTAAACAGATCGCAAAGAAAATACAGTACTATTTTAAAAGAAACACTTGCTATTAGTTTTGCGTTGAAGAAGTTAGATTGTTACTTAAGTGGGGCAAAAGTAAAAATCAGAACTGACCACCGCCCGTTGATTTATCTACTAAAATCAAAATTCGATAACAAACTATTGGAGAGATATGCACTAGAAATATCATGCTATGACTGCACAATAGAATATATTCCAGGGGTCGCTAATGTTGTAGCCGACATGCTTTCAAGGAATATTAAGGGTACAAATTCAGTCAGCGATGACAGTTGTCAGGACAGTTGTCATGACGACAACGGCGTAGACCACAAATTAATAGGGGCGATAAACAATACATGTTTTGACCCCAAAGAAATGGCCGATTCAAAAAACCAGTTAAGCTATCCCGAATTAGACCAGCCAAATAGCATCAAGACACTAGACATGAGCTTGGAACAAATTAAAGATGCAGAGTTGAAAAGATTTATAACCAAATTAAAACATAATGAAATTTCAGATAAGGAAAGTCGAAAATTTCTAATCAAAGACAACATACTTTATTTTATTTCAAATGCAGATGAGGATCCACTATTACGCGTATATGTACCTAGCCACCTTAGGGAAGCCGTAATGCAAGGCTATCATGAACTGTCACATGCAGGAATTAGTCGGTCATATGCTACAATCAAGCGGTTCTATTATTGGCCTAATATGTATAAGAATCTATATGAATATGTTCAACAATGTGTGCCTTGTCAGACAGTTAATCTCAGAGCTATTCGAGCACCTCTGAAAGAGCCAGAAATTCCAAAATATCCGATGAGTATAATCAGCGTAGATATACAAGGACCGTTTGCACTAACACCGAGCGGTAATAAGTATATAATAAGTTATGTTTGTGAACTAACTAATTGGGTCGAGGTAATCCCTCTGTCAGACATTTCAACTGAATCGGTGTTACATACTTTCTTTGAAAACATTTTCTTCCGATATGGCGCGGTATTAAGAATAATAACAGATAATGGATCTAATTTCACCTCAAGAATGTTTAGATCAACCATGTCTGAGTTGGGCATACAACATGTGACTACTTCGAGTTACCACCCTCAGGCAAATGGCAGATGCGAACGCAGTCATGCGACGCTCAATTCCATTCTGATTAAGCTAATCCAGAACAATATCACAGATTGGGACTTAATCTTGAACCAGGCGGTTGCAGGTCTTAGATTTAATGTTACTGAAAGTGCAAAGCACAGTCCGTTTTTCATGGTTTTTGGCCGTGATGTTATACTGCCTATTGATAATCTGCTTGGAACTAAGCTTCCTTATTATGGGGACGACTTCAGCAAACATTTAATGTTTAGAAACAATGAAATTTACCGTCAAGTATATCAAAATCTAAAAGCCGCTCGTAAAAAGCGAAATCAGCGAATAAATAGTAATAGACAAGAGGTACAGTTCGAAGTGAATGATACTGTTTACTATAAAAACTTTAATAAAAAGAGTAAATTACAACCGAAATGGGTGGCGTACTGGAGAATAATGGAAATATTGAGTGACAGGTCGTTGTTAATAAAGAACCAACTTGATAACAGAGTTATAAAATGCAATGTAGACCAGGTTAGAAAAGCAAATGTCGCCGATTGGCCTTTACCAGATAATAAAATAGTAGGTCAGCGTCCAATCAGAGCTTGTAGATATGTATTGCCTCCACAAGAAACTTCTAGTGATGAAGATAATAGTTATGATGAAGATAGTGAGCCTAATGAGGGGGTATCTAGTGGATTAAACAGGGGTAGGCGGAAAATGAAGAAACGAATAATCAAGAGACATAAAACTGTCAGATCAAATTCGGCATCTGAAGATAATATTCCGTTAAAAGATCTAGCCATACGCTTACGAAAAGCTGGAAATAATTACATTTCAAGTGGATCTCTAACACAGACGAGCTCCTCAGGGCCCGAGGAAAACTCGAATATGTTAGATCCTATTCAAAAGACAGAAATGTCCGTAGCTTACGAAAATAGCTCTAGTCAGGCAGTAAGTGCAAACTGGTCCGATACAAATAATGCATCCGGCAGCTGGTTGTCAAGTAATTATAGTAATATGGAAAATTAAAAGCAGGAACGGAAACAGTGTGGACTTCATTTCAGTAATGAGAGCTTAAGTCAGGTAGACTTAACTGCAGTAACGTATTGATCCTTAATTAGATCTCAAGTACTTTCAAATAAGACAAGAGGGTATCGAAAATGTCTTATGATTGAAACGTGTACAGAGAATAGTACTTTATTGTTTGTAAAAACAGAGTAGAGTATTTTTGTTGTTTGTAAAAGAGTATAAACTAGGCGTATACCTTTAAAAAGGTACTCTTTACAATGTTACGTAATAAACGTAAGATAGACCAGACAGACGTGTCGCGGTTTAGTCAGTGATGAGTGAGAAATTGCTCATGACCGTGTAAATAAGATATAGCGCTATTTGAGTAAAGTGTTGTAAATAGATTTCATTGAAGAACTATATTTGATGTTATAGCTATTACAAACATTGGATGGTAAAGGGTTATATGAAAATTTGTAGTGGACGCCGACAGTTCACTTTGAGATGACAAGAATTATCTTAACAAGTCAGATAATGTTAACATAGGGGGGTAATTGTAATACATTTGAAAAAACTAGATAACCAAAAATGTATTACAAACAAACCCTTTAATAAAAATAGTTTAGTGAAGAAAATATATATAAATAAGATGTATGTTAAAGGAGTTCAAGTTGCGAACTGTATAGTTTCACCTCAGAAAAATAAAATATTAAAAAGCAATAATAAAATAATTAAAATGACATAATAACTACAATGGTTGCCAAACTTCAATGTTGAGAAATACACTTTTTATATAGATTAAGTAATATAATTTCAATTTAAGTATTAAACATATTTGATATAGAACTTAATTACAAAGTCTGTGTTGATCTAGTTTTATGTCATGCAGCGGATCGAGATCTCTATGAGTTTACCGGTGAAATGACAAAGCCGAAAAACATCGCCTGGAGAACAACAAGACTAATCAACATAGCAACGCATATACAAACTTTTATCAACCATAGCAACGTCTTCTGTGACATACGAATAAGCCTGGGGGCGAAATCAGGGAAAACACACAGTCCACATCGAAAACCGAAAAACGACCTGAAGTACCTGTTTAAACTAACATTTAGTATCCATGATAATCACAGGTAGACATAAATTACGGAGTACGAAGTTTGACCAGAGTAATAGATGTCAAGGACACACATGAGCGATTACGTCATCTAGTTTACACAATAATTTACCTGGACATCAGACGTCAGAGTACAGATTACCAACACGTGTTAGAACATTTACAACCGAAAATCTACACAGAATAATAACAACATGCAAGTTTACGAAACAAGACTAAACAGATTTTAGTGGTTAATGTGTTGAACTTACAAAATCACTGCGTAAGGACATAGGAACTGTCATCAAAAATAAATTCAGAAGGACATTAAGTGGTAGCTGAGACTAGGAGTTGGAAAACTAAAGTTACAATAATAACAAGAATATGTGTTACTTTTTAGGTCTATATGGTGTTACGAACAAGAATTTTTCCAGTAAAAATCCTTTGTGTAGGAAGGGGGTTGTGTCACATATTAAGGGTAAATCCATTAAATGTGACTTAGGTGTGTACTTATAAAAGTGCACATGCCAAATATACATGTAGTAATATATCTTTATGTCCAGAAGCGATAGCTAGAGTTCAAGCTGTCAAATTATGTCTGGGCAATGTATATATATAACTGTCGGGAGAAGAATGAAAGGAATGAGAGAAGAGACTTGGGTAGACATAGTCATGATGTTAGAAAGAATCACGGTACGAAGAAATAAAAATGTAGAAACGTATAGAGACTAAGTTGTTCATTACGCCACAACATATATTCCATAAATACATTATGCATCTGCAAACAGAGTAGACCCATATAGGAGCTGTCTGATGAGGGTCTGATCAGTTTGCATATGATATAATACAGAAAGGATTCTACAGCTTCTGTCACCGCCAAATATCCATGTGTTCGTTATACACATTAATCTAATTAATATTCATGATGTCATAATTTCGTCTATACTGTGGTGAAGTTCGGCGTGGATACCTTTATTTACACTGAGTAATAACCTAAGGTGGCTTTGAGATAAATGCGTGGTTAGGACGTCCGTGCACTGGTTTAAATCCCCAAGTCGTGACTTTGCCACTGGCCGTTCCAGGGCGGTACACTGGTTTACCCCCCCCCCCCCGGTTGGTGACTTTGCCACTGGCCGTTCCAAGGCGTTAACTCTTTGTCAACATGACTGTGTTCGATAGACCTGCTTTTTTTAGTTTCTTAAATTTGGTATGCGTACAGATCTGAGAAAGGGTTAAATAAGCAATAGTCAAGTGAGTGAATATCACATTTCCTAACTATCTAGACCCATTTCAGCTGGTAAATAAGCAATAGTCAAGTAAATGAAGATCACATTTTCTAACTATCTAGGTCGATTTCAGCTGGTAAATAAGCAATAGACAAGTAAATGAAGATCACATTTTCTAATTATCTAGGTCTATCTCAGATGATACATACGCAATAGTCAAGTAAATGATGATCACCATTTCGAATTATCTAAATCTATCTCAGCTGGTAAATTTAAACCTAATATAGTAAATCTCTTCTAAACAGGAATTTAGCAAAAAGAAGAACGTAGATCTGGTTTAGGTAGTTCCATGCTTTGGGAGCTTTCTGCATGACTTTCACCCAGCAATAACATCTGGCAGAAACTGCTATTAATTTGAACGTTCATTTTAGACGGGCTTTACTCTGAGCTACATATCAACAGTATATTAGGTTTGTTGTTCATTCTATAACTCGTATTCCTGCAGAAGATAATGGTTAAACTAATACTATATGACCAGATCGTTTTGCTTTATTACAGTATTACAAAATCGTATTTGAGAGAACAAAACGATACATATTAGCCAAAATGCAGAAAAAGGGGGATAATTCAATAATGACTATGGTAGAGGTATCTCTGGTGTTTTGTGTACAACATTATTTAGAGCTTGATCCAAAGTCATAGATAATGGATATAACTATTTCAAATACTGAAATCGTAATTTCTTCACTTAACTAAATGTTTTTGCCATTTACTGAGTTTTTACTCAATGAATATTCATATAAGAAATAATAACATCCTGAATATTAATTAGAATAATATAGCTCACAAATACAACAATTTTGATCATGGCAGAAATTGTAGATGTCCTTTAGCAATAAGAGCAGACTCTTGCCAGGCATCTCTTACAAGAGCCGTCTGATATGTGTCTAGTCTGTTTGCAAACACATTCAAAAATATATTTATGAAATAAACGGTAATGATGTGTATGTATGCCAGTTAAAGTAAAACAGTCACAAATTTGTCTATGTAAAGGGAGAAAACTCCAAGTTCTTTGTAATGCCTAGCTGAGTCTCAAGGCTGTCTGACTTTCCTTTGCTATCCTCTTCTATCTTCTTGAACTTGTATCTTCCAGTTCTTTGATCATGACTGATTTGAAGCCGTTCTCTTGATCCTATAAAGGGATATATTCTAAACATAAAATAGAAGTCAGGCAGGACATTTGGAAACGACATTCATCAGTGCACAGTAACACCAGAAACACGAATAGAATACATGCTCACACATAATTACACGATAGTACAGAGCAACACCAGAAGCACGTATGGAATGCATGCACACACATATACACACATACCAACCAATACCGGAAACTCACTACATTGTGTTTAACACCTGAAAGTCACTACACCTACTTCTAAAACAGATATAGTAAAACTGATTCCATAAAACAGTATAAAACAGCCTTAATAGCATGCCGTGCGGTTCAAATGTTGAAAATTCTTAAAAATAAGAATGTGTTTTTAACCGTGAGAGTCACTACATTTGTCACGTGACCTTATTGACGCACCCCGGAGACCCACTACAGCTGTAACACACATGCAACCCACTACATTTACAAACACACATGCAACCCACTACACTTACAAACACACATGCAACCCACTACAGTTATAAACACACATGCAACCCGCTACATTTACAAACACACATGCAACCCGCTACAGTTATAAACACACATGCAACCCGCTACATTTACAAACACACATGCAACCCACTACAGCTATAAACACACATGCAACCCGCTACAGTTACAAACACACATGCAACCCACTACAGCTATAAACACACATGCAACCCGCTACAGTTATAAAAACACATGCAACCTGCTACGTTTACAAACACACATGCAACCCGCTACAGTTATAAACACACATGCAACCCGCTACAGATATAAAACACATGCTACCCGCTACAGTAATATATAAACACACATGCATCCCGCTACCGTTATAAACATACACGCAACCCGCTACTGTTTTATATAAACACACATGCAACTCGCTACAGTTCTAAATAAGCTCACATTTCTTGTTTGACTGAGCTATTACGTGAAACTGGTACTGTTTCCGACCGTCCGCGACCAGGTGCACCAAGGGTGACGTCTGTACGCCAAGACAATTTCATTTGACAACGTCACCTCTGGGACAGCCAAATGAACGCGCAAACCACAACAAATATGCTCGTGGTAATAGAGGGTTACATATCTGTGACAGAACAGTTCGTAATCGATTGGAGGAAAGTGGAATTTTCTGTCGACGTCTCTACATCGGACCAATGTTAACCCAGCAGCACCGCCGTCTCCGTCAACAACTGGCGGTCGCTAATGTTGGTAGACAGTGGCAGAATGATGTATTTTCAGATGAGTCTCAGCTTCACCTTTCTGAGCATGATTGGGGGGGGGGGCAGAACGAACGGTATTGCGACTGTAACCCTGTTAAACGTGACCGCTTTGGTGGCGAAAGCGTTTGTATTCGGGCACAGTCAGTCACAATTTAAGGTCACCGCTAGTCATAGTTGAGGGTAATGTCAATGCCCATCGGTATGTAAATCAAGTCCTACCTCTTTTTGTACTATCCATGATGCGACGTCGCCGATGCCTAACGTGCTCGCCCACATACATCTCAGCTCATTGTGACGTATATGCAATATCATAAGATGAATTCAGTTCACTGGCCCCAAGATCTGCCGACTTAAAACCCATAGAAAACATGTGCATGATCTGGAACGAGCTCAGTACTGGCCGCGAAACGTAGTTCTGTTTAAATAATCTATATGTGAGAAGTTTATATCGTCCTCTCCCATTAATGACACCTATTCTGTTAAATGATGCCTTAGCCTTGAACTCAAACATTGTATGTAGTTTGACATCCGTAATAATGCTTATGTTAACATCAATGTTACAAAATTGTTGTATCTTTAAATCAGAAAACTTATATTTAACATTATAGAACTATATTTACATGATACTAAAGATTTGGACACACGTACACAAGCTATACCGCCTACGCTCTTTGCACTTAAATGCATGTATGAATTGAAAACCACTAGCCCATTTGAATCAGACCAGCCACCGTGTTGTCTACTCTGTTAGCAACATGTTGCAGGCGCTGATGAATGACAGCGTAGAGTCTGATCAACGAGGAGGCGACTCTGGGTTAACACTTCTTACACTTTATGAGGTACTTTACAAACGGGTAGGTATTCCGACATTGCAAATAAAAATACCGAGATACCTGGCAAGTTTAAAACTCAGCGTCTACACTGTTTTTATCTGCGACAAATTCATTTTTATCTGTCATCACAAATAGTGTAGCCTCGGATCAGACTTCGGGTTTCAAAAGCGGCAGCTGATCGAGACCCATACTGCATTATCCATTTTACTATTTTAGCACGGTCAATTTTTGACGAGGCCCCGATTCTACCTAATCTCTTCTTTTGATTGTCATAGCAACCAGAGTTCAACATGGATCCAGAATTTTTAGAAATTTTGATAGAGCATTATAAAAATGTTTGGTTACATTTCTGCCTTGTGATTTCAGAGATGATTAAAACAGTTGTTGACGGACAGACACCAGCAATCACAAAAGCCCACCTGAGCATAGTCTGGTGAGGTAAAAATGTTTGGATGGGGTCTAGGTTAACCGTAGACAGAAACATGAGAAATTAATTTAAGGCTGATTAGATTATTGCAGACATACAGCATAATAAATCTGATTCACTGGTCACTTAGAAACATGCACACACATTTTGCTTTAATACTCTTGCTGGGACTTCAACCCAGACCTCTTGCCATCACTACGATGGTAAGCGTTCTATGCATTGAACTACAAGAAGTGTCTGAAAAGCAAATTTATGCATGTACATGTATAAAATCTTATGTTCTAAAATCTCTACTATGATGTATTTATGCACAAACACCTCCTCGAGATTTCTTAAATGAATATTTATTAGAATATTAATTTAATAGGATTAATACATTAATGCTGATATCAAGAATTATTCAAGTGTGTGTTGGAGGGGGGGGGCTGTTAACAATTAAACAATGCTACAAAAACATGCATTTCCTGATCTGATCAGAGAGGAAATATAGAGTGACAGCAATATTAATATCAAACATAACAATCACAACAAATTGTTAGCTACAATGATTTACATTAATTCAGAGATCTACCTAGTATTCCCTATTGAAGGAGGTATGCTCCGGACAAACTATGCAAACACAATGCACCAAAAAACTAGCTTTGGGGGCATAAAAAACTATGTCTAAGTAATTTTGAAAAATAAACATACATAATTTCTAACTCTATCCCTGTTCATGATCTCATGAATATTCACAGAACTTTTATTTTTGTATATATTGCAAAATAAAGGTTTGGTCAGAACAAAGGAACTGTGTGTATTGATCTATAAAACTTCAAAAGCAAAGAGAGCAAACCAAGACAAGACTGCAGCTATAGGAGCTATCTAGTCTGGCTTTTCTTTGTTTGCCAGTGCCTGAAAATGCAAGATAGTGAAAGGAAATCCAGTGAAAGAAGGAAATACTTTTTTAACACATTTGGAATCAGCAAGAGTTATAATTACCATAAACCATTTATCTGGCGCTCCCTGGCATAAACCGATCTATTAATAATGATCATCAAAACTGTACTTCTTAGCTATATTCTACGAAAAAGGTATTTCAACAGCTTGTTTAAACCGATGAGCAGTTAAAATGATGAAACTTCATGTAACACTTTCCTCTATAGATACAGGACAAACCTAGATCAGATGGCTCTGTTTATATATGAAATTCAGAGGATCCTTGTATACCTGCAAGTAGGGAATCGCTCAAGGGAAGTGCTGTTAGAAGAGGAAATTCTGTAACTGCAATGTACTGCCCAATGAGTGTTGACAAAATAATCCTGAGACAACTAAAACAATATTTACTTTGCCCGGGTCTCCTTCTTCCTCAGGACTTCAGGAATCCCCTAACTGAAATTAGAAGTGTCATTGACATATTAATACGATATTGATACAGGTTTAAAAATATCGATACAAATGGAGGGCAAATAAACACCTTTCCACTGGCTATATTTCTTACAGGTTGACAACTAAATAATACTGGTACCTGCAGTGAAAGTCTTCGGAAGAATTTCCACGCATACTCTCATTTACACCATTTTCTAGTATTTACTTGGTGGGTTAGGCTTAATTCTGAGCGACATTGTCAAATGTAAAAAAAAACACTTGAAACCTTTTACTGTTAATTTATGAATATAACTGTACTTTTGACCCATTTACACTCAGAGGAGCATGAAACATGTTAGTATATAGAAATCGATATATGGTCGATATTTAGCCATCGATATATTGATACAGAAATTTCCATCAATGACAGCTCTAACGGAAATTAAATCTAAAGCACAGGTATGGCTATTATTTAGCTAAATCATATTACAGTAAAGATTTTATAGAAAGTTCTTGGTTAATACGTTTCCTTGATAGAAAGTTCTTGGTTAATACGTTTCCTTTGATATAACGTTTAGATTGGTGAGTCCAGGCCAAATGTCTTCTTTATCTACGGTATATTGTAAAAGATCAGATACAACGTTCTTGTTTTAAACATTTTTCCTGTTTTGAACGCTTGAGAAAGTTTGTCCGAAACTGCTAATAGCTGTAATTTTGACGTTTTCCTGTAGTGTATCGATGACAACGGTCATGCGTGGGAATTAATTAACAGTGAAAATCGCCACTACTTGACACCTAATTGTATGGCATATTTTGTTTAATATTGAGTAAATACGATTTTCAAAGTTTGCACAATATGATTCTATTGAAAACTGGCCACCCCTGGGGTGGGGCCAATTTTGACCCAAGGGGCATAATTTATAACCCTTGTAGAGTACCTGGACATGATGATATGTGCCAAATATGAGAGCTGAGAACCTAGTGACCTAAAACAATAGGGGTCATTTAGTGTTCATGACTAATCACCACAGCAAATTTGAAGATCCTAAGCCAAACCCTTGAGCAGGTATTGATCCGAATTCATTTCACCAGTTAAGGTCATGGTGACCTTGACCTTTGATCTAGTGACCTCAAAAACAATAAGGGTCATCTAGTGGTCATGACTAATTATCACAGCAAGTTTTAAGATCCTAAGCCAAACCCTAGAGCAGTTATTGAAGTTATGGAACCCATTTCACAGTTAAGGTCATAGTGAACTTGACCTTTGACCTTGTGACCTAAAATACAACAGTGGACATCTAGTGGTCACGACTAATCACCACAGCAAGTTTGAAGATCCTAAGCCAAACCCTTCATCAGTTTTATTGATCTGAAACCATTTCACCAGTAAAGGTTATGGCGGCCTTGACCTTTGACCTAGTGACCTAAAAAACAATAGGATTATCTAGTGGTCATGACTAATAACCGCAGCAAGTTTGAAGATCCTAAGCCGAACCATTGAGAAGTAATTCATCGGAAACCATTTCACCAGTTAAGGTCAAGGTGACCCTGTCCTTTGATCTAGTGACCTCAAAAACAATAGGGGTCATTTAGTGGTCATGACTAATCACCACAGCAAGTTTGAAGATCCTAAGCTAAACCCTTGAGCAGTTATTGATCCAAAACCATTTCACCAGTTAAAGTCATGGTGACCTTGACCTTTGATAAAGTGACCTAAAAACCAATAGGGTTCATTTAGTGGTCATGACTAATCACCACAGCAAGTAAGAAGATCCTTAGCCAAACCCTTGAGCAGTTATTAATCGAAACCATTTTACCAGTTAAGGTCATGGTGGCGCTGACCTTTGAACTTTTTTTTGTAGAATTTTGTAGTTTGTTAACCATTGTGATAATGCTCTATTTATCACAATGGTTTCAAAAGTGACTTTTACAGAGGCATAGAAAGGCATATTTTTGGAGGAAAGGGTTAATAAGGAAATGTAGCTCCACCTTGGAGGCCATGAATTTTGAGATATCAACATTGATTTAGCATTTTGATAAAGGTTACCAGGCAATTTTTCCTACATAATTCCATTCAAATTGGACCACCAGTTTTGGAAAAGAAGGTTTTTTAAAGATTTTCTATATAGTCATTTTTCCCTGGATTCCACAGATATTTTTATTAATTTTGATAGAGCATCATAAAAAATAATTGGTTCAATTTCTGCTTTGTGGTTTCTGAGATGTTTTAAGCAGTTGTTGACGGACAGACAGACACCAGCAACCACAAAAGCTCATCTGAGCATATTCTGGTGAGCTAAAAAGAAATGGAATGTTTGGATGGGGTCTAGGTTTACTGTAGAGAGAACCATGAGAAATGATTGTCAGTTTTGTTAATTTACAGCTGACTAGATTATTGCAGACAGATAGAGTATGAATCTGATTCACTTGGCACACAAACATGCACACACATGTTTTAATACTCTTGCTGGGACTTTAACCCAGACCTCTTGCCATCACTGGGATGGTAAGTGTTCTATGCATTGAACTACAAGAAGTGTCTGAAAAGCAAATTCATGCATACATGTACATGTATAAAATCTTATGTTGTTCTTAAATCTCTACTTGATCTATTGACGCACTACCGACACTACTAATCAATATTGATATCAACCATAACAATTAAACAAATTGTTAATTACAATTATATACATCTAATTCATAGATCTACCTAATTTTTTAATTTTTTCGCAATATCTTTAGAATATGATTCTCAAAACTAAACGAAGATATCCTAACATTGCACAAGAACTAGAAGCTGTACCAAGTCAAACAAGATGTGTTTGTGAAACACTATGCCCGACCTTTGAACCTGAAGGATAACCATAACCTTTGACCAATGGACCAGGGAGTTGAATGTGACACATCATCTTTGTGCGGTGAACATTTGTGCCAGGTTATTTTGAAATCCATTCAGTTAAAACAGTTATAGAAGGGACATGAAATTTGGGATGGACTGACGAAACAAGTATTTCATCAGCTTGCTAAAACAAATGAGCAGTTAAAATGAAGAAAGTCCACTTAGCACTTTCCTCCATAGATACAGGACAGACCTAGATCAGACAGCTCTGTTTACATATGAAATTATAAGATCCTTATATACCTGTACATCTGCACGGGAACCGATCAAGGGAGGTGTTGTTAGAAGAGGAAATACTTTAACTGCAATGTTTTGCTCAATGTGTGTTGACAAAATAACCCAAACAACCAAAACAATATTTACTTTGTCCCTCTCCTTCTTCCTCAGGATTTCCCTCAACTGAAATTTAATTTAAAGCACAGATATGACTTTAATTACTTTAAATGTGCATCAATATCCATGTGTACAACTGCCATTATGTACAACTGCCATTATTTAAAATTAAGTTAATAAATACAAGAGGGCCAGAATGGCCCTGAAGCGCTCACCAGACAATCAGAGGAGAATATTTTCAAAGTTTTCACGATATGTTTCTATAGAAAACTAGCTGGCCCTGGGGCAGGCCAATTTTGACCCCAGGGGCATAATTTATATAACTTTTGTAGAGGACTTAGACATGATGCTATGAGCCATATATGAAAGCTGAGAACCTTTCAGTTTCATAAGATTTTCAAAGTTTGCTCTATATGTTTCTACTGAAAACTACCCACCCCTGGGGCGGGGCCAATTTTGACCCCAGGGCCATAATTAATATTACTTTTGTAAAGGACCTGAAGATGATGATACATGAGTTCATATTATTATTCATATCTTAACTTATTTTTAACCCTTCCCCTGTTCTATGTTTATTCAAAATTTCAATACCTACTGAATATTCATGGACAAAATAGTTATAATGAAAAATAGAAAGTGTAGCCATTTTAGAAAGTAATGAAAAACATCTTTCAAATTCCATTTACAAACAGAGTAGACCCTAATTAGACAGCTGCTAAAGGAGCCACCTGATCTGGGTCTGCTGTTTGCAAATGCATGAAAAGGCATTTATATGAGGGAAA
The DNA here is from genome assembly GCA_963576725.1 of Azorinus chamasolen. Classification (NCBI taxonomy): domain Eukaryota; kingdom Metazoa; phylum Mollusca; class Bivalvia; order Cardiida; family Solecurtidae; genus Azorinus; species Azorinus chamasolen. The sequence continues at coordinate 32,115,635 of OY755250.1, read as the reverse complement.
GGGTTAAGTAAACATATTATAAGTACATTGTATATTGTACACAAAAATGGAAATAATTTAATGCAATTTGCACTATATAATATCGTAAGTAAACAGAGCAGATTGATCATATGGCTACTAACTGAGCCATCTAATCTGGGTCTACTCTGTTTGCAATGGTGCAGAAATGCATAATTATGGAGCAAAGGGTTAATTGTCTGTGCAATAGGCCAGATCTAAAAATATCAGTTGTCTACCCAGAAGGGAGGCAACCCAGTTGTTATCAAAAGTGCAAAGTGAGACCTAGCACAGTTTGGATTCTGATCTGACGCATGTGTAACTTCAAATTACATAAGTGTCAGATCAGAATCCAATATTGTACTTCATAATTGTTTTGTACAAGAGAGTTAATTGTAAGATTGACATGTATTAAAAAACAATGTGAACAATCTTAGACAAGCAGACAACAATTCTGAAGCAGATAATACTGATACTGATAAAGAATGCTACAGCATAGAACACTTGACTTGTATTCAGCTAAACTTCACAAAAGATATACTGATAAGACTCTAGATTGATATCTGAGAGCTTAATGCAGGACATAGATATGCAAAGAGCATTTTGAGAATCATCCACTTAGTTTTCTCAATCTAAAATGAGTGTTTATTATTTATTTGGCTAAACACAATTTCTACTCTACTGATTAGACTAAGGGTAAAACCACTGGAAGTGGCTATACTAGGTCAGTCTCAGTGGACTAGGTTGTAGGAGAAACCTTTAGCCGCAGTTTCTGAAGTGAAAAAGCCTATTTTAAAGTATAACCCGAAGGGTAGGACCAATTTTAACCTCAGAACAATGATATTAACACAATTCTTAAAGGTAAACTAAGCTAATCCATACACCAAATATCTAAGCTCTGGGACATGTAGTTTTTGACAAGAAGATACTAGTGTTTAAACAGCAGTCAGCTATGGAAAACTTGCCACCCCTAGGGCGGGCCAATTTTAACGCCAGGGACATGATTTATATAACTTTTGTAGAGGACATATAGGTGATGCTATGTGCCAAATATCAAAGCTGAGAACCTTCCAGTTTCAGAGAAGAAGATTTCAAAGTTTCACTATATGTTTCTATTGAAAACTTGACACCCCCAGGGTGGGGCCAATTTTGACTCCAGGGACATAATTTATATAACTTTTGTAAAGGACCTATAGGTGAAGCTATGTGCCAAAGATGAAAGCTGAGCACCCTATAGATTCAGAGGAGAAGATTTTTAAAGGTTCAAATTGTTGACGACAGAAGACGGACGACGCACGCCGACGGACATCAGGTGATCACAAAAGCTCACCCTGAGCACTTTGTGCTCTGGTGAGCTAATAAATGATGTCATTATTTCTTACATGAACAATCAATTTTTAACAGGGAAAGTGCCCCAGTCCCAAGGTTGGCCAGCAAAGAAACTGCAGAATCATATCTATATTTTTTAAAACAAGCAGAGCAGACCCCACAGGAGCTGTCTGATCTGGGTCTTCTCTGTATGCAAAGGTGTAGAACAGCATATTTATCTAATAAAGGTTTAACCCCAAGTAAAGGATTAACCCATTACTTCGTAAATACTCCTTTCAACTCCTGTGCAAACACATTAAAGTAAAGTAAAGTACCTAGTTATAGTCTACTTTCAGTCCGGATGACCGCTCAGCCGACTGTACATTTACTCCCCTGGTTAATGAGTCATTGGCCTACAATATTGAGCACTGCTAACATATGGCGCAATCATGCAGCCGCAGTACCGGCGAGTGACCCTCACAGGTACCCATTTTAACCCCTGGGTGGAGAAGATGCGCGGGTGGGAGACACGGAAAAGCGTCTCTGAAATTTCCGGGTTTGACCGGGATTTGAACCCCGGACCTCCGGACTGATAGTCAAGCGCGTTACCACTAGACCACCGCCACCCACACATTAGACCCAGATCTGACAGCTTCTGTATGTTGGAGCTGCCTGATCACGGTCTATCCTGTTTGCTTATGATATAATATAGATCTGATTCTGGATCTCATCATCAACATCATTTGAAAACACAATTTATATATTCTATTTTCTGGCTTAAAGTTAAAAAAACCTACCTTCTTCTTTGTATTTCTAATTTAAGTGATATATAAATGTGATTAAGGGGCGTATATAACAATTTTTTCTAACAGACTGATTTGTTTTAAACTTTGCACATATGAAGTTTATGGTTAACTCATTGAAATGCCACTAAACTAAAGATCACCGTGCTTTTTCTCAAGATATGATCCTTTGAACATGGCCACTAATGGTCTTTTTAATGGATGGTTGTGTCTAAATACCTGTTTTTCTAAACAACATGGGAGAATAAACAAATATGTAAGAATCATATGCAAACTATATATAATTTGATTTGAAAGACATCCATGTAATTTAAGTCTTACAAGTAGAACAAGTTAATGTTGTATAGCTATGCAATACACAAGTCCCCACGGGATTAAAAAAAAACCCTCCTTTGAAACATCCACCCAGTCCATGGTGTAGTTGACCATGGTATATACATGACCAACCTGAATGGTATTTTTAAAATCATAAGAAAAACAATATGAAAATGGGGAATAACTCCAAAATATTGATGCTAGATTTATGGCCCTTGTGCATGACACTTTCTCTCATCATGTCTGCTCCATATGTTAAATTTCAAATCAATTGAACCATTAGATAAAGTGTTATTGTCATGACAAGAAAATATGAAAAAGGGGAATACATGTAACTCCAAAAATATTGATGCTAGATTTATGGCCTTTGTGCATGATACTTTCTGTCATCATGCTTGTTCCATGTATAAAGTATCAAATCAATTGAACCAGTAGATAAAGAGTTATTGTCCGGACAAGTAATAGGGGAATAACTCCAACAAGAGGGCCTGAAAGGCCCTGATATCGCTCACCAGGCAATCAGAGAAGATTTTCAAAGTTTTCATTATATGATTCTATAGAAAACTAGCTGGCCCTGGGGCGGAGTCAATTTTGACCCCAGAGGCATACTTTATATAACTTTTTTGTAGAGGACCTGAGCATGATGACATGTGCCAAATATGTAAGCTGAGAACCTGTCAGTTTCAGACGAAGAATATTTTCAAAGTTTTCCTATATGTTTCTATAGACAAGTGTGTTCGGAGGAACACGTGTGTCAACTGCTCGCGGCTGACAAAAACTTATTGTTAATATGACAAAGGGGAATAACTCAAAATATATTGATGCTACAGTTGAAGCCCTTGTGCATGACACTTCCTCTAATCATGCTTGTTCCATGTGTGAAATTTGAAAGCTCTATAACGATTAGTTTAGAAATGACAGCCAAAAAAAGAAAGTGTGACGGACAGACAGACGGAGGAAAAGTGATCCCTAAGTGACAAACTGCCTCTAGGTAGGTGACACAAAAACTAGAACTACCACTAAAGGTGATGAATACCCCCACTAGTACAGTTGACACAGAGATGGGGGTTATAGAAATAAATCACTACAATATCTGCCACAGTTAAGAAAAAACTGCAGAAAACCCGAAAAAACTGCGGAAAACCCGAAATTTCTTAAGTCAAATTGCTGTAATTCCGTTAAAAATCAATGTAGTGTAACAACATTCAAACTTGATATGTAACTCATTATTTCAAAGCTACATACCAAATATCACATCAATATATGCAAGGGTTTAGAAAATAACTCAGGAAAACCTGAATTTCCCGAAATTTTCTTTAAGTAAAATCACTGTTTTTGTGAAAAATCAATGAAGCGCCATGAAATTCAAACTTCATCTGTAACTCATTATAATAAAGCCACATACCACATATTATTCAATATCTGTAAAGGTTTAGAAAAAAAATCCAGAAAACTGAAAAATAACAAAGGGTAATAACTCCAAAAATGCTGAAGACAGAGTTACAAACCTTGTGCACTGCACTTGCTGTCAATGTGATCTATCTATATATGAAGTTTGAAGTCAATAGCTTTTATACTATATATGAGTAGTCTTGGTCAGTTTGGAAAGTCACTACACCAAACAAGAGGGCCATGATGGCCCTAAATCGCTCACCTGGTTACTATAGACATATGCATAAACTGTATTTCTATGTAAAAATAAGTAAGCTTCAGATTGGGGCCAATATGAAACCAAGGGCTATAATTTTAGGCCTTGAGTTTCAAATTTGAACAATCTAAATAAAGGAACATTAGATGATGCTTCATATAAGTTTCAAAGTTTCACATGAGATTTTAAAGATTTTCCTATGAAAAACTGATAAGCCAGGGGCGGGGCCATTTTGGTCCAGGGGTCATAATTTGAACAATTTTGGTAGAAAACCATTAGATGATAATAAATACTAAATTTCAAAGGTCTAGGCCTTACAGTTTAGGAGAAGATTTTTTAAGATTTTCCTATGAAAAACTGATAAGCCAGGGGCCGGGGCCATTTTTGGTCCGTGGGTCATAGTTTGAACAATCTTTGTAGAGGACCATTAGACGATGCTACATACTAAATATCAAAGGTCTAGGCCTTACGGTTTCAGAGAAGAAGCTTTTTATGAAAAACTGATAAGCCCCCGGGCGGGGCCATTTTGGTCAAGGGGTCATAATTTGAACAGTCTTTGTAGAGGACCAATAGATGATGCTACATACCAAATATCAAATGTCTAGGCCTTACGGTTTCAGAGAAGAAGATTTTTAAAGATTTTCCTATGAAAAACTGATAAGCCCCCGGGCGGGGCCATTTTGGTCAAGGGGTCATAATTTGAACAGTCTTTGTAGAGGACCAATAGATGATGCTACATACCAAATATCAAATGTCTAGGCCTTACGGTTTCAGAGAAGAAGATTTTTAAAGATTTTCCTATGAAAAACTGATAAGCCCCCGGGCGGGGCCATTTTGGTCAAGGGGTCATAATTTGAACAGTCTTTGTAGAGGACCAATAGATGATGCTACATACCAAATATCAAATGTCTAGGCCTTACGGTTTCAGAGAAGAAGATTTTTAAAGATTTTCCTATGAAAAACTGATAAGCCCCGGGGCGGGGCCATTTTTGGCCCAGGGGTCATAATTTGAACAGTCTTGGTAGAGGACCAATAGATGATGCTACAAACTAAATTCCAAAGGTCTAGGTCTTACGGTTTCTGAGAAGATGATTTTTAAAGATTTTCCTATGAAAAACTGATAAGCCCCGGGGTGGGGCCATTTTTGTCCCGGAGGTAATAATTTGAACAATCTTTGTAGAGGAACATGAGATGATGCTACATACCAAATATCAAAGGTCTAGGCCTTACGGTTTCAGAGGAGAAGATTTTTAAAGATTTTCCTAAGAAAAACTGATAAGCCCCAGGGCGGGGCCATTTTTGGCCCGGGGGACATAATTTGAACAATCTTTGTAGAGGACCATTAGATGATTCTACATACCAAATATCAAAGCTCTAGGCTATGCGGTTTCAGAGAAGAAGATGTTTAAGTAAATTGTTGACGACGCACGACGCACATACGCACGACGCACGACGCCGGACACTGCCCCCTCACAATACCTCACCTGGCACTTTGTGCCAGGTGAGCTAAAAACGTAGTGACTTGCCAAAACGTAGTGACTTGTTTGGTGTGCGATAACATGGCCGTAGTGACTTTCAAGGTTATGCACACACACACACACACACACCCACACACACACACACACACAATAAGCCGATAGATGGCGATGTAGGCGAAAACTAAAATCCTAATTTCTTGAAAAAGTTTTCATTTGATCTTGATGAAATAAAAGGCATAGCATCTCTCAGGCAGTGATATGTTAGAAACCAGCCAAATTGTTAACTCTGATTCACAAAAAATACCCTTAAACTGGATATTTTAGTGATAACTGATGTAAAATTTGGCTGAAATTCTTCAGTTTAAGACTAAAATTGTCTATAAACTGGCCTAATCATGAAGATCTTATACTGAGTTTGGATCCAGATCCTTATTTTAGCATAGACAAGCAAGTTTGAAATGCTAAATCGGGTTGAAATGGTCATCGCTTGTGATCAGCACCCTAAAGAAGATGTACGGTATGAGTCGGCATTCATGCCCCCGCGACAGGCACCTCTCATTTCCAGAAGGGTATTTCAAGCACAAGAAGCAGAAAAAGACTACCCGATCAGATTTCACTCAACAGTGCAGGGTGAAATTTAGTATAAAAGGACATTGTTTCCTATGGTTAGCATACCTTCATTAACTGTCAGCATTAATCAAAGATCTCAGCCGCATGTAGTCGACTTCGGCGGAAGCAGCACCGAGTAGCCGCAAAAGTCTTTTCACCCAAGACCGGCTGGTATTTCCTGTCATGCTCAGTGGTGTTGTACATGGTTCCTACCCCAGTGCAAAGTACCGGCTCAAAGAATATGCCACACAAATCCCAACCATGGAAAAAATGTGTCTTTCCTGATGTGCCTCTAAGGCCTGAAAAACAGGGAAACCACATAAAATATACAAAAATCCTTGAAAAATGCTTTAAGATAAATCGCCACGTTAGTGGTAAAAGGTCGTATGTGCAGTTTTCAAACTTTCGAGAAAATTGAGTTTAAAGGTTTGGTTGCTTATGAAAAATCAGGGATGAAAGTCACACAAATGACATTTTAACTATTAGTGTGTAATGTTGAAAACTCGATATTGATAATACTTTCAGCACCAAAAATTGACTACGTCATTAATTATAATTAAATTTGCAGATACGACCTTTTACCACATACATCTTTTCATGATATTGAAAAATGAAAAGGTCTTATCTGTCAAATACGGCCTTTTACCACAAACACATTTCAACGGTTTCATCGATTTGTAGTTTGTAAAAGGACGTATTTGGCAAATACGACCTCTTTCCATTACAATTTAATGTCAAATGAATGTAAATAAATAGCATATAAAAGTCTTTTCTAAGCAAAACTGAACCGGATACTTTTTAAGTTTTCACTGATATGTCAGAAATAAACAAGACTTATGAAAAATATTGAATTATGTCCCTGTTCCTGTGTTATTCTAAATATATTGTATTTAAATAATGGATTCAGATGTACAACGGATCTTGAAAACAATTATGCCCATTCATACAGCCAAACAATACATAATATAGTCTAAATTCAAAATAAATGCTGTATTCAAAACGGAATATGCATTTGTTATACAAATGTAAATACATTATTGTGAATTTTAGCCAATTTTGGGTGTGTGAGTTTGGTTTTACGTCACTGGGACACTGAATATGTCATATAGCGCCAATGAATGATGAGATGACATGATCATGAGGGATGATTTCAGGAATATGAACATTCTGAACTATCAGTACCGTATCAACAATAATAATTCAAAAACCTACCTGTTCAAACAAAATATTGATCTTTGATTGAACCTGATTATGCATTCTCTAATGCCCGACTGAGACAAAATGTCTAAATTATTATCATTGTGTAATGAGTTTGTCAGAAGGGTATAGTCACACAAAACACCGTTAAAAAAAGATATAACAATTATTAGTCTACTATTTTTGCCAGCCAACATGTGCCTTAATACATGTACATGTAATTCGAAACATGATTTGAAAGCAACAACTATCACTCGTTTTTGCTTAACCCTTTCCCTCATATAAACGTGTTTTCACGCGTTTGCAAACATAGTAGACCTAGGTCAGACTGCTCCAACAGGAGCCGTCTGATCAGAATCTGTTCTGTTTGCTAATGGAATTTGAAAAGATCTGTTTCTTTACTTTCTAAAACGACTGCAATGTTCTACCTTCCATATGTCCTTATAACCATTTTCCCATGAATATTCAGTAGGTACTGAAATTTGAAATAAACATAGAATAGGGAAAGGGTTTAACTAGATCGTAAGCAGACTTTGTGAGTCAACTAATGTGCGTTAATTACTGTCAATGTCTTCAAACTCTGATTTTTCTGGTATTCCGCATATTTTTTTGTCAGGTGACAAATATGCTAAGTACACGCTAGAAACAATGCGGTATGATTTCCTTATAACAAATGTGTACCAAATCTGCCTTCTTTTGGTTCGATATTGGAAGGCGAGATAGGTAATACATGTCCATGTCCGAGTCTTTAGTGGGCCAAACCTATGGATGAGCTTGGTTGCGTGTTGACACTTTCTGTAATGTGTCAACAGTGATGAACTGACTCTCGTCAAATGTATTATCAACGTCTGCCTTTATCGTATCTGTGACAGTTCCGGCTTTCCTATGCCTCTCATACTTGGCACACAAGGAACATTGGTCGTTTGAGGCTTGAAAAACGATAAGCTGAAATTCTCGCAGAATATTTGTCTGTACATCGTTTGCTTAACTGGTGTATGGCCTTTTGATTTACACCAGTCTGTATATCGGGTGTATATCTTTTTAATATTCAAGTCGTGATACAGGTACATGTATTGTTTTTCTGTCTCTTTCCTCGTGTAATGCGAGTCCATTCTGTTGACATGCTCGCATACTAGGTCTACTCTGTCACTGCTTATTTTTGTCGACGGGACCGCTCATCCTCTACCTTGAAATACACCTTGGTGTTTTCTATCCAACGTGTCCAGCGTGTCTATCCAGTTTTCTTTTCCATTTCGACTTGCTATGGGTTATTTCGAAGTTACAAATAAAACATCGCTGCCATTCATAGGTTGGAAGTGCATAATACATGTAAAATATCTTCTGACTGTTTGACTCACTAACTCTAGTGCAACATCTGAATATACAACGCTCGCAGTTTTGTTATTGTACACTAAGTCTTCTTTCCTTGACCGATTTACCAGTCTTTGATAAATAGGACTTGCATTGGCAGCTCTGTCGTTTATGCGCTGATGCTTTCCACAGAGTTTCATTTCGTTTACATTTTCGGCTTGAGAGTTTCTTTTTCGGGCTCTCCTAATTGGATCGTTTATGAGGCGTTGCTTGGTTAAAGTCAGAGCATGATGCATTTGTCGTCTGCGGATTAGAGGTATCAGTTTGTAGGGACAAATTTGTCACAGGTGTATCTGCATCATAATGCTCACCCTGTCGAATTGCAATGTATACCCGCTCAACAAATTCATAGGAACTGTCCTCTTCCCAACCAGACGGTTTAACACTGATTACTAGGGTTGAAATCAAACAAGAATAAATTGCTAGTAAACTGCTAAAGGCAAGCATCAGCAATACTTGCCTTCCAGTGTCCACTTTGTCAAAATTTGGTCACTTCTTCCAAAAAACTTTTATTCGTTCTCGTGTTTGAACTTTCAAGTGTCACAAAGGGCAAGTAAAGCGGTCATGATAGTCACCAATTGACTTTCTTAGCTCCTCTTTCTTAAATTTGAAACGAAAGAAATGGCAATTTCGAGTTCTTAACCCTTTCCCTCATATAAACGTGTTTTCACGCATTTGCAAATAGAGTAGACCCAGATCAGACGGCTCCTAGAGGTCCCATCTGATCAGGGTCTACTCTGCTTGCTAATAGAATCTGAAATATCTGTGTCTTTACATTCTAAAATGGCTACAATGTTCTACCTTCCATATTTCATTATAACTATGTTGGCCATGAATATGCAGTGAGTACTGAAAAATGAAATAAACATAGAACAGGGAAAGGATTAATACTTTTATTCATGACCAGTTATGAACCACTCTGTTTTCCTAAATGACCGATAAAAGCATTGTTATCTAGCGTTATCAAAACAGAGCCTTCATAAATAATTACTTCAGCGATAATCCAACAAAAACTGGCATCAATACACACACAGTTCTCTAATTACAAGATTGATGACAAGGTTGCGTATATTACATTATGCAAAACCATTTAGAGGTATAAGGTCTTATCTGTCATATATGACCTTTTCATTCTAAACTGTAAGGATTTTAAATAAATTCATTAGAAGAAAAAGGTCGTATTTGGCAGATGCGACCTTTTACCACAAACTTTACATCAAATACGACTTTTTACCACGAAGTATTTTTCATATTTGCAGATACGACCTTTGATTTTTTATCAATATCTCAAAAAGTATTTTGAATATAAGTTAGATATTTTAACAGAAGTTGCTACAGATAAATTAGATTTGAAAAATGAAAAAAAGTCATTTTCTGAAAAAATGTCAGATACGACCTTTTACCACTAATGTGGCGAAATGTTCAGAACTCTAATTTGAGTGTTTATGTTATGATTTAGCTAAATATTGTTGTTTCTTAAATAGTGAAACTGTCAAGTTATGAGAAATTCACAATAAAAACAATGCTTTGTTACCTTTTTAAAGTCATCTGACCAACTTAGCTGCACCGTATTCAAAGAAACCCATAACAGAGGGCACTCAAACTTCAAAACTTAAGGCCAGCAGATACAAATAGATTTCAGAAATAGAAATAGCACTCTTTTTCCTTGCTTAGCAGCCACAGAAATTACAGTCGCGTCTGTCTGAAGCTACAAATAAGGGTTAAGAGTCGCCCGCTTTGCATGCTTGATGAACAATTTTTAATTAGCGGTTGCAATTTATGTAGAGCTCTGCACTATTAAAGTTATTAGATGCAGAAACAAGAGGGCCAGAATGGCCCTGAAGCGCTCACCAGACAATCAGAGGAGGAGATTTTCAAAGTTTTCACTATATGTTTCTATAGAAAACTAGCTTGCCCTGGGGCGGGGCTAATTTTGACCCAACAGGCACAATTTATAAAACTTATGTAGAGGACCTGAACGTGATGCTATGTGCCAAATATGAAAGCTGAGAACCTTCCAGCTTCAGACGAGAAGACTTTTCAAAGTTTTCACTATATGTTTCTATTGAAAACTGGCTACCCCTGGGGTGGGGCCACTTTGACCCAAGGGCCTTAATTTATAAAACTTTTATAGAAGACTTGAACATGATGCTATGTGCAAAATATATCACTATTTGTTTCTATTGGAAACTGCCCTACCCTGGGGCGAGGCCAATTTTGACCCCAGGGCCATAATTTATATAACTTTTGTAGAAGACCTGAACATGATGCTCTGTGCCAAATATGAAAGCTGAGAGCCTTCCAGTTTCAGAGAAGAAAATTTTCAAATATTTCACTATTTGTTTTTATTTAAAACTGCCCATCCCTGGGACGGGGCCAATTTTGACCCCGGGGCCATAATTTATATAACTTTTGTAGAGGACCTGGACATGATGCTCTGAGCCAAATATGAAAGCTGAGAGCCTTCCAGTTTCAGAGCAGAAGATTTTCAAAGATTTCACTATTTGTTTCTTTTGAAAACTGCCCACCCCTGGGGCGGGGCCAATTTTGACCCCGGGGCCATAATTTATATAACTTTTGTAGAGGACCTGGACACGATGCTCTGTGCCAAATATGAAAGCTGAGAACCTTCCAGTTTCAGAGAAGAAGATTTTCAAATGTTTCACTATTTGTTTCTATTGAAAACTGCCCACCCCTGGGGCGGGGCCAATTTTAACCCCGGGGCCATAATTCAAATAACTTTTGTAAAGGACATGAACATGATGCTCTGTGCCAAATATGAAGGCTGAGAACCTTCCAGTTTCAGAGAAGAAGATTTTCAAAGATTTCACTATTTGTTTCTATTGAAAACTGCCCACCCCTGGGGCGGGGCCAATTTTTACCCCGGGCCATAATTTATATAACTTTTGTAGAGGACCTGAACATGATGCTCTGTGCCAAATATGAAAGCTGAGAGCCTTCCAGCTTCAGAGAAGAAGATTTTCAAAGATTTTACTATTTGTTTCTTTTGAAAATTGCCCAGCCCTGGGGCGGGGCCAATTTTGACCCCGGGGCCATAATTTATATAACTTTTGTAGAGGACCTGGACATGATGCTCTGTGCCAAATATGAAAGCTGAGAGCCTTCCAGTTTCAGAGAAGAAGATTTTCAAAGGTTTCACTATTTGATTCTATTGAAAACTGCCCACCCCTGGGGCGGGGCAAATGTTGACCCCAGGGCCATAATTTATATAACTTTTGTAGAGGACCTGAACACGATGCTATGAGCCAAATATGAAAGCTGAGAACCTCCTGGTTTCAGAGCAGAAGATTTTCAAAGTTTTACTACATGTTTCTATTGAAAACAAGGCACCCCTGGGGCGGGGCCAATTTTGACCCCAGGGCCATAATTTATATAACTTTTGTAGAGGACCTAAAGATGATACTATGTGCCAAAGATGAAAGCTGAGAACCCTGTAGATTCAGAGGAGAAGATTTTTAAAGGTTGAAATTGTTGACGACTGACGACGCACGCCGACGGACGACGGACATCAGGCGATCACAAAAGCTCACTCTGAGCACTTTGTGCTCTGGTGAGCTAAAAATGCAATAAAACTAGAAAGAGACACTCTGAAAATGCAAATTTGATTGAGACGAATATTAGATCTTGGAAATTATGTAAGAAAACACATTGGAAGAGCCCAAAAAATGACAGGAAGCACTGAAAGAGTCGGTCGCGCGGCTAGATCCAATGAAAAACTGTGATTTATGCGCTTCAAGCTAAATTTATGAGATGCTAAATGCTGGAATATGTCCAAAATTCTACGAAATACTTTACTTTGCCACATTTGATACATATGTTGGACCTTTGATTCCAGAAAAAGATATTTCTCCAGCAGGAAGATGTCAAGTAGCCAAAGGCAATTTTAGGAAGGCTTTCGGACGATACCGACGCTTCTAAGTTGCCCGTCATTAGCCAAAATTTCTCAATTTAATAAAAAATGCTTGAAATTCAACAAAAATATAATCAACCGGGTTGTTCTATGCTGTTTAGATCCAGATCAAAGAGCCTATGAAGGCCAAACAGTCTGACAGAGCCTATGAAGGCCAAATAGTCTGATATAAGTGCAAGAGTGGTCTTTATACTGAACCGTTTAACACACTGTTTTTTAAAAATCTCAATTTCTTCAAATTTACTCAGATCTGCTAAAAACTGTCTCATGTGCAAGCTACTAATTTAGTCATAAATTACCTACATCTGAAATTTCAGGGCAGTAATCCTTACCGTTTTGAAGATATTCCATTTTAACAGTTTCTGTTATAGGTGTGAGCCCGGTCACTTTTTCCCTTCTTTATTCCATGTAAAAACAGGCATTTTCTGCATCCCCTAGCTACTTCCAGGCTTAGATTTGTGTTATACCCTCTTAACACATTCATATTTAGTCCAAACACAGTCTCTAGATCACCAGAAAACAAGGTCAAGAACGTTGACTTTTTTCACTACACACAAAAGTATGTACACACCGTCTATTTTCACTTTAAATTTGGGCCATTCTGACGCTACACACACATATTTCCCAACATCCACCAGAGGAAGAAGTCCTGCAAGAGAGTCACAAAAAATGACCCCAATGGGCAGAAAATACACACAATAACTTGAAAATATACAATTATTCAGCCTGTCAAGTTCTTAAGAGACACTTATTAGCTCATATTTAAAGCACTGCATTTCTAAATACGTTGTGTCTCTATGGCTGTTTTCCATGAAATTTATACTAGAGAAAAAAGTGCAGCCATAGACTTGGGTCTACAATGATAACAAGAGCACCGCGAGACGGGGCAATATACGCCCGAAGGCTGTTCTATTTACACAATGTGTGAACCTTCAGAAGTTGGGCATATGAGGTCTATTAGGGCTAAGGCAATAGCAAGGAGAGTAAAACTGCTTATTGTAAAAGTAATCTTTTATTTGTCTTTGGGCCTACTGAAAGCTGAAAAAGGAGCATTTATTTTGAAAAAAAAAGAGGAGGAGTTAGTTGCACAAGAAATTGCTACCCGAAACTATCAAAGGGCAATAACTCCAGAATGAAAAATGATATGAGAGTTATCTCACTGATATGCACAACTACACATCAGTATCTATCATTCCTAAAAGTTTGAAGAAATTATGTTGAAAAATAAAGGAGGAGTTAGTTGCACAAGAAATTGCTACCCGAAACTATCAAAGGGCAATAACTCCAGAATGAAAAATGATATGAGAGTTATCTCACTGATATGCACAACTACACATCAATATCTATCATTCCTGAAAGTTTGAAGAAATTATGTTGAAAAATAAAGGAGGAGTTAGTTGCACAAGAAATTGCTACCCGAAACTATCAAAGGGCAATAACTCCAGAATGAAAAATGATATGAGAGTTATCTCACTGATATGCACAACTACACATCAGTATCTATCATTCCTGAAAGTTTGAAGAAATTATGTTGAAAAATAAAGGAGGAGTTAGTTGCACAAATTGCTAACGGACGGACGGACAGAAGGACGGATGACATGCGCCACACCATAATACGTCCATTCGGGCGTATAAAAAAGGATATGCTACATTCTATTATAAATGTGACTTTAAAGGTTAGCACTGTAGGTTAATGGGCCTTTTCGTATTGGAAAATTATTCTATTCAAACTTTTTGTTAACAGCGTAAACCTAAATCACGCTGAAACTGTCTGATCAGGATCTGCCCTGATTGCTTAGTCCGTAGACTTATTTCTTTAGATTCGATCATGGTTGTCTAGCGTCTCTGTAATCCATGTAAATGAATATCCACGAGGTCATGAAATCTTTAATAAATATTCTTAAAAGAAAAAAGGATTAATAAACACCAGTTAGCTCTGTTGACAGCGGACACCAAATTTGCTTTAAAATCAATTTCCCAATCCTTCTCGTATTTATATAAACAGCTTCACGCATGTTTGCAAATAGAGTAGATCCAGATCGGACAGTTCCTGTAAGAGCTGTCTGATCAGGTTCTGCTCTGTTGCTTATGAAATGTTGTTGATCTAATCCTATAGTTTCTGTCAGAGCCAAAGATCCCTTTGAAAAAATAGCATTGTGAAAAAAGGCGTCAGATTTCCATGAATATTCGTGTAAGAAATAATAATTTCACGGAGATTGAGTTTTTGTAATGATACATGAGTACAAGTTTGGCTGTGACAGTAATTGTACAGCAAACCGATAAGACCCTGATCAGTGATCAGGGATCTACAACAAAAGCTGTCTGATCTGGATCTACTCTGTAAATTTATTTCGTTACGTTTGATATGGATCTACTGTGTTTGCATTGACATAAACAGGCACATGCAGTGAAGGGTTTATAGTCGTGAAGAGATTTACTCACACATAATTTTTCATTGATTACAATACCTAAAAAGATTGGCAAAGAACACATCTTGCACTTTTCTTTCGGTGATCGACCATCTAGACCCACGAAATGGCCCCCTGTGGTCTACTCTGTTTGCAAATGTGTGAAAACACGTTTATATGAGGGAAAGGGTTAAAACAGAACTTCCCACTAGGTCCAAGCAAAGTGGGTATTCCCAACACACGAAAGTTCATAAAGCACAAATCTATGATCAATGAGAAAAAGGCATAAGTGGTGAAAAAATAGACATCAGACTGTAAGTAGTGGTTTAAAATAGTTTTAGGCTTCTTAGTGAGTAACCGGAGGTGGAACGATCAAATAGAATAACAGAGTCACTTTTCTATTGCTTACCTGGTATAATTTAGTTGATTCTCATCCCATAATCATACATCAATACAAAATTTCCACAAAATCCAACTTGGTGTCTGCTTATTTGGTCTCCATTTAGGGCATCGCCGTTTGTGTATTGAAAACCTAAGGGTGAAGGTCGGTTTGTATCGGTGACCGGTGCATCTGTTAAATCTCCTCCAGAAAAAATGTCTTCTTTTAAACAGTGCTTGGATTGTTTTTAGATTTGAGTCAAATTGTAATATATTAACGAGCCCTTTTCATAGAGGCTATTGACAAAAACTAGGTCACAGAAATAAACTCTGTGTTGAAAAAACTACGGGATTACACAATACACGAATTGATAGGGTAATCACGAATCCATAGGAATATCATATTCATAAACAAATGTATAAATTTACCTAAATGAGAAAGTCTCAACCCAAAACAATGGGAATTGCATTGATTAAATTTACATTTAGTACGTAAGCAATATCAACCGTGGTCTCCATTTCGGGTCTTGCGAAACATTTTCATGAAATAAGATAATGACCTCAGACGCCCAAGTCCTGGTACGTGTCGGCATGTGGGGCGCTTTGTCTCTATACTATAAATACACCTAACTCAACCTCATTGACGGAATGTAGCTTATTTTTGCTAAAGTTCATGTTCAGTATGCTCAAGACCTAGTGGGAACACGACCATTTAAGATATAAAAAAAAACACACTAATTTTTAAACTGAGCGAGGGAAAAAGTCCACAACGAAAGTAAAAATGAAGGATTTGCCCATGTCCGAGATATTTATAATGTAGATATATTATTTTATGTATTATCTTCCCTATTTGTATTATTCAGCACTACAGAACAATCGTAATTTGCAGTAAATATGCAGTAGAACTAGATATTTGGTAAATATAAAATAACTTACTGCCGTGTCTCGTGTTATTTAGCGGCCATATTGGATCTACCGATATTGGAATATTGTACGTAGTGCGCATGCGCTGCGCAGCGAATGGCGTCGATGTGTGCGGTTCCAATTTTTCGCACAACGACGACTGTGTTTAAAATTAGAGTGTTTCCGTGAAACTCACACCATCCGATTTTTTTCGATTTTATGACATAAAACGGCAAAATAAGTAGTTTTGGTCAGTTTGGAAAGTCACTACACCAAAAAACGTAGTGACTTGCCAAAACGTAGTGACTTGTTTGGTGTGCGATAACATGGCCGTAGTGACTTTCCAGGTTATGCAAACACACACGACAGTACACAGCAACACCAGAAACACGAACGGAATGCATGCACACACATATACACACGACAGTACACAGCAACACCAGATGCACGAATGGAATGCATGCTCACACATACACACACGACAGTACACAGCAACACCAGAAACACGAATGAAATGCACGCACACACATATACACACAACAGTACACAGCAACATCAGAAGCACGGGTGGAATGCATGCTCACACATACACATACGATGCGCCTACACATACTTCTCAATGTAATGAGGGAGTGTAGTATCCACAAAGAAGAAGATCTCCACGAAAGTGTCCCTTGTCTGCTCCAAACCAACATCATATTCACAGAGCCGTAAAGTGTCTATTGTCTGCTCCACATAATCACAGTGCCGTAAAACCAAACCTCAACCAAACTCATAGATAACAATAGACAAGATATGACATCACAATATACGCAAATGTATGATAAGTCAGAGCGCGTCACAAAACGCCTTATTGAAGAGTAAATATGGTTTGGCTGGGTCTATGGCATTGCGACATTAAACAAGGCAGTTTGGAGTTTAAGACACACTGAAAATATCATAGCGTCACTGGATATAGAACATAAGGACATATACAAGCACCAATGTATGGCCAATGACGAACGCTCATACATACATACCATACGCATATACAATACACATACACAAAACATATGAGATAAGGTGAGCAATTTTGAGGCTAAACCCATTACATCACAGGCTTATTTTATACCATACCAAGTACGCTATTTTAGACCCAACATCTTTGAATAAATCAAATGAAAACAAACATTTAATAGAACAAAGCGACATTTTAGAATTATATGGTTTGGAAACATTGTGATAATACAGGAAATGCTCTATTTATGATAATGGTTTCAAAAAATGTTTTTGATTGAGGCATCAAACGATGGCAAAATGAGGGAATGGGTCAATTCCTTAGGCCTATCTAATGCAATAGATGCTTATTCAAATACTAAACTTGTCCTTTTTTCACTAAACCCTATACTGGCCACTCTTTAGAATTGTTTTGAAGAGAAATAGAGAAATTAGTGGAGAAATGAATTATCAAACAATTTTTCTTGATTCAGCATGTAGATCAACAAATACAAGTAGGCGAACTCTATTAGTAAAATGATCATTTTCCCCCGAACCCTATGTTTTGATTTTGAAGAGTAGTCACAGGATTAGGACTGATGGAGAAGTTAAGAGGTTATTCCTGCAACTGTTTTAATTTACGTATCTTTCCTGGGTATCTGGGCATATCTTATGAAAGGTCATGTGACTAAATGTATCATCGTACATATGTCAGTTTCAGTGGTATTACTTTTTGTTACATTCTTACCCCAGCCAGTCCATTTTTTCCTGCAAATTTAGATATCACCAGCTGAACAATAGCCACATCTGGCACATCAGCAGGTGAATATGTTATGTTGTTACTGCTAGAGGGAACATTAGTCTTAATCTTTATGAAAGGGGAATAACTCTGCCAGGCATAGTGAATCCTTGAAACCTTGTGATGCTGAACTAATATAGGAATTCTCGTAAGTCATATAATGCCATATATAAGTAACATAAATACTGTAATCTCCCTATAAAATGTTCCCATTCTAATAAATGCTCCTTTACGTCTTGAAGGAAACTAAAACAAATAAAACCCTGTAAAGTAACCATCAAATATATATTGTTTTCAACGTACATATGGTAGCTTAATGCAGATGGAAAGCAAGACTAAAACAAATAAAACCCTGTAAAGTAACCATCAAATATATATTGTTTTCAACGTACATGTGGTAGCTTAATGCAGATGGTAAGCAAAGCAGAACGAAAGAAATACGCACAGTTTTCTGCATAGTTTTCATTCTAAGTTAAGCAAACGCCCCTTTCAAAGAAAGGGGTGGCGTTTATTAGAAATAATATGGTTGCCATTATTACAATTAATAGTATAAATATGCCAAAACTATAACACAATGACGTATTTTTGCAAAGAAATGAGATAATTTGTATTTTTATAATTGCAGTAGATGACAATTGTTACATATAAAAAGTTACCTGGAGCAATAAGAGTTAAAATATATCTATATCAGGAAACAGTTAAATAGCCCCACTATATTTTGTTTGTGGCATTACCTGATCCCATATCCTAGGCAGCTTGTGGCATGACGTCATCGGACACGGAGTCGTCCACCAGGTCATCCACCAGCTACATCTTTCCACATTGCTCTTCCCTGACTTCACTTTAGCCCTAGGGTTATGAAAGTAATTAATTCTAAATAAGCATTCCAATGAATCGATAGTATTAAAACAAGCTTTTGAACCTAGTAGTCTCATGAATCTGGTATTGTCATATTTTTATAAATGCAAATTGATTGAAAAAACAACAACGCTACAGAAATTCGAAGATATCATTTTTTGCATTCATACATTGACAGGAAATCCAACACAACGATGTACAAACACATCAATACATATTTCAAAAAACACATTATATAAGACATTTTTCAACATATCATTGTAAAAAGTCTAATTACATTGTTATATACCTGTAGAAACTGATCGGTGGCAAAACATACCCGCAAACCAACGTAAATGTTCATATTACCAAGATATAGGTGATGAATTCCATTTCAAGTAGATGTCCATACTGCCTAGATATAGATGATGAATTTCATTACTGGTATATTATGAATTTATGAACAGAACAGAACAGAACATATCTTTATTCAACGTGTACAAGCATGTACATTGTTGTTATAAATACATATACATAGCATATGTCACATAGGTCAAACGATTTTTCAGATTGACAGTATGTTTATGTTATGACACAGGCCTTTACCTGGCAAGTCTGGGGAAAATGCATTTTAGGGAATGTTTTCTTGCGTAAATCTCTATAAATTGAAAAGCAGGTGTTGTACGATTTAAAGTATTTTGGTAGCATTCTAATCAAAATGAGGGATCTATTGGGGGTATTTGTACCAACATGAAAAAATGTGGCATTGGAACAGGTCTTTTAATGGGCCCATGTAGATATTAGACCATTTTTCCTTGAAGACCACAGAAAGTATATCCATAACAATACAAAACAGGAATTCAAACATGTAGACATTTATAGACATGTTCTCCAGTGAAAACAGTAGAGAACTTCTGGTCCTTCGGTACCATTAGTTTCGAAGTTATTAGTTATGAAAATTGAATACCGCTTAAACTCCCAACATCGGAAATTGAGAAACTGTGTATATTTTGCAAAATTTTAATGGCACTCTTTAGGGAAAACATATAACAAATGAATGTCTGAGTCTCAGTGTATCGCAAAACTATAAGGGTGGTTTCAACTAACTTAATATAGCAAATATTGTATCTCGTTTATTATTTATAGATAATGTGGTATACATATATATATAAGTGTAATGATATTTGGCAGTATGGCAGTATGGAGATGTTCATTACAAACAACAGGTAATAAACAAATATGAACGGGTATCTGATTTACCTAGGACGAGGCATAACCATGTATGATGTATGTAATTTATTGTCACAGCCAGACAATATTCGGTGACAGGGAGCCGATGCTATCAGTCAGACGTTTTCGCAGTGAGGATGCAAATGACAAGCAACTCATTTGGGTTCATCCTGTTTGCAACAGCTGATGTGGAAAAGGCTGTTGTGATATTCTTATGTACATACTATACCTGCATCTTGGAGTAATGGCGCATCGCCAACTGAAATATACTGAAATTACAACAAAGAACCATGTCCGTTTAATATATATTTACTAGACTGATTATATTAACTATTAACTACTGTTGATTGAATTTGAAATCACTAATATTAATCTTATTTAGAACTCTGAAATGTTTTGGTACCGGTTTTTAAGTAAATTCGACGACAATTACATATTAAATGTATCAGAAAACAGACACTTGGGGATTTCGAATCATATAAATACACGTTACTTATCTGGACGTATGTTGCATGTTGTATTTATCCAAATATTGTGTCTTACACGAGGCTTTTTGAAGACGACTGTGTGGTTTACACAGAGATTTTTCTGAAGATACATGCATTCTGGAAGGAGATTGGAGACACAATGACTGGATTAGTCAAACAATTTCGGCATTTCCTTCCACCCTGAACAATGCAGCATCATAAGGGTCCACAGAAAGAGAAGACTATTACTGTTTCAATACCCTTTGAAGGAACACTCTAAACATTGGCAGTGTGTGTAAGTACTTTGGAGTCCATCTAACTCTTGGATCTCGCATATTGACAAGAGCGTGATGAGAGACAAACTGTTAATTGGGTTTCCTTTGCAGAAAGTTGTGTTTCTAAAGAGACGGTTAAAACCAAAAGCCTACTTCTCCGTTGTTAGACCCCAATTAGAGTACTGCCCAACTGTATGGGTCCCCAACACCAACACCTGTGCACACACGATTGAGATGGTAGAGGAGCGCTGCAATGTATGCTGTCGATTATACCACAACGCCAGCAGCATCACTCCCATGTTAGGGGGTCTCGGAAGGGAGACACTGGAATACAGATGAAATAAGGCACAAATTACTATGTTCTTAAAAATGGTCATTTAATAAATAATGTTGTTGACATACCTGCCGACAAGCACATAATCCCTGCTGTCTCTAAACCAATATTAGCTCACTTTAAGAAATTCAGACAACCTGCTACTGCAACTAGAATCTAGATCTACTTACTATAAGAACTTTTTTCCTAGCAGTTGCACTATGGAACCATCTTCCTACATCTATTGCAGAGGCGTCCAGTTTAGTATCCCTTAATCGCGGCCTATCTATATTATCGTTTTAAAGATTAGAAGGTCAGCTTTAAGTAAACTATTAATGACTCCTAGGACTGTGTCGGTCGTGGTTACCAAAGACGGAGTGGCCTGGGTAAGGTGAAATGAATTAACCCACCTTTATTATCTTCTTTCTCACTTTTCTATCATTTCCCTAAACCACCCGTCACATAATAGTAAATAGTGACTGTTCTGACGACGTAAACTTCAGTTGTTAACACATCTTATGCTTGGATAGTATACAGCTTTAGTTGAAATATCGAGGGCAGCTTCAGTTTCTGACACAGGCTCTGGTAAACTTCCATTACTCTAATAAATATTTAGATAACAACTCATACATTAAAAAAATAATTGTGTACTGTTTTCTAGACATATGTATCAAACGAATTGAAAACTTTACTCGTTGTTGCATATAATTTGTTCGTATCTGCCGGAAATAATGGCTGGGTACCAACCTAGGATCGGCAAGGGTGATGTCCCCTTTTTGGTAATGTATAAGAGAATGATAAAATCAAACTGAGTTGGGGGTAATTACCGGTATCTCACGTCAAAGCTTACGATTTTTAAGCAATAGTACTAGGGGGCTTGAGTAGCGATTTACTTTTAACTACTACTCATGAACAGACTCAATAAAACCGAGTCTGCAATTTTCTCTTTTTGCATTTCTACTTTTGCTTTCGAAGGATCACCCATTTACAGAATATATGTACTTCACAACAGCAGGTGTTAAGTGCTTGTGTGGTGGCCGTAAAAAGTCGCCCCATATTTCATTCTCAGTGTTGTTATATTTTCTGGTCCTTCGGTATCATTAGTTTTCATGTTATTAGTTTTGAAAATTGAATATTGCTTAAGCCGGTGCTAGGGGGCATGAGTAGTGTTGCACTTTTAATTACTACTCATGAATAGATTCAATAAAACCGAGTCTGCAATTTTCTCTTTTTGCATTTTTACTTTTGCTTTCAAAGGATCACCCATTTTCAGAATATGTGTACTTCACAACAGCAGGTGTTAAGTGCTTGTGTGGCGGTCGTAAAAAGTCGCCCCGTACGTCATTCTCAATGTTGTTATATTTTCTGGTCCTTCGGGACCATTAGTTTTCATGTTATTAGTTTTGAAAATTGAATACTGCTGAAACCGGTGCTAGGGGGCATGAGTAGTGTTGCACTTTTAATTACTACTCATGAACAGACTCAATAAAACCGAATCTGCAATTTTCTCTTTTTGCATTTCTACTTTTGCTTTCGAAGGATCACCCATTTTCAGAATATTTATATATCATAAATTGTTCGAATAGTATAGTCAGGTTGGTGATATACTAGACACATACTTTGCAAAAAAAACACCAAAACTACTATTACTGCTGCTGCTGCTTCTACTACTTCTACTACTACTAATAATAATATATAATTATAATAATAATAACAATAATATATTATTGTTAAATATTGTTTATAGATTTTTTCCACATTCTAAGTTCAGCTCCTATGAACTACTATGAAATAAACCGGCATAATGCATCTAACTCTCATAAACACTCACCATAAGAACGTGTTTATGTATCGAGTGTTTAATGCAAAATAATTGTCACTACAGTCATTAATATGTATACACATTTGCAAAAGTGTTCTCTTCTGAAAACAGAATTGTCTTTCATTTCTTTCCCATCAAACGGTTTTGACTTTAATTGATGTCGAATCAACTCAGCTTCCGATCTTGATACATTAAACATGTTTGTGAAGTTTCATTAATATCTGTCAAACAGTTTTCCGAGAAAACTGCGGACAAACAAAATGTTGACGGACGAACGAACGGACGGACGGACGGACGGACAGGGCCACGCCAATATACGACCACCTTCATTAGGTGGGCATATAAAAATTGCAACACAAAAGGAGAAAATTGCAGACTCGGTTTTATTGAGTCTGTTCATGAGCAGTAATTGAATGTGTGATACTGTTCACACCCCCTAGCACCGGCTTAAGCGGTATTCAATTATAACAACACTGAGAATGAAGTACATGGCGACGTTTTACGACCGCCACACAAGCACTTAACACCTGCTGTTGTGAAAATTACAAATTCTGAAGAGAGGTGATCGCCCGGAAGCAAAAATTGCAACACATAAGGAGAAAATTGCAGACTCGGTTTTATTGATTCTGTTCACTTGCATGCTTTCTGTTGATTCTATGTAGATCTTTTAAATCCAATCTACACAATATAATAGATGGCTTCCCCATTCAAACATTCCTTTGGCCTGATTTTTCGACGCATGTGGCTACATAGATCTCTGGTACTTTCTGACACGAATGTTCCCGCTATAACGGTTTAACCCTTTCTCAGATGTATGATACTTAGTTTGTTTTCTTTTACTCCTAATCTGATCTGCTGATTGTTTTACTGACATCAGGTTTGGTGTTCCCACACCAGGACCCAGGCTGTTTGCAAATACCATTAAAATTACCGTGCCTCTCACCAATACCAGGCCGTTTGCAAATACCATTAAAGTTACCGTGCTTCTCATTATGACGCAGGCTGTTTGCAAATATAATTAAAGTTACCATGCTTCTCACCAATCCTAAGGCTGTTTGCAAATACCATTATAGTTACAATGCCTCTCGACAGGACCCAGGTTTTTTGCTAATACCATTAAAGTTGGCATGCCTCTCACCAGGACCCAGGGTCCTTGCAAATACCATTAAAGTTACCGTGCCTCTCACCAGGACCCACGGTGTTTGCAAATACCATCAAAGTTACCGTTCCTCTCAATAGGACCAAGGCTGTTTGCAAATATCATTAAAGTTACCGTGCCTCTCACCAGGACCCAAGGTGTTTGCCAATACAATTAAAGACGTATTGAGTATTAGGATGGTTAACTCCTTCAACGCGAAATTTAACCCTTTACTTCACATGTACCCCATTTTACTCCAATAACGACAGCTTTATCACGGTACAGTGAACACGTCCACTAACGACCGCTTTATCAGGGTACAGTGAACCTGTAAAATAATGACAGCTTTATCACGGTACAATGAACCATTCCAATAACGACCGCTTTATCAGGGTACAGTGAACCAGTCCAATAACGATCGCTTTATCACGGTACAGTGAACCAGTCCAATAACGACCGCTTTTTCACGGTACAGTGAAGCAGCCCAATAACGACCGCTTTATCATAGTACAGCGAACCAGTCCAATAATGAGTGCTTAATAAGGGTACAACGAACCAATCCAATAACGACCGCTTTTTCACGGTACAGTGAGGCAGCCCAATAACGACCGCTTTATCACAGTACAACGAACCAGTCCAATAACGATCGCTTAATCAGGGTACAGCGAACCAATCCAATAACGACCGCTTTTTCACGGTACAGTGAGGCAGTCCAATAACGACATCTTTTTCACGGTACAGTGAATCAGCCTAATAACAACCGCTTTATCACAGTACTGCGAACCAGTCCAATAACGATCGCTTAATCAGGGTACAGTGAACCAGTACACTGAACAATTCCAATAACGACCGCCTTTCCCTTATTCCGCTATGAAAAATAGTTATACTCGAATATTCAATCTTGTGAAATTTTGACTAGATCCAATTCGTCCAAGATTTTGAGAAAGGACTGAGTGAGTGTCAAACAGCCTAGCTCTTGGTGAAATGGTAAGTTACGTGGCGTATAATCCGAATCCAAGCTGGTGATGTGAGATAATGTTACTGAATGCACATCTATGTAACATCCGATGGAGTCTCATCTGGGCCTAAACTGTTTGAATATTCCCGCCAGGTGGCGCTTAGCTAGGGAAGGGTTAAACCTTTATTCCATGCATATTAACGAATTAATGTATATATGAATATTGATTAGCTTCATATTCATTATAGCATCAAAACAAGACATTTTTATTCTGGCAGAGACTGTAGAATTAGATTTATATTATTCCTATAGCAACCGTTTGTTCTGGGTCTACTCTGTTTGTAGAAATGTGTATTTATGGATTAAGGGTTAACTCTTCCGCTGCCAATGCCGGATCTGTGATTACCTATGCAAACAGTTTGGATCCAAATGAGACGCCGAGTAACGTCTCATCAGGATCTAAAGTGTTTGTTACTGTTACTATGTTTCTTAAACAAAAATGAAATCAAAAGAAAATCAAAAGAGTGAAAATTTGTAGCAGACGACAAAGTTAGCAGACGACAAAGTTAGCAGACGACATGGTTTTGCAGCGAAAGGTTAAAGGTTGAAACATTTTTATTCGCACCAATTAAGTACATCTGTTCGCACTCAATCCAGGAACTCATCAAAATTGTCCCAAGTATTTATGGAGACGGCCTCTGTCTCGGAAACATAAAATGGCTCATTTGTCATAGCAGAACGTGTTTAGAATCATATATTTATTAGTCCTATATACATCTATTTAACCCTTCATCCGATGCATATTTAATACCATCAATCATGAATATTTATACAATAAATCATGAATATTTATACAATTAATCATGAATATTTATGTAATAAAACATGACTGCATGAATATTCATTAACTGAATTTTAAATATGAACACAGGAAGTTTTGTTAATAGCAGTAACTGTAGGATCAGATCTAAACAATGTCATAAGTAAACCGAACGGGCACTGATCAGATGGTTCCCACAGGAGCTGTCTAACCCGGATCTATTCTGTTTGCAAAGATGTAAATAGGCGTCTCAGACTAGATTCCGTGAGGTCAGTGTTTACAAGTGTTTTGTGCCAAAACTTGCTTCGGTAATGTGTGTTTCTCAGTCTCTCACGGTATGTGTATGTCTGACTCTATCTCTCTCTCTCTCTCTATCTCTCTCTCTCTCCTTCTCCTTCTCTGTCTGTCTGTCAATCTATCCATACATCCCCGTTCACATATCGCGATCTCTCTCACACACACTATGTTCCTCTCTCTCTCATTTTTATTCTTTCTCATCCTCTTGCCCTCTATATCCGCATTTCCTTCTCTCTCTCTCTCTCTCTCTCTCTCTCTCTCTCTCTCTCTCTCTCTCCCTCTCATTCTGCCTGTATGTATGTCTGTCTCTCTATTCATATATCTCCGTTCATATATCGCGCTCTCTCTCACACTCACTATGTTCCTCTCTCTCTCTCCTTTTTTCTTCCTCATTCTCTTGCCCTCTATATCCGCGTTTCCTTCTCTCTCTGTCTCTGTCTCTCTCTCTGTCTTTCTGTCTTTCTGTCTCTCTCTCTCTCTCTCTCTCTCTCTCTCTCTCTCTCTCTCTCTCTCTCTCTCTCTCTCTCGCTCTCTCTGTATCTGGATCTCTGTCTCGTTCTGTCGTCCTGTCTATCTGTGTCTGTCTGTTGTCTGTCTATGCCCGCCCCCTCTCTTTCTTTCTCACTCTCTCTCACTCTCTCTCTCCGACTCTGTGTATGTCTCTTTCTGTGTCTCACTATCTCTCTGTCCTCTTTGCCCCCTCTCTGTCTGTCTCAGCTCTCTCTATATATCTCTCTCTGTATCTGGCTCTCTGTCTCATTCTGTCGCTCTGTCTATCTGTGTGTCTGTCTGTTGTCTGTCTATGCCCGCCTCTCTCTGTATCTTTCTTTCTATGTCTCTCTCTCTTTCTCTCTCTCTCTCTATCTGACTCTGTGTGTGTCTCTCTGTGTGTCTGACTGTCTCTCTGTCCTCTTTTTGCCCCCTCTCCTCTGTCTGTCTGTCTGTCTCTGCTCTCTCTCTCTCTCTCTCTCTCTCTCTCACACACACACACACACACACATACTTGTACACGCAAGCACACAAGCACGTACACACGCACGTACAGAGTCCCCCTCCCTCCCTCTCACATCCACTCTCTTTAAACAATTACTATTTGCGCATCACGGCAGATGAGTAAAACATGAAACAATTAGGTAATTTGACATTCTGTATCACTGGCTTGACGCTTTTTGTCGCGAGATGATCTTCATCCTGATGATGTTTGGAGTTGAGTGACGTAACATGATGTCTGTACATCTAATTATGAATGTACACATTAGTTACACCTGAGTCATGTCATCGTTGTGTAGTCCCTACTCTCTTAACCCATTCTCTCATATTGACGACTTTTGACGACTCTATAAAAATCACTTTGTGAAACCATTGTGATAGATAGAGCATTTGCTCCTATAGGAGCAAATGCTCTATTTATCACAATGGTTACAAACTACAAAATTCTAATATTTTCCTTTTCTCAAGTTAATGCTCATTTTCGGTAGATTTATCCAAAGAGGCTGTATCTAAAATAGCCTATGAGGTAATGGGTTAAAGGTCAGTTATAGCCTATGTAGTTTGGATCCAGGTGAGTCGCTGCTTAACTCCGCCTCTCACAGGATCCAAACTCTATGTTATTGTCATTATGCTTTTTGAAAGATAACTGAGAAAAATTAAACATGAAAGATGGGGCAGATGACTCATTTTATAGACGACAATGCATGGTAACAAAATGTTTAACCCTTTACCCCATGAATATGCATGACAGTCAGAAACTTTAACATTGTGAGTTTTAATTAAGATTTATTTTAGGTGATAACTAGTTCAACCCAAGAAATGTTTGTCATTATAGAATAGGTAGGACCAGAACTATATCACTCTATCAGTAAACAGAGCAGACCCTGATCAGATGTACAGCTCCTAATCTGATCTGATTCTACTCTGTCTGCAGAACAGGTGTACATAGGTTTTCGGTGGTAACAATGTCTTGACTGCAAACGATATATAACACTTTGTCTAACAAAGATACACTAGAACTTGTATTCAGCGGCCATCAAAACGATGTCTAATTATAGGCCTGTAAGACAGGTGGGAGCTTTATGCAGGTCAAATGTAATGCAGAATGTTCCTACATAATGTTGAATGTAAATTATCCCCCTTGACAGTTATAAACGCGGTTGTATACCAAATGAGAAGTGATCCTTCCAGATGTAGTACTCTGTTATTTACCTTGCATCTTAATGCTATGTTGGAGTTAATTGAGTTGATATTTAAAAAACGATCCTTTCTCCCAACCCTTTACTCTATATACAAATGCGTTTTCTTAACCTTTGCAAATAGGGTAGACGCAGATCAGACGACTCTTGTAGGAGCTCTTGTAGGAGCCGTCTCATCAGTGTCTAATCTGTTTGCTTATTATATGAGATAGGTATAGCCTGTAGGAGCCGTCTGATCCGTGTCTAATTTGTTTGCTTATTATATGAGATAGGTATAGCCTGTAGGAGCCGTCTGATCAGTGTCTATTCTGTTTGTTTATTATATGATATAGACATGGCCTGTTGGAGCCGTCTGATCAGTGTCTAATGTGTATGCTTATTATATTATATAGGTATAGCATGCATGAGCCGTCTTGTCAGTGTCTAATCTGTTTGCTTATTATATTAGATAGGTATAGCCTGTAGGGACCGTCTGATCAGTGTAATCTGTTTGCTTACTATATGAGATAGGTATAACCTGTAGGAACTCCTGTAGGAGCCGTCTGATCAGTGTCTAATCTGTTTGCTTATTATATGATATAGGTATAGCCTGTAGGAACTCCTGTAGTAGCCGTCTGATCCGTGTCTAATTTGTTTGCTTATTCCACAAATATTGCCTGGATAGGAATACTAATACACCAGCAGCACTGAACATTACTTCTTATAGTCGATGAGCCAGTAGAGTTAGTCGGTACCATCTCAGGGGAATAATTCTCATTGTGATTTTTTACAACATATACATCTATAGAGTTAGAAAATATGTGATAGCATTGCATCGATGGTAGCTTTCTATGTATTATTGCATTTTATATTATGCTATACAATATCCTTATTCCGAGACAAAATTATCAATGAAAAGTAAAGCTAACGGTTTCAGATTTACAACATTTGGTTTTATACCCCAACAACAACATTATGATGGTATACCTGAATCAGGTTGTCAGTCTGACTGTCCTTCCATCTGTCCACCCCATATTCCCATCCCTCTATCTGTCCGTCCATTCGTCCGTCTGCCTGTCTGTCCATTTATAGACAAAAGTTTCCAAATCTACAAGTTTGCTTCAAACTTTATACTTTTATTATTTTAGTAACCAATGCACCTGCTAGTTATGTCTCCCCCAGTATACTGGGGAGACATATTGTTTTTGTGTGAGGCGTCCGTCTGTCTGTCCATCCGTATGTATGCTAGTCCCCTTCCGCCCGTCCGTTCGTCTGTCTGATTTTGATTTATCCGTGCGGTTTCTCCAAAATCTTTGATCGGATTTTCATGAAATTCCATAGGATTGATCAGCACAATGCCTAGTTGTGATTATCTTATTCCTATTCCGGTTCGATGATTTTCTTTAGAGTTATGGGACTTTGATTTTATGCCCCCCCCAACAGCGGGCATATAGTAATCGCATTGTCAGTCCTTCCGTCTGTCCATCCGTCCTTCCATCTGTCCGTCCCAAATTTCGTGCCCATTCTATAACTTTTTATCTGTGAATGGATTTCAAAATAACCTGGCACAAAGGCGATGTGTCGCGTTAAACTCCCTGGTCCATGGGTCAAAGGTCAATGTCATTCTTCAGGGTCAAAGGTCACGGGCATAGTGTATCACAAACACATCTTGTTTTACATTGAAATTTTGTCCTCTCGGTTACTCCAAGACATGTTGTCGGATTTTCATGAAACTTAATAGGATTGATCAGCACTATGCCTAGTTCCGGTTTGACGAGTTTCTACAGAATTCTAGAACTTTGAAAATTGTATATTGGAAACTTTGTTCGCGGGTGTGTGTGTGTGTGGGGGGGGGACATCATCAGTTTGAATGAAACAAGTATTTTTCATTTGGACCTGATCATTATTCATTTATTGGTCCAGTTTCCACTTTATCACAAAACAAATTAGTAGCCTTAAGATGGGATGTGGCGGGGTGTGGATATTTGTTATCATTAGCATTCGTTGCTTATTGTTTTAATTTGACTGTATTTAGCTCTAAATTGTTTAATTATCATCATTTTTCGAATTTAAAGAGTTAAATATTGTAAGTAAGGATTAAAACATCCTCCACCTTTCTGTCTGATGAAGATACGAATGCGGGTATGGACTTTCGTTGTGTTCATAATATTCTTGTGACTGAATGTACATACAGTGTCAAACAAAATACTCAGTGATATGTTATTGAAGAATATGGATATTGTCTTTCATTCTGAATCTGCCACATTCAAAGAAATCACCATATTGGTTCGTACACAACTACATATTCCTAGATGAACTATGGGTCATTCTTGGTGGACATATGTGTCAATCTAACATACATGGTTTTAGTGATTTCAATTGTCGCACGGATGTATCCAATACGGTTGCAACACAATACAGATCAATTACATGTTTGCATTTATAGTCAGGATTCTAATATGTAGGCGGCTGGGGAATGGCACATCTGAATGACATGTTGTTTAAAATTAGAACAAGGGGCAGTTGAGTTAAAAAGCACAAAAATCGTCAGTGTCATTTCTCTGAAAACGTTCTTATTTTCTCTGACCGTGGTCACTGACACATAAGTTACAGTAACATATTATCATATCATCGTTCTGCAAGATCTTCTTCAACATGATTCCCATTAGACTTTGCTTGAAGGGATTGCCCAAAGGTTATTACAAACGTTTTATTATGATTCAAGTTTCACATTTGCTTTACATTTGGCATATGAGGGTAGCCCTAAGATATGTTAATCTGGTGTTAGGATAATGTATCGATCTGCTAATAGTAATTCTGACCGGGAATGTTGAAGAACCAAAGAACAAGAGTGTTCTTCTGCTCTCCTCCAATCTCTCCTGTTGGATCATTAATTGCCCTGTATGGCAAATGAATGAAACAACTAACGTAAAGCAAATATACATAACAAGCAATTGCCCTACTCCCAAATACATGTTTTCTCACCAGCTACTGACATAATTGTAGAAAGTCATTATAGGCATTCACATATTTAAAAGACAGACATCCTAAACAATTCAATAATGTTCCAAAGTTGGTTACCTGACCACCAATCCAATGCACAAATGGCATTGCCTCAGCTATAGTAATTTCGAAAATTTGGATTCTGAATTACAGTCTGGTCGTTTGTATTTTTGCGAACGCTATGCAAAGTATTCGCTGCATAGTTGTTGAAGATTGCCCTACCTAATCGCATAGCAAAGGTCGCTTCTGGCTTGACCTACAAATTTATGGAGAATGTAGGAGACAAACAAATGGCTGCACTTCATGTAACAATCTGAAGCAGATTTCCTACTTCTAACCAATTTAAGGACTTTTCTTAGGGGTTTTCCTTCCTGTCGGGAATCCCACTGCTTGCCTTACTATTATAATTAAGGGCGTGCCAATGCAAAGTTACACATGAAATTATATTTTAATAGTGATTGTAATCTTCCTGTTGTCACGGAGTCATTGCTCCGGTCCCGCATGTCTAATATAGTGGGACCCTGGTGTATGTATCAGCATGAAAAGCCAAATACATTACAAAGTATTCTGTGTTCTCTGACCAGGTTATAAAAACTTGCTTTATTACTTCAGTTGTATGGTCAGACGCTCATCTACTTCCATCCAATTAGTACTGATGTGCCGAGACCTTCTTACTGTCATTAAGATTGTTTGCTGTATTTTTCTATTGCCAATGCATTGGTTGACTCTATTTACTTAGAAACCTCCCCAAGTGCTTCCTACTCTGTTTAATTGTTATACTTAGCATATGATGACCAGACTCTCTACTTCGATGTCATCACCACAGTTCTTGAATGATTTTTGCCTTTATAATTGAAACGTAATGTATATTCTATGACGGCCAAATATTTTATACCACATTGATATTTAATTTCTGTTTGAGCAAACTCTATCCTATCTACTATTGCAGCACTATAGCATGTACTTGGACATTGTTTGCACTAGTAAATTTCTTCTGCAAAACTTACTAATGCATATAATGAATCCCTTTAGCCATTATGTTTCAAATGGATAACATATTGCAAAACTTTGTTTTGGGGGTTCTCTCATGTTTTGTCATTGCTTGTTGCTTTTGAAAAATCCATACTTAATATCACATTTTATGAATCCAAACGAATGTCGTGCAATGCATCATTCTGAAGCTTCTTTTAACCAGAACACACCTGACTAAACTCTACATCACTTGCATATAACTCAATGTTTTAATATATTTTCACTTGAAAGATTATTAAGTCATTGACCTTTGCCATCATGTGCTAATAGATGCATTAGAGACAGAATTGGATACAGCAACTGATTTCATTGATTCTTTAACGTGTATAATGTATATAATTGAAAACTGCAACTCATACCCAGTAACATTTAACTGACATCGGGCCAACCAGTCCACCTTAGTACCATTTTGAAAGTCTTTGGTATGAACCGACCAGCGATCAAACTCACAACGTCCTGCCCGAAAGCGAATGCTGTACCGACTGAGTTAACTGAAATGCTGGCCTTAACATGTACCAATGGAAAAACTAACGGATGGTCAGACAAAATACGCCTTACTTCAAATTACCTTGAAGTGAAAACAGAATGTTTGTATAAGCATGCTTGATATGGTAATCACCATTTTATGCTCCTATATATGTCTCGCAACGTTTATGTTTCCAACTCCTCATTCACCAATGGGAGCTTTGCTTCAATAATCTTTTACAAATTGGCAACCTTTATGTCATAATGACCGTTAAGAAGTAAATGTTTATTCTGACCATTTTATCCAGCGTTACAGGTCATTTTTTTGTTCACTATAAAACATATATATGCATAAAACTTTCACAGATAAACAACAACTTGATGTGAAGATGTAAAATCGTGTAGTAAGCAAACGGGACTTTGGGTTTTTGTGTGTTTTTTTCTCACTAAAATACATACTTTATTAGAGACAATATCATCATAAGGAAGGAGGGGAGGGGATCCATTTCATATAGGTCAAGTTGTAATACTTATGATGAATAATAAATATATAAGAGTATATCATGAATAAGCTAGCTCTGAAGTGGTTTATCAGATATTTATAGTTTACCTGTTACATACAAGTTTCATAAAGGGAGATAATTTGGCATAAACAATGACTAGGTTCTGGCTCAAAGGGTTCTCATCGATATTTTTGTCGTTGATATAATGATAGTGAAATGCTAGTGAACTTTCATGGAGCTAACTCTTAAGATATTTCAGTTTTGGCAAAATTTGAGTGTATGAAAGTTTTAAAAGGGACATAACTCTGACAATTTGCATTGAGATATGCTTGATGTAAGGGTTCTAGTCTGAAGTCAATTCATTGTCATCATTACTGTGAATATACATATGAAGTTTTATGAGCCTAGTTATAAAGATTATGAAGGTATGCAAAACTCCGGAGAATTTTTACTTATGCAAAATACATATGAATGTAAACATAATTCCATGTACATATGAGAAAGCTTTTACATTATATGAACCACTTTTTGTGAAAAAAATATAAAAAAACAACATAAATGATATGTGTGTAACTACAGCTACATGCCTTTCAAATTTCAAGTAGATACAGGGTGTAACAAGAGAGATACATCAGTTTGAAATTTAATGATGTCTTTTCTTTAATGCTAGATTTAGAAAACAACATTTTTTACCATAGGGTTAAAATTGGTGAAAAAAATACAAAAAGCTACCACCGATTTACTGCTATCACATATTTTCTGATTCTAGACACTTATATCTTATCAAAAAGCATTGA
This sequence comes from Azorinus chamasolen, assembly GCA_963576725.1. Taxonomy (NCBI): domain Eukaryota; kingdom Metazoa; phylum Mollusca; class Bivalvia; order Cardiida; family Solecurtidae; genus Azorinus; species Azorinus chamasolen. The sequence continues at coordinate 32,081,390 of OY755250.1, read as the reverse complement.
TAGCATTATTCCCCAAAGATGGTACCGATGGGCAAATTTTGGGCCTCTGGCTCATGGCCTATTAGTAGTAATTTTCCTCTGCACACATTGTCGTCAATTTCAAGTGTCAGAATATTGATATCACCAAAGGCAAAATTGTATTGAAAAAAGAATAACCCTGACTTTAGGTTGAATAAACGCGACGTTGCCAACTCCCTATCCTCTACAGCCCCACTTTTTGGTGACTTCTTTGCATTGAAAAAGTACTCAAAATAGTACAGACCAATAGAAATAAACATAAAAAATACATACTTATATTATTATTATATCATAATAATAGAACTACTACTACTACTACTACTACTACTACTACTACTACTAGATCTACTACTACTACTACTACTACTACTACTACTACTACTACTACTACTACTACTACTACTAATAATAATAATAATAATAACAACAATAATAGTAAAAATAATCTACTATTATTATTAGAATCTATAATCATAATCAAAATCATCATCACAACTATTATTATTAGATCTGCTTTTATTATTAGATCTTATTGTTGTTTTTACTCTATTATAATTATTATGCTGCTGTACATTATTATTATTGTTATTATTATTATTATTATTATTATTATTATTATTATTATCATCATTATTATTATTATCATTATTATCATTATTATTATATATTAGATCTATATTATATCATTATTATTATTATCATTATTAGATTTCTATTTGTCTTTATTATTATTCACTTTAAACCAACCAAATACATTTCTACAATGGACGTCCTAATATCTATGTCAAAATCATAATTTCCATACGAAAGGCTGAAATGGCCGCAAAAATGGCCGCCAATATAAATCCGCAGTCCCGTACATTAAATTTGACGTCACATCCTTCCTTCTCAACTCCCGTCTGCTTCATTTTAGTTTTTGGCATTAGACCAACAACATCGCATTTAAACAAATTGTTAAGTCATCAACTAGGCCTAGTAAAATGTCTAATTTATCAGAAAGTTTCCGTAAAACTTTACACATGGGTTCAGAAGAAGACTTTGAACATATCTGTGATCCGTGTGTAACAGACGGAAAGAGAATGGAGGCGATAATTTACTGTGTGGATTGTAGACAATATTTGTGTCACGAGTGCAAAAATTACCATAAAAAGTTGCTAGCTTTAAAAACACACGTGCTGCAAGATATTACGACAATGTCCACGTCACAAAAAGGTAAAAAACAACTCCCAGGGGCTTCTGGGGCTGCGGACCCACTGACGGACAGATGTGAGAAGCACCCAGATGAGCCCATTAAATTCTTCTGCAATTCTCATCAACAACTTGGATGCAGTGTCTGTGTTCCTCTAAACCACAGAACCTGCGGAGACGACGTGTCCTACATACCGGAGATTTCCATCTCATCCGCAAGCCGTGAAGAATTTAAAAACATACGCGGAGATGCAACAAAGCTCATCGCTGGATTAGAGTTGAATAAAAGTCGTTCGGAATGGTGTCAGCAAGAAACCAACAATAGTTTCGATCAGGCGGTGGCGAATGTAAAAGTGTTAAGGCGAGACATCAACAAACTTCTCGATAAATTGGAAACAAATTTGCTCAATGATACATCAAGACGGAGAAAAGAACATCTAGATTCCCTAACTCGTCAAACCCCAATACTTGATGACCTGGTTAAGGACGTTAAGAAAATGAACTCCGACATGGACAGAATGGAAGAGCTGAACCAATTGAATCAACTCTTCATCGCCGTGAAATACGCCAAAGAAAAAATTTCATTGGTGGAGAAAGAGGTCGCTCGCATAAGTAAAACAATCAAACCTCAACGAGTTGTCTTCAACCGTGCTGACCAGCTTGATTATCTTACATCGTTACCTCATCTCGGGACTCTGTCACTGGTTGGCCAACCAGCAGCTGTCAAGTTTGTCCATGACATCAACGTCAAAATATCAACTGACACAAAGGACTGTGGCATTGGTGACGTTGTTATACTGAAAGATAAACGGGTAGCAATGACGGACTATAACAACCAGTGTGTCAAGATTATAGACATCGCAGGTAAAAAACAACCCGAGAAACTCTCATTATCATCAAAACCTATACGCATTACAATGATCGGAGATGACCAGCTGGCAGTAACGTTGTTAGATGACAAGCGTATCCAGTTGCTGTCTCTGTCACCGACATTGTCAGCGGGTCAAACTATAACTGGACCAGGTTATTATAACGGCCTCACGTATAATGGAGGAAAACTCTTCCTCGCCTGTTATGATCCTCGTAGTTCAGTTCATATTTGTGACTTGTCGGGTAACTTGTTAAAACAAGTTGACTCAGACAACACAGGAAACAAATTATTTGTAGATGCTCCTTCACGTATAACAATGAGTGGAGACCAAAGTGTCATGTATGTGAGTGATTTTAAAGGCAACAAAATGGTGTGTTTAAATAGAGATGGTGTTGTTATGGCGACATATTTACATGACAGGTTACAGTGTCCAGCGGGAATAGCTGTGGATGACAATGGTTGTGTGTTTTTGTGTAGTAGAGATAAACATTGTGTACATCAGCTGTCGCCCAGTGGGCAGTTGATGAAGATTGTGTTGGAGCAAAAGGACGGGCTCCTGTACCCTGCAGGCATAACATACGACACTGGGAGACTTTACGTCAGCAGTAACAGTGCAGCACCTAAATACATGAACAATATAAAAGTTTACCAAGTAGATTAAAGTCTGCAGAGAAAAAACATGGAGGTAAGTAAACAATTTTTATGTTTTATTATTGACCTGTAGCAAAATAATCACAACTTGATTAGCAAATGCGCAAACAGTTTGGATCCAAATCAGTAGACATGTAACAATGTATCAGAATCCAAACTGTTGACTCTCTTATCAAAGTTTTATCAATGTAGAATAAATTTCAAAATGTGTGACATGTTTGAAGCAGACGTCATGACATGGACATGCATTAACACTTTACTTAATGAATATTTATGTAAGAATTAATGACATAATGAATATTATAATCATGAATAATAATAAAAACAATAATAATAATCAATAATCATGAATGTCAATTTTTTTAGTAGTTTAATAATTGTTATATTGGCACATGGACACAAGAAGTTTTGGCCATGACTGAAACTTTAGAATCACAGATCTATATATATTATATATCATTAAGCAGAATCACAGATCTATATATTATATATCATTACGCAAACATAACACACCCTGTTCAGATGGCTCTCTTTGTCGAAGTTTTATCAAATGTAGAATAAAAATTACATATTTGTGTGACTATTTTGTAGCAGATGTAAGTTCATGTGCATGTATTCACCCTTTGCTCCATGAGTATCCATGTAAGAAATAATGACATAGATATTATGTTAATCATGAATAATAATTTAATAGTAAATACTATTATAATACTCTTTTAATATTCACATTTTATAATAAATATTAATAATGATAATGATGGTGGTCAATAATAATTATGATAATAATTAATAATAGATCTATATAATAATTGCACATGACATAGGATTTCTTTGTCATGACAGAAGCTTTGTTTTTATTTCTTATTTAATATATATGACCTTAACATGCTTTTGTTTTAACTCCATTTAACCGTCACGGCTCCTATAGGATCTGTATTTTCTCGGTTTACTCTGTTAGCAAAGGCATAGAACCATAACAATCTATGTAGGGAGTAAACAATTAACATATACATGTATATTATGATAGTACTGGTACACAATATTAGCCTAAATAATTATAAGCAAACAGAAGAGACCAAGATCAGACGGCTCCTACAGGATCTGTATTTTCTCGGTTTACTCTGTTAGCAAAGGCATAGAACCATAACAATCTATGTAGGGAGTAAACAATTAACATATACATGTATATTATAATAATACCGGTACACATTTTTAGACTGAATAATGGGTATTATACCGCCGGTACTACCAGTATTTCTCAAAAGTGTTTACTCTGTTAGCAAAGTCATAGAACGATCATGATTGTTAATGATTTTTATGAAGTAAAGAGTTAACATATAGATCTAATAATACGGTAAACATTTTTAGACTGAATAATGGGTACCGATATTTCCACAATGTTTATCTTGTGTTTTTTGTGATAAGCATTATGAATCGTTGAGACATAAACATTAAGGATATTTGTCTTTTTGAGCATGTGGTGCTCACATTTAAAATATTGTGGTAGTCAAACAATGTATCTCAAACCAGTTTCAATGCATCTCAGACAAAAACAATTAATGTATCTCAAACTAGTCAAACAATGCATCTCAAACCAGTTTCAATGCATCTCGGACAAAGACAATGTATCTCAAACTAGTTTAAAATGTATCTCAAACTGGTTTACCCTTTTCCTCATATAAAATTAGAAACGCATTTTCACGCATAATGCGGCATTTGCAGAGTAGACCCAGATCAGACGGCTCCTAGAGGAGCTGTCTGATCAGGGTCTACTCTGTTAGCTAATGGAATTTTCAAGTTTCTTTATTTTCTAAAATGGGTAAAATGTCCCACCTTTCATATTCTACATGTATTATAACTATTTTGTCCATGAATATTCAGTAGGTATTGAAATTTGGAATAAACATACAACAACAGGAAAAGTGTAAACAATTTATCTGAAACTACAGTAGTCAAATAAATTATCTCAAGCATAGTTGAACAATTTTGTTAATTTCAATCTATTCGACTAATTTTTTATGCCTAAAGTGAAGCAATTTGATGTTTTTTTTATTTTCATTTTTTTTTTTTTTTGGGGGGGGGGGGTAAAAATAGATTTCATTGAACAATAATTGTTTTAAGCATCATTTGCTCTTGAATTACAAACCTTACGCGGGGTTGTTACAAGTCATTGAAAAGTCAGGGAAATAGTAATATTGATTAACGCTTTACTCCATGAATATTCGTGTAAAATAATGCATTATGGCATCATGAATATTATTTCCTTAACTTGACAGAAATCTCAAAGAAAACAGAGGAGACCTTGATCAGACAGTTCATACAGAGGATCTAGGTCTACTATGTTTGCAAACGCGTAGAACGGTGTATTTATAGAGTAAATGGTTAATATTTGGCAAGTTTCTATTAACAGGGTTGCCACGTGTCAGGGAAAAGTCAGCTGTTCATAATCTGAGGGTCCCAGGGCTTTCAAAAGAAAACAAATCAGACCTTGATCAGACAGTTCCTACAGATAATCTAGGTCTACTATGTTTGCAAAGGCGTAGAACGGTGTATTTATAGAGTAAAGGGTTAAAATTAATATTTGGCAAGTTTCTATAAAAGAAATCCCGCAAATTTGCTGCATAACTGTTCCTCTGTCCAATATGCCTCTTTGACTTATGTAGATCCAACATGTTTGCTTTAAAGTTTATTTATCTCTTAAAGGTCACTGATAATTTTATAACCATACAATGTGTAAAATACATCTAGTATAGATCTAGATGGCATCTAGTATAGATCTAGATGAACTGACTTATATTCAGTGAATATTTACAGATAGATATGAACTGACTTAACTACACTCGGAGCAGTTGCCTGATTTAAAGGTCAAAATATGTTACAATGTCAGAATGTCAAACAGTTTGGATTCTGATGAGACATCAGATAATTGGATCCAAACTCATTACTGATCAGGATCTACTCTGTTTGCTTATGGTATAATATAGATCTGATTCTGTGGTTCCTGCTGGAGCTAAAATGTACTATTTTCATATGCCATTATAGCACTAAACAATATTTTAAATATTCTTTCATGATGTCATTTAAACTCAGTTTTTCTTACATGAGTATTCAACAGGGGACATCAAATAACTATCCAACCTGTTTTGATTTAGCTAGGTTGCTTCAAATTTACCAGTAAGGTACTGAAGGTTAATTAACCATGCAATTCAGTTAAAAACCTTTTCACAATGACATAATTATTAACAAATGGAATATACCAAGATCAGATCGCGCCATCTTATCAGGGTCTATTCTGTTTATGGTGCTATATATAGATCTGGTTCTACAGTTCACAATGACATATTAGCAAATGGAATAGACCAAGATCAGATTGTGCCATCTTATCAGGGTCTACTCTGTTTATGGTGCTATATAGATCTGGTTCTACAGTTTCTGTTGGAGCCAAAATGTCGGCCAGTCCTTTTTTCATATATGCCATTATAACAGTCTAATAAATATTAATGATATTTTGATTTCATTAATACATGAATAGTCAACAATGAAAGGGTTAAGTGTCAGCTTAATTTAAATACTGAATTTTCAAAGTGGAATGGCATGTTTAGAGATGTGGTTTATTGCCTTTTAAATTAATAGTAGAGTCCATTCAGTGGGATTAGCTTACATTGACCGGAGAATTTTAATGACAAACAGTACAGACCCTGATCAGAGGACTTGGAGGAACCCTCTGATCTGGGTCTACACTGTTTGCAAATGCAAGGGCATTAATTAGATTAAACTAACTTAATTATTGCAAAAATGTCTTTATAGAGTAAACCCAAACTTTGTCCCTTCATTTTGTGAAGATCTGATTTCATTTGTTGGGAAGGGTAAAGCTGTTCTTAAGTCCTATGATCTGAATCACCACTGTTTCTAAATGTCATTATATTACTTCTGGCTGAGTCGTTTGTTGAATGTTTATATTCAAGATACAGCAGGGCTGGCCTTAACCCAGTCCGACTTAGGCTATATTTAGACCTAATTTTTTTTGAAAAAGTCTACCCAAAAGGAGCATTTACTAGAGAAAAGGAAAATTTCAGAATTTTGAAGTTTGAATCCATTGTGATAAATATCTAGCATTTGTTCCTATAGGAGCAAATGCTCTATTTATCACAATGGTTTCACAAAGTGGCTTTTACAGAGGCGTCAATACGCGGGAATGGGTTAAGCTGCAATCAAAAAGAAGTGTAGTTCTTGGTCTGTAAGGTAGGTGGTAGCTTAATACAGGTCAAAAGTAATAGAGAAAGCTCCTATAGGTTCTTTCTGTATTACTTTAGCCCTGAATTAACCCTTTCCCAGTTCTATTTTATTCTACATTGCAATACATAGGAATATTAATGGGCAAAATGTTTTTAAATGTCATTATATTATTTCTGGCTAAGTGGTTTGTTGAGTGTTTATATTCAAGATACAGCAGGGCCGGCCTAAAGCTGCCATCAAAAAGAAGTATAGACTAGTTTGGTTGGTAAGGCAGGTGGTAGCTTAATGCAAGTCAAAAGTAATATGTAAAGCTTCTATAGGTAATATATGTAAAGCTTCTATAGAAACACATCTGATATTTTAAATTCCATTAGCAAACAGAGCACATCCTTTAGGAGCTGTCTGATCTGGGTCTACTCTGTTTGCAAATGCGTGAAAACTCGTTTATATGAGGGAAAGAATGAAGCAACCACCTGCGTTTTAAGGCTACTTTGTTAAAAAAATGAAGGGCTGCTTAGGACAGTATCTACTGTGCTTTAGATTGATATACTTGATTGCGTTTAAACTCGTTCCCTTCTGAATATTCATGTAATAAATTATGACATGTCACATCATAAACATTTATTGGCTGAAGTTTTATAATGACATAATATTATGATAATAATAATGTGCACAGGATTTTTTTTTCAATTAATCCTGATCTTTACGCTCTCCCTCATACAAATGCATTTGCACATCTTGTTTCATACAGAGAAGACTCAGATCATGTCTCCTGAATGAGCAGTCAGATCAGGATAAAATCATATACTATACTATAGTTTATAACAATACCAAAAGTCCTGTATACATATATCGAGGGCTTGGTGCAAAACTATTCTAAAGTGAAGGAGTTAGAATAGTTTTCCACCAAGCCCTCGATATGCCATTATAATAAAAGCTAATTACATATTCATGATCTCATTATTTCTAACATGGATATCAGCAACAAGTCCTAAATAGTCCTGCCATCGGACCTTTAGCTTCTAGTTCTTAATTGGTACAGAACTAGTCAACCTTTTACTCCATGAGTACACGTTATTATGCTGTTGCAAAACAGAGTAGACCCAGCTCGGAGAGCTCTTATAGTACTTAGCTGTATGCTCTGTTTGCATGTACCTCTAATAATAAGGCTGCAATTTACTCTTTTCGCATTTCTACTTTTGCTTCGAAGGATCACCCATTTTCAGAATATATTTATCTAAGTATATCCATGTTAATACACATTCGTTTGTGATTATGTCAATTTAAAATGAATAATTTCAGGTCCACAGAAGACACATTTCCATGGCTACAATACATTTACCATTCTTTCTCTAACCATCACCTGACTGAAGCCAAAACAGGGATTACAAAGGAGGGATCAATACAATACAGTGTGTTGACAGTCAGTATACAATGAAGTATACAAGACATTAACCATTCTTCCTCTAACCATGACCTGACAGAAGCCAATTTAAAGCAGGAATCACAAAGGAGGGGTCAATACAATAAACTGTGTTGACAGTTGACAGTCAGCAGACGATGAAGTATATAGACAACATCTTCCTTCTTCCTCTAACTGAGACCTGACATGCATTTGCAATGAGCTAGGATCCAGATAATGATAACTCAAATCCTCATCAGGATTCAAACTGCTTGATATCTTGTTATAATCTCCAGCAGTCATATTCTATTTTGCTGGCTTTTATGACAAACAGTTCTTTTGATCAAAATGCTTTATGTATACCAATGTGAGTTTTAACACTTTACTCCATAAATATGCCTTTCTACGCCTTTACAATCAGAGTAGACCCAGATCAGACAGCTCCTATAGGCGCCATCTGATCAGGGTCTACTCTGTTTGCTTATGATATACCATATACATTCCTGTGCCCATCAAATATTATAACAAATTATTAATATTTATAATTTATCATTATTTCCTAAATGAATATTCATGGAGGAAAGGGTTAAATTGCATATCAAATTTTATGTCAAATGCTATTTGTACAGGATGTTTATCTGTAACAGATTATTAAGATAATGGTGGACCCCCAGTACTTGCCATCACATGACAATACATGTGTGTCCTGTATCCCAAGGGTTAACTACTCATAATCTTTGTCCTGATATTATAGATAGTCTTGTCCAATGTTTAGAATATTATACTGGGTCATATGCAGAGATATTTAGTTAACCCTTAGGATGCTGAATTTCTTAAGTGGAATGGTCCATCTGTGATTAATAATTGAGTCTATTCTGTGTTGACTGGAAATGTTTGTTCAACTTATATGAATGGCAAATAACACAGAAAATTTAAAAACAGGATGCATCTATAGGTGTATTCTGATCTTGGTCTACGGTATTTGCATATACCACTTAACAGCAAGAAACAGTTTTTCAAAACATACCAAATTAACTGAGGCAAGTATTTGTATGTTAGTCTGATTTTTGGTCTACAATGTTGGTCTCTGTATTGCAAACAGCATTGACTCAGACCGTGGATTATGTTAATTTGATCATATTCATAGCAAATAACACAGTGTTAACCCATTAACTAATGTAAACGCTTTGTCACGCTTTAACAAACAGGAGAGACCCAGTTTAGACGGCTCCTGTAGGAGTTATCTGATCTTGGTCTGTTCTGTTTGCTTGTGATAGAATATTGAACTGATTCTACTGTTTCATGTCTGATTAGAAATGTCCCGTGTTCATATGCCATTGTAGAAATGTTCTGATTAATATTAATTATGTCTTTACCAGTTCAATATTCATGCAGGGTTACAGATAAGGTTTTGATGCAATTGGGTATTTATTCCTTATTGTTTTACAGAATTGGGTATTTGCAATGATTAATGGGTATTGGCAATTTTCATAATTGGGTAGTATTCATATTCTCATTTGGTATTCTATTTGTTTTTTTAGCTTTTTGCTATATATTTATTTGCTGTGTGTTACTCATTTTGTTGAAAAACAATTGCCTTTTCCTCAATTTAAATTGGGTAAATACCCCAATACTCCCCTTATCTGTAACCCTGTTCATGTAAAAATAATGACATCATGATTATTAAATAGATCATTTTTACTCAGTCAGAAATTGTATACTCAGATCTATATTATACCATTTGCAAAAACAGCAGATCCTGATCAGAAACTCCTGTAGGAGCCGTCTGATCTGAGTCTACTCTGTTTTCAAATGAGTGAAAATGTGTTTATATGAAGGAAAGGGTTAAGGCATTATAAACAGCATTGACCCTGAGAACTGACTGTATGTAAGTCTGATCTGGGTCTACACTGTTTACAAATACCATTGTACAAACGGTACAGGTATCGAAAACAACATTGACCAAACCATTGACTGTATATTTGTCTGATCATGTTCTAACAAACTATCAATGGTAAAAAGAATATATTAGATCATTATAAAACTTCAGCTAATAAATATTCATGATGTCATTTTTTCTTACATGAATACATGAAAAATAGGAAAATGTTAAAAGGTACAAAATTATTATGAGTTACTCATTTCTGTAACTTTTGCAGCTAATTTATTATGAATCCTGAATTCTTTCATTGCTTGACAAACCAAGGTCAAAATATATAAGTATATTTCCAGATGAGGCAAAATAGTTTTAGCTCGTCTGTTTTTGGTTTTTTTTTAAAAAAAACGCGAAGTATTCATATTTGCCGTTGTCGTCATTGTTGTCCTTGGCGGTTACAATCAAACAGACAGGCGTTGGCACCCTATGCGGTGCTCTTGTATATTGTATAATGACCATCATAGTCACTGAATACTGTTTGAATTTTAAATCACATCGTGTGCATATTTTACAGAAATGTTTGCTTCAAATTGAATAATCCATATATTGTTTCGTTTTTGTCAGTAGATCTACTGCTGCCAGAATCTAATTGTCAGTTTTACCTATTTTAATTTTGTCGTGTGCTTACCATTTGTCATCTGCTACTCAATTGTTACCCACATTTACCAAACTATTAATTTTCTTTTTCATTTTTGTTTGCAGTTTGTATCCCAGATCAGGCCATATGTATTATGGGGCTTGATCTGGATCCAGACTATATATATAGGTCATAAATGACAGAATGCTAGCATGCAAAATAATTAAAAGGGGGCGTATATTGTGTTTGACACTTTGCTTGATAGTGATGCATTCTGAAACGAAGTAGACTATGTTATGTATTTATTAGTGTCTGTTTTTATTGCTTTTATGTTACAAACTTTCGCCGTTTAGTCATGGCAACAGATAATCGTACTATGTATTTTTAACCCCTTACATGTATAATTCTAACACTCTGTAATTTTAACCACTTCATTGCTGCGCATTCGATGGGAAATATTCCACATTGTTTATCTGCAGTCTGAAAAAGGTAAAATGACCAACAGTGCAGACCCTGGTCAGTGGGGGGGGATTCTCTAGAAACCATCTGATCTGATTTATAGTGCTTGCAAATCCCAGTGCATGAGTGGCTCATAATAAGCAGCTTTGTTTATGAATATTCATAATGGGAAGACTTGTTTATGAATATTCATAATAGATATTTATAAAAGACAGTCGTGTATGATTGCAAAGGATTTGCAAAGCGTTTGTACATGAGGGAAAGGCAATAAATAAACTTCATTTAAATGGTCCTTAGGACGTCCTCTATTAACTCTATAAACGCTATTGGATGTTTCGTATGCTTTAGTCTGCTTTAGTTTTTAACCCTTCGCTCGCTGAATTTTAAAATACATTTCCCCTTCTTTACCCATGCCCTGTTATATAATTACATATATCTTCACTGTGTACAAGTATTTCGCTGTGTAATCACTGCTGTGGAGTGCACTGGTTGCCCAATCAATTTGTAAATAGTGCAGACCCTGATGAGACAGCTCCTGCAGGAGCTGTCTCATCTGGGTCTTCACTATTTACAGGTTGGTATATTGACGCGAATAGCAAGCGAAGGGTTAAAATAAAACTGTTGTCATTGTTTTGCAAATGTCTGGTCTAAGATTCATTTCGGATCCATATGAGACGCCGCATTATTCATTTCATCTGGATCCAAACTGTTTAACAATCTCTTGTCTGCTAGGTGTGCTTATTAAATTAAATAGAGCTAACTCTACAGATTCTTCCAGTACTAAAAGTGTGTGACCACATATTCAATACATATGGGCGTCTATAAGATCAGATGCTTGCTTTATGCAGAATGGAAGTAATGCTGAAAGCTCCTTGGCAAGTATTGTGCACAGGTTTTGTCGTGCATTAAGCTACTCTACAGATTCTTCCAGTACTAAAAGTGTGTGTCCTGCATTAAGCTACTAATGCAAGTTACAGTAATGCATAATACAAATAGTTCACAGGTGTTTTACAGATTGAAACAATTATTTTGCTAACTCTTCAGCCTGTCTATGTTTTAGTGAAATACAAGGATGTAAAGATTTTCGATAGATACACATAATTGGTCTCTTTGCCTATTATCTCAAGTTAGCTATGCGGAGCCATCATGGTCATTTTCTGATTGGTCACTGAAGAATGTCTTAACACTTTACTACATAAATACGACTTTCTACACCTTTGCAAAAATAGTAGACCCAGATCAGACGGCTCCTATAGGAGCCGCCTGCTCAGGGTCTACACTATTTGCTTATCATTGCATATGTCATATACCATTATCTAATCAATATCCATGATGTCTTACATAAATATTCATGGAGTAAAGGGTTAACATGCTTTGGTTGGCAATTATTTTGAGTAGACCCCCTGCGTGTTTGGTCTATGATTGCTTTGCTAATATTTGTACTTGAATGATATCCCATTTATACTGTGTTTATTCCTCTATTAGCAGGATGGTTTTATCAGAAGTGGAAATTATATTATTTCATGATTTCCATGAACATTGTAAATATAGGAATATACTTGTATATAAGTGGTAAATTGAGGAATAGACTTGTATATAAATGAAAAAATTGGGAATGGACTTGTATATAAATGATAAATTGAGGAATGTACAGAAATTGTTACGTAATTTGTATGATGAGGTGAATTATCTAGTATGTTGGCTGTTGTACCGGTATATCTATAGTACGCGGAAACCCTATTAAGATGTGTAAATTTAAACATGTTCAACAATTGTACTTTTATTTCTCCACCAAACCCTTCTAGTGGTCACAACACAGGGTTTGGTGGAGAAATAAAGATTTTATTTTGGAATGCAAACCTTTGGTTTTTAGTCTGATTATTCGTGCCATTGTTTTACACAATATAAATTAACTCTTTCAGTGCCAACATTGTCGTCTGCTAGACACATTGTCATCTGCTAGACACACTGTCATCTGCTAGACACATTGTCATCTGCTAGACACATTGTCATCTGCTAAACACATTTTCGTCTGCTAGACACATTGTCATCTGCTAGACACATTGTCATCTGCTAGACACACTGTCATCTGCTAAACACATTTTCGTCTGCTTCAAGATTTAAAATAAGTATTTCAGTACCAACATTGTCATCTGCTAGACACATTGTCATCTGCTAGACATATTTTCATTTACTTTAAGTTATAAAATGAGTGTTTGTTCCAGACTCTTTCTAAAAAAGATAAGCAATGTCAAATAGTTTGGATCCTGATAAAATACCGAGTCACTTGGCATCTCATCTGGATCCAGTTTATTTGCATGTGGTATCTCAGACCCTTCTTCATGGCACTGAAGGGGTTAAGATGTACAAATGCTTTATTAGATGAATAATAACTAGTATTGTGAAAATCTCTTGAGATTATGAGATGTTGCTTTAACCCTTTCCTTGTTCTTTACTTATTCGAAAGTTCAATGCCTACTTAATATATATGAACAAAATAGTTAAAATGAAGGTAGAACATTGTAGTCGTTTTAGAAAATAAAGAAACAGACCTATCAGTTTTTAAGCAAACAAAGAATACCCTGGTCAGATAGCTCCTATAAAAGCCGTCTGATCTGGGTCTACTTTGTTTGCAAATTCGTGAAAACACGTTTATATGAAGGAAAGGATTAATCACTTACCATAATACCAAATATGGTAAAAATTTACTAAAGCGACCACTTTATGAATACAACATGTCATTAAAACATGATTGCTTAATGCAAAAAAATAACACAAAAAGTGCTCCTGTCAGAATTTTCTGCATTATATTACTCCTGCATTAACCCTTTCCCTCATATTGACGACTTTTGATGACTCTGTAAAAGTCTCTTTGTGAAACCATTGTGATAAATAGAGCATTTGCTCCTGTAGGAGCAAATTCTCTATTTATCACAATGGTTCAAAACTAAAAAATTCTAAAATTTTCCTTTTCTCTAGTTAATGCTCCTTTTCGGTAGATTTATTCAAGAGGTTGTATCTAAAAACAGTCTATGAGGTAATGGGTTAAGCTGCCACCTGTCATTTGGACCAATACTTTAAGTGGTTGCTTTATATGAGTTTTACTGTATAAGTGTAGACCCTCAATGAAAGATTGTGAGAAGATAATAAAGTGTATTTATAGATAATATATGTTGTCTCTTTAGTTTATCCATATTTATCTAACCTTTAGCCTGTTGCTGTCAAATCAGTTATTACCTCTGCAAACTGTTTAGATCCAGATGGGACGCCGAAAAGCTCAGAGTATACTTTGTACCTAAGCTGTTTGCAATCAAGTCTACTTTGGATCTAAGCTGTTTGCAGTCAAGTCACGGATTGCAAGCATATAAACATGGAACGTTTTGTGCAAGAAATTGATAGACAGGTACCGATAGCGTTGAAAGTAGCTTGTGAATGGCAGAAGTTGATCTAGGATTCCTTTGGGATTCATGGTAGAGAGTCCCGTGGTTTGAATATACAGAGTTTGCACATGTAAGGGACACTCGATTGGGTCTGCCTTGGTAACGTGTGTTCGTAAAAAGCACTCTGGGGGTCTAAACTGTTTGCGTCTGGTTAAGGACACTGTGCCCTGGGTCTACAATGTTTGTTTGCATATGTGTCAATAAGGTACACTGAGCTCTGAGTCTACAATTTGCGAGTGTCCCTATAAGGGCTCTTGATTATAATGTAGAGGCAACTAGGCTAATGGTCTAAAATGTTTGCATTTGTCCCTTTATGTAAAGGACACGGGATTCTGTGTCTATATTGTTTGCATGTGTCCCTGTAAGGTCTGCAATGTGGGCACTGCTTACACTGTTTACATGTGTCTCTAAAAGGGCACTGGTCCCTGGGTCTACATGGTTTGCATGTATTTGAAAAAAAGACACTGGACTCTGGGTCTTCATTGTTTGAATGAGTCCCTTAAAGGGACACTGGACTCTGGGTCTACTTTGTTTGCAAGTGTTCCATTAAAATACACTGGACTTTGGGTCTTCATTGTTTGCATGAGTCCATAAACGGGACACTGGAATTAGGGTATACTTTGCAAGTGTTCCAATAAAAGACACTGGACTCTTGGTCTTCATTATTTGCATGAGTCTTTAAAAGGGACACCGAACTCTGGGTCTACTTTGCAAGTGTTCCAATAAAACACTCTCGACTCTGGGTCTTCATTGTTTACATGAGTCCCTAAGAGGGACACTGGACCTTTGATCTACTTTGATTGCAAGTTTTACCAGTAAAACACACTAGACTCTGGGTCTTCATGGTTTGCATGAGTCCCTAAAAGGGGCACTGGACTCTGGGTCTACATTGTTTACAATTGTTCCTATAAAGAATACTGGAATATGGGTCTGCACAGTTTCCATTTGTCCCAATAAAGGACACCGGTCAAAGGTCACTGCATTTGTCCTATGGAGTACACTGGACTGTGTCTATACAGTTTAAATGTGTCCTAATAGTGGACACTGGTCTTTGGTTCTACATGTGACCCTATTATGTATAATCAGCTATGGGCAATACAGTTTGCACGTGTACCTATAAGATTCACTGGACTCTAGGTCTACATTGTTTGCATGTGTCCCCATTAGGGACACTGGATCCTTCTTGGGCAGAGTTTGTATGTATTCCTATAAAAGACGATGGGCTCTTAGTCTGCACTGTTTATGTGTATCCCTGTAAGGGGGTTGGGATCTGGGTCTACACTAGTTGTACGTATTTCTATAAGGGACACTGGTTTTTGGTCAACATCGTTTGCATGTGTCCCAATGAGCAGCACTGGGCACTGAGTCCACAGTGTTTGCATGCGTCCGTATAAGGGACACAGAGCTCTGGGTCTTCACTATCGGTATGCTTCCTTATAAGTGATTCTAAGCTCTGTATGTATTCCTACAAGAGGCATAAGGCTTTCGGTCTTCTCTGTTTACATATTCCCCTATAAGGACATCGAGCACTGGCTCTACATTGTGTTCTTACATCCATATAAGGAACATAGAGCTCTGAATCTTCATTCTTTGCATATACTCATATAAGAGACGCTAAACTTTGGATCTACACTGTTTGCATGTCTTCCTCTGAGGGGCTTTTGGTATATTAAGTGTACACGTGTCTTTACAATGGACACTACTGTGGTCTACATTATTTACATGTGTACATATTAGGGACACTGGACTAGGTCTGTACTGTTGCATGTGTCCATATTAAGAAAACTCGTGACTGGAGTGGGTTTAGCTTTTTGCATTTGCCCTTATAAGGTGTACTTGGATATAAGGGACACTGGGCTCTGGGTCTATAATGTGTGTATGTGTACCTATAAGGGACACTGGACTCTGGGTCTACACTGTTTGCATGTGTCCCCATAAGGAACACTGGACTCTTGGTCTACGCTGTTTGTATGTGTCCCTATAAGGGACACTGGGCTCTAGGTCTACAATGTGTGTATGTGTACCTATAAGGGACACTGGACTCTGGGTCTACACTGTTCCTATAAGGGACACTGGACTCTGGGTCTACACTGTTTGCATGTGTCCCCATAAGGAACACTGGACTCTTGGTCTACGCTGTTTGTATGTGTCCCTATAAGGGACACTGGGCTCTAGGTCTACAATGTGTGTATGTGTACCTATAAGGGACACTGGACTCTGGGTCTACACTGTTCCTATAAGGGACACTGGACATTTGGTCTGTACTGTTTGCATGTGCCCCTATAAGGTACACTGGACTCTGTCTACACTGCTTGCATGTGTTCCTATAAGGAACTCTGGACTCTGGATCTACACTGTTTGCATGTGTCCCTATAAGGTACACTGGACTCTTTGTCTATACTATTTGCATGTGTCTCTATAAGGTACACTGGGCTCTGGGTTTACAATGTTTGCATGTGTCCCTATAAGGGACACTGGACCCTGGTTCTACCCTGTTTGCATGTGTCCCTATCCGGAACACTGGGCTCTGGATCTACAATGTTTGCATATGTCCCTATAAGAGAGAATGGACTCTTGCTCTACACTGTTTGTATGTGTACCTATAAGGGACACTGGCCTCCTGCTCTATACAATGTAAGGGGCACTGTGTTCTGGATCTACACTGTTTGTATGTGTCCCTATAAGGGATACTGTCCTCTAGGTCTACAAAGTTTAAAGGGACACTGGGTTCTGGGTCTACAATGTTTGCATGTGTCCTTATAAGGGACACTGGACTCTTGCTCTACACTGTTTGAATGTGTCCCTATAAGGGACACTGGCCTCCTGGTCTATTAAATTTAAGGGGCACTGGCTTCTGGGTCTACACTGTTTGAATGTGTTCCTATAAGGAACAATTGGCTAAGGGTTTACAATGTTTGTATGCGTCCCTATATGTAAATGACAACGGGGCTCTGGGTATATATTGTTTGCATGTGCTTCTATGAGTTACACTGGGCATTTGTTTGCATTTTTCCAAGATAAAAAGCGCTCTGGAATCTTCGGTCAAAGAAGGGACTATGGGTTTACATTGTGACCTATTATGATTCTGTGACTACACAGTCACCATGTTTTCATATAAGGGACACAGGGCTCTGGGTACACACTGCTTGCATAATGTCCATGTAAGGCACACTGAGCTCTTGGTATGTAGTTTACACGTCCTTATTAGGGCCACAGTGATAAGGGTCTGCAATTTTCGCTTGTGTCTCGTAAAACAAAATTGGGTTCTGGGTCAATATTGTTTGCATTTGTCCCTTTATAATGGCATTGAATTCTGTGTCTACACAGTTTGCACATGACCCTTTAAAGGTAGGTTTCCACTGCCGATCAGATCAACTAGAGCATCCCGACCACCCAAATTACCCGACCAAGCTCGGGGCATGTACACGAGTTATCGACCTCTACTCGATCATACATGTACTCGACCCCCTCGCGATCATTCACGACTCCTCCACAACGTCAAATCAACAACTACGCCGATCTTTGCTCGATCATCTCGACCCCGATACCAATCCCTACACGATCTCTATCCGACCCACTGGTCCTCAGCTCGATCTCTACCCGACCATATCATCGTGGTCGTACTTGGGTATTAGTCGAGTAGAGGTCGAGATGATCGGGTACCGACCGGGTAAATGACTTCATCCCGACCACACTAGATATCTAATTGTTAACGTCGTGCTGTCGTGAATCATCGCGAGGGGTCGTGTATCGAGTTAATCTGATCAGCAGTGGGAACCTACCTTGGGTATGTACATTGCACATGTCTCTATGACGGACACTGGATTGGTCTGCACTGTTTGAATGTGTCCCTATAAGGGTCACACGACTGGTCTGCACTGTTCGAATGTGTCCCTATAAGAGACACTGTGTTTGGGTCTACACATTCTATATGTATCTACAACGGACATTGGTCTACGCTGCTCGCATGTGTCCATATAAAGGCTATATAAATGTCTCTATAACGAACACTGGGCTGGTCCTATAAGGGAAACTCGACTGGGTCCTTTTTGTTTGGTTTTATCCCTACTCTATAACGAACACTGGGCTGGTCCTATAAGGGAAACTCGACTGGGTCCTTTTTGTTTGGTTTTATCCCTACAAAGGGCATTGGGCTCTGTTTATACACACTTTGCATGTGACGCAGTAAGAAACAATAGCTCTGACAATAACAGAATTAACATGTATCACTGGACTCTGGGTTTACACTGTTTGCATGTGTTCCTATAAGGGACACTGGACTCTGGGTCTACACTGGACTCTCCGTCTACACTATTTGTATATGTCCCTATAAGGGACACAGGACTCTGGGTCTACACTGCTCGTATGAGTCCATATAAGGGACAATGAACTCTGGGTCTACACTGTTTGCATGTGTCCCTATAATGGTAAATGGACTCTGGGCCCCAGTCTACTCTGTTTGCATGTGTTATAAAGGACACTGGACTCTTGGTCTACACTGTTCGTATGTGTCCCTATAAGGGACACTGGACTCTGGGTCTACACTATTTTCATGTACCCCTATAAGGGACACTGGACTATGGGTCTTCAAAGTTTAAGGAACATTTGGCGAAGGGCCTACATTGTTTACATGCGTTCCTATATGTCACGGCAACGGGGTTCTGGGTATATACTGTTTGCATGTGTCCCTATGAGGTTCACTGGGCATTTGTTTCCATGTCCCCTAAGGTTTCTTGGTTCTTCGTCCAAATAAGAGACTATGGGTTCACATTGTGACCCATAATGATTCTTTATCTTCATAGTTAGTATTTGCATATAAGGGACACAGGCCTCTGGGTACACACTGTTTGCATAATGTCCATGAAAGGCATACTGGGCTCTGGGTCTATAGTTTCACGTCCCTATATGGGACACTGGGCTAAGCGTCTGCACATTTTGCTTGTGTCTCGTACAAAGTACACAGGGCTCTGGGTCTATATTGTTTGCACATGTCCGTATATAAAGGCATTGGACTCTGTGTCTACACAGTTTACACATGATGCTTTAAATGACACTGGGATCTGCGTCTACACTGTTTGCATGTGTCCCTATAAGTGGCTGCGTTTGATTCTACAAATTACATGTCTCTATAATGGACACTTGACTGGTCTACATTGTTTGAATGTGCCCATATAAAACTAGGTTTCCGGTGCCCATCAGATCAACTCGATCAAGCCCGATCAAATGATCGGGGACTGGTTTGCTCGCTCGGACTCCCTACCAGATCGAGTAGCCACGCACTCGAGAAGCGATCGGAAAGCGGTCGGGTATTGATCGATTTTATCGGGAGACAATCGTGCGGTCGGAATGAATTCATTTATCCGATATGTACTCGACCATTCCTACCTCTACTCGAGTAATACCCGATCAAACCAAGTACGACAATGACGATCTGATCGGGTAGAGATCGAACAATGGTCCAGTTGGTCGGGTAGAGATCGTGTACTTTTAAGTGGCCATTTATTTGTTGGGCACAGTTGTCTTAAAAACCAGGTTGTCACTTAATGCTTAGCAAATGTAATACAGAACGCTCAATTACGTTCGACATGCATTAAGCTACCGCCTGACTTACACCTGACTTACACCTAACTTACACCTGACTTACAGACCTATAAGTTAACCTGTTTTGGATGGCCGCTTACGACAGGTTCTACTGTAACTTTAAACGTTATCAGGACATGAGCTAGACAGTCCCGTGTGACCTTTATAATTTTCTCCTTATACTAGAACTGATTACATCTGCTGAACGTTTGATAGGCTACCATTCACAATGTAGATCGTTTCGGTATAATTCAACAGGGCCAGAATGTCCGTCGAGTTGAATGTTGTCTATCGAGCTTTGTAGTTAGTTTGTTCATCGTCAAGATCCAAACTGTTTGCTAAACGTCAACATGCGAGACGCTCAAGGTCTTTTTGACTTTGCTTATCCATACTGGTTATGAGACACCACATCTTCTCAACTATCACCTCTCTCACCTCTTGATAATTATTATCACTGATAACAGATCTGAACCTACTGAATGGTGTTTCTTCGTTTAATACAATATTACGTACCAGGCTGTAGACGAATGTATGATAACATCTGCAAACATTTAATAGATTACGCCTTGTATATCTGCCCATCAGAGTCCAATGTGCTAAGTTATCTGATAATAGTCTCAATTCTAGACTAGAAACATAAACTTAGTGTTGTTTCAAACAGATGAATATTTTGCACAAACAACACTTTGTTGTTTTGCATTCTTGAATATATCCATACTGGTATTATGCACCTGTCTATTTTGAAACTGGAATAATAGAAAAAAGCGATTTAAATTCAACAACAAGGGCTATAATTATATATTGCACTGTCGTTATGTAGAAACTTAAGTGTCAGTATATTGTACGAACACATCAAAGACACGTGAGTTTGATAACCGAGTTGTTAATGACATACGTGCAATTTAGCAGTTGTAGGTTGATATGTTATCTATTGACGTCATATGATTAACAAAATAGGTGATCCTGGCATGAACATGTATCATAGCGTGATTTTGTCAATATTGTAAAAGTTGATTGAATTAAAACACTGCATATAAGAATTTTTTCTTCATGGTTTAGATTTCTGCGGTTTTGCATAAATGTAGATAACAGATATATAGAATTCCTTTACTTTTGCCCAGTCGAAATATAGAGGTAGACTTTTATATAAGTACTTGGTATAATGTTCATAATGTTTTCTATGTATATAAAAACCCTATTAGAATGTGCAACATTATCACAGTTTAGTACTTACTATCAGTCGGGAGATACATCAGATTTAGTATTACCCTGTACAATAAAACTAATATTGATAATACACGAATTCTTGAACAAGTGTTACCCATCGTTCGATCTAACCGACCATTCATCCATATTTGTAATGTACGGCACAACGATATTGAAATGCCTGATTGCCAAATGGAAATGATTTATGTCTCAATAAAACCGAGTCTGCAATTTTCTCTTCTTGCATTGCTATTTTTGCTTTCAAATGATCTCCCTCTTTCAGAATTAAAAAATGGCAGGTGGCCTTGTCATGGTTTTTGGATATAATCGCTAGCATTCTAAACTAGTGTTTTGTATTTGTGCACATTTAGGTCATGTTGACTGTGGGATATGCTTGTAAATCAATTCACAAATCATAATAGAACTATATGTATACTTGTCATGGCATTGCTAGTAGAGTCATAGTACTCGTACAAAGCAATTCATTAATGTCAAGACTAACCTATATTCAAATTGAGTTGTACCATACTTGCAGGTTTTCAATGACCCTCGGTTGCTACTGCATTATGACCACCATTATTATCATAGTGTACATGACCGAATTTCGACATAGTCACATGAGGCCGTATCATAATGATTTAGTTATAAGTCCAGCGGGGATACCTTTATTTACAATATTTGTAAAGCTAGGGTGACTTTGAGAGAAGTGCGAGGTTAGGACGTCCGTAAACCGGTTTAAACCCCCAGTGGTGTTTTTGCTGCTGACCGTGCCAAGGCGGTACTCTCTTTGTCACCCTTCCTTTTGTTTACCTTGCGTCTTTGTGCTTGTGGTTTGTTCATGTTGTGGAACGTTTGTCCCTGGTTCTTATTTGTCTTTTGGTGTTTTCTGTGTTCATTTCGTGTGTGTGTGTGTGTGCGTTTGGGTGTGTGGTTGTGTGTGTGTGTGTGTGTGTGTGTGTGTGTGTGTGTGTGTGTGTGTGTGTGTGTGTGTCATGCTGTCTATCGGTGTTTTGGTGGTGGTTGCGTCTTGCATGTGGCTTTGCCTGCTTGACTTTACTACTTTTCCATATATAATATTTCATATTAATATAATATGTAGAACCCTCTAGTAGTATTGATGACATCGAAATGTCTCTTATTCTATGTAAACCACCTCGGTCATTGTGCCAAAGTGGCTTAATGGGATATAGCAGTGTCATTTGTCCTTAGTGTGTTGCCAATCGTCTACGGTTTCTCCACGTTGGCAAAATCTTAATGTCGGAGGCATTCTCTCCATGGCACTTTCTGTCAAAGTTATGTAACTAATTGCACGCCACTGCATTAGTAGATCACACAAGCTAAACATAAATTTTTAACAACAGTTTCTTTACACGGCACTTTCTCACAAATTTCTGACCTTTCACCATGTTTACAGGAATTATATATTATATATATGATCTAATCAAAATTCATGATATGTGTTTTTCTGACACGAGTATTCATGGAGTTATTGAGCTTTAAACTTTTTTCTGCATTTTCATTATACAGACAGACTACAAACCTAATACGTATTATATTCAGACTCTACTGTATATATACTTATGTACACAGAAGTAAATGCAGAAATGATAAAAAGTTTTGTAATCAGTTTTATAAACAGGTTTGTAATCAAGTTGTAATCATGATCTTGTATATAGTAGTAAATGGATAATTTGTAACAACTACACATTGACATGTAGATATATTGTAACAAATGCCACTGAGATGATAAGTGGTAAATAATGGTGAGACGAGAAATTGTTTACAACATGTAACTATGAATTAACTAGTTCAGTGCTAGCCTTGTCGCCTGCTTGACACATTTTCATCTGCTTCAAGTTTTAAAATGAATATTTCAGTGCCAACATCACTAGGGGGCCAACTACGTATTGTTATCAAAATGTTTCGCTACGGCAATTTATATGAGTATTATAATAGATTTGTTTTCCTACATTTCCTGAAACTTTGTTTTCGTAGGAAAACATTTCCCAACTGATACACTGGATTTGTACGTAGCTGGCCCCCAGTGAACATTGTCGTCTGCTAGACACATAGTCATTGTTATCTGCTAGACATATTTTCATCTACTTCAAGTTATAAAATGAGTGATTATTCAAAATTCTTTATAAAGAGATAAGCAATGTCAAACAATTTGAATCCTGATAAAATGCCGAGTTACTTGGCATCTCATCTTGATCCAGTCTATTTGCATATGGTATCCATGAACCTGTCTTCATGACACTGAAGGGGTTAAGATGTACAGATATATTTTTATTAAATGAATGATAACACTATTGTGAAAATTTTTTGAGATGATGAAGTGTTGCTTTAACCCTTTCCCTGTTATTGGTTTATTCCAAATTTCTAAACATTTATGAACAAAATAGTTATGATGAAATAATGAAAGTGGAACATTGTAGCCATTTAAGACGCTAAAGAAACAGGCCTATCAATTTTTAAGCAAGCAACGTAGACCCTGATCAGATGGCTTCAACAGAAGCCGTCTGATCTGGGTCTACTCTGTTTGCAGATTCGTGAAAACACGCTTATATGAAGGAAATGATTAATCACTTACCGTAATACGAAATATGGTAAAATCTTTCTAAAGCGACCACTTTATGAATATAACATGTCGAGGGCTTGGTGCAAAACTGTTGTAACTCCTTCACTCGATGTGTCATTTAAAACATGATTGCTTAATGGAAACAAGTAACACAATAGTGCTCCTGTCAGAACTTTCTGCATTATATTACTCCTGCATTAAACTGTCACCTGCCATTTAGACCCATAATTTAACGGGTAGCTTAATGCAAAGAAGTAACACCAAACGAGCTCCTGCCAGAACTTATTCTGCATTATATTACTCCTGCATTAAGCTGCTACCTGCCATTTAAGTGGTTGCTTTATAGGAGTTTTACTGTATATGTGAAAACCCTCAATGAAAGATGGTGAGAAGATCAATAAAGTGTATTCATAGATGATACATGTTGTCTCTTTACTTTATCCATATTTATTTAACCTTTAGCCTGTTGTTGGCAGCTCCGTTATTACCTCTGAAAACAGTTTGGATCCAGATGGGACGCCGAAGTCAAGTCAAGTCTCCTTTAGGCCTAAGCTGTTTGCAGTCAAGTTTGCAGGATGATGGTTTACAATACATCAAAGCTTGCAAAAGTTACAAGCAAAATTATGAAAAAGGGAGTTTTTGTGCAAGAAATGGATAGCTAGGTTCCGATACTAGCTTTGAAAGTAGTATGTGAAGGGCAGAACTTGATCGTAAGTTCCTTTGGGGAATCACGGTAGAGAGCCTCCTGGTCTGAATCTACAATGTTTTCACATGTCCCTATAAGGGACACTCGACTGGGTCTGCATTGGTTGCATGTGTTCTAATAAGGGACTCTTGGTCTAAACTGCATCTGATTAGGGACACTGGGATCTATGTCTACATGGTTTGCATTGGTCAATAAGGTACACTGAGCTCTGGGACTACAGTTTGCATATGTCCCTATAAGGGCTCTGGTTCATAGAATCGGGGCCACCAGGCTAAGGGTCTATTATGTTTGTATTTGTACCTTTATGTAAAGAACACGGGTTTATGTGTCTATATTGTATGCAAGTGTCCCAATGAGGGACATTTGGTCTACACTGTGTGCACTGCTTACGCTGTCTACATATGTACTATGGGTCTACACAGTTTACATGTGTTCCAATAGTGGACACTGGTCTCTTGGTCTACCTGTTATGCAAGTGTCCCTATTAGGGGTAATCAACTCTGGGTCGATACAGTTTGCATGCGTCCCAACACTGAACACTGCTGTCTGGGTCTAAATGTTATGCAAGTATCCCTATTAGGAATAATCAGCTCTGGGTCTATACAGTTTGCCCGTGTACCTATAGGAGAATGTGGACTCTTGGTCTATATTTTTTCACGTGTAGACCCTTATTCTGCACAGTTTGTATGTATTCCTATCTTAGTATGTAGTGCTTATTTGTGTCCATGTAAGGGGTTTGGATCTTGGTCTCTACTATGTGCACGTATTCCTATAAGGGACACTTATGTTTGGTCAACATCGTTTGCACGTGTCCCAATGAGCTGCACTGGACACTGAGTCTACATTGTTTGCACGTGTCCGTATAAGGGACACGGGGATATGGGTCTTCACTATTTGTGTGCTTCCTTATAAGTAATTCTAAGCTCTGTGTGTGTTTATACAATATATATTAGGCTTTCGGTTTTCACTGTTTACGTATGTCCATATAAGGACATCGAGTGCTAGCTCTATAAGGTGAGCTTACATCTATATAAGGGACATAGGGCACTGGGTCCTCACTATCTGTATGCTTCCTTATAAGTAATTCTAATATAAGCTCTGTATGTATTCCTACAATATACACTAGACTTTCGGTCTGCACTGTTTACATCTGTCCCTACAAGGGACTTTGAGCGCTGACTCTACATTGTATGCTTCCATCAATACATGACTCTGAATCTTCATTCTTTCCATGTACCCATATAAGAAATGCTGAACGTTTGATCTATACTGCTTGCATGTGTTTCTAAAAGGGGCTTTTGGTATATCAAATTCGCATGTGTCTTTACAAGGGACACTCGGCATTTGGTCTACATTATTTACATATGTCCCTATTAGGGACACTGGACTACGTTTACAAAGTTTGCTTGTGTCCTTATAAGGGAAACTCGTGACTGGACTGGGTTTACCTTTTTAGCATTTGTCCTTACAATGTGTACTAGGATCTAGGTCTACACTGATTGTATATATTCCTATGAGGACCACTTGGCTCTGGGTGTACACTGTTTACATGTTTCTCTTTAAGGGGCACTGGACTCTGAGATTGTTTTCCTGTCTTCTATAAGAGCATCTGGGCTCTGGATCTACACTGCATGTGTCCCTATTAGTGACAATAGGTTCTGGGTCTATTTTGTTTGCGTTTGTCCTTATATAAAGGATATTCGTCCATATAAGGGACTTTGAGTATACACTGTGATCCATAAGCGTTCTGTGTCTACACGATTTGCATGTGTTCCTATAAGGGTCACAGGGATCCGTGTACACGCTGTTTGCATAATCACCATGTAAGGCACACTGGACTCTGCACGTCCCAATTAGAAACAATGGACTAAAGGTCTGCAATAATTGCTTGTGTCTCGTACAAGAAAGACTGGGTTATGTATCTATATTGTTTGCATTTGAACATGTATAATGATGTTGGACTCTGGGTCTACACTGTTTGCACGTGTCCCTTAAATTGACACTGGGATCTGAGTCTACACTGTTTGCAGGTGTCCATTTAATGGCCTTTGGGTTTAGTCTTACACTTTGCATGTGTCGCTATAACGAATACTTGACCGGTCTGCACTGTTTGCAGGTGTCCCTATAAGGGACACTGTGCTTGGATCTGCACATTGCACGTGTCTCTAAGACGGACCATTGACTGGTCTTCACTGTTTGAATGTGTCCCTGTAAGGGTCACTTGTCTGGATCTACACTGTTTGCATGTGTCTCTATGAGGCACACTGTGTTTGGGTCTACACATTGCATATGTCTCTACAACACTAGACTGGTCTACACTGTTTGAATGCGTCCATATAAGGACCGTTGGGTTTTGGCCTACACTTTGCATGTGTTTCTGTAACGGACACTTGACTGGTCCTATAAGGGACACTGGAATAGGTCTACATTATTTGATTTAGTCCCTACAAGTGGTATCGTGCTCTGTTTATAGTTTATACACAGTTTGCATGTGTCCCAATAAGGGAAATAGCCCTGCCAATATCAGAATTAACATGTATCACTGGACTCTTGGTCTACACTGTTTGCACGTGTCCCTATAAGGGACACTGGACTTTTAGTCTACACCGTTTGTATGTGTCCCTATAACGGACACTAGGCTCTTGGTCTACACTGCATGTGTCCCTATAAGGGACACTGGACACTGGGTCTTCACTGTTTGCATGTGGACACTGAACTCTTGGTCTATATAGTTTGTATGTGTCCCTATTAGGGACACTGGACTCTGGGTCTACACTGTTGGTATGTGGACACTGGACTCTTGGTCTGCAATGTTCGCATGTGTCCCTATAAGGGACACTGACTCTTGGCCTACACTGTTTGCATGTGGACACTGAACTCTGGGTCTACAATGTTTGCATGTGTCCCTATAAGGGACACTGGACTCTGGGTCTACACTGTTTGCATGTGTCCCTATAAGGAACGCTGGTCTCTGGGTCTACACTGTTTGTATGTGTCCTTATAAGGGACACTGGCCTCTAGGTCTACAATGTTTAAAGGGACACTGGGCTCTGGGTCTACACTGTTTGAATGTGTCCCTGTAAGGAACAATGGGCCAAGGGTCTACAATGTTTGTATGCTTCCCTATATGTAAATGACAATGGGGTTCTGGGTATATATTGTTTGCATGTGCTTCTATGAGGTACACTTGGCATTTGTTTGCATTTCCCCTATATAAAGGGCTCTGGGCTCTTCGTCCAAAGAAGGAACTATCGGCTTACATTGTGACCTATAATGATTCTGCGTCGATACAGTTAGCATGTTTTCATATGAGGGACACAGGGCTCTATGTACACACTGTTTGCATAATGTCCATGTAAGACTCACTGAGCTCTGGGCCTGTAGTTTGCACTTTCCTATTAGGGATACTGGACTAAGGGTCTGCAATTTTTGCTTGTGTCTCGATAAAACACTGGATTCTGGGTCTACATTGTTTGCAGTGGGAACCTACCTTGAATCTGTACATTGGATATGTCGCTATGAGGGACACTGGACTGGTCTGCACTGTTTGAATATGTCCCTATAAGAGGCGCTGTGTATGAGTCTACACATTGCATATGTATCTACAACAGACACTGGACTGGTCTACGCTGTTTGAATGCATCCCCATAAGGGTCACCGGACTGGTCTGCACTGTTTAAATGTGTCCCTATAAGAGACACTGTGTTTGGGTCTACACATTGTATATGTCTCTACAATGGACACTGGTCTACGCTGTTCGCATGTGTCCATATTAGGGGCTTTAGGTTTGGGCCTACACTTTGCATGTGTCTGTATAACGAAAACTGGACTGGGTCTACATTGATTGGTTTTGTCCCTAAATGGGGCATCGTGCCCTGTTTATACACAATTTGCATGGGTCGCAATAAGAAACAATAGCTCTGACAATAAAAGAATTAACACGTATCACTGGACTCTGGGTCTACACTGTTCGTTGTGTCCTTTTAATGGATACTGGACTCTGGGTCTACACTGTTTGCATGTGTCCCTATAATGGACACTGGACTCTGGGTCGACACTGCTCGTATGTGTCCCTTTAAGTGAATCTAGATTCTGGGTCTACACTGTTTGCATGTATGATCGAGCAAAGATCGGAGTGGTTGTTGAGTTGACGTCATGTACGAGTTGTGAATGATCGTGAGGGGGTCATGTATCAAGTTGATCTGATCGGCAATTGGAACCTACCTTGGGCACATCCATTGCATATGTATCTATAACGGATACAGGACTGGTCTGCACTATTTGAATGTGTCCCTATACGTGTCACTGCACTGGGTATTCACTGTTTGCATGTGTCAATTTTGTATTTTGCCGTTGCGTTCGAGAGACGAATACTTTCAGAATTGATTGCCTGTTACCCGTAAATCACTCATTAGAAACGTGTCGTATCGAACTGATCTAGTTACCTGACCTATATAGGTGAGACTATGGTAGAAAATTCCCTTCAGGTAGGATGACATTATAGATATCAGAAATTAATTTTCAATATTTCTTAACTGAATATTTAACAGGTAAAGGTTTAAAACTATTGATCATTTCCTTCATATAAACGCCCCTTCACTTATCTGTTAACAGAGTAGGTGCATTCCTCGTTTGCTTGTATGTTTGTTTAAAAGTGGATCAAATAATCAAACAGTTTGGATCCTGGCGATGAGCCATATTTTATACATGTTATATGTTTTCGTCTTAATCTGATCGTTTTGCAAAACTCGAAGAGTGGAAATCATAAATACCTGAATGATTATGTCTGTATGAGCCCTTTAAACGAGGCAAACGGCTGCACTGGCATTTAATAACAAGGTATATATTAAGGTCTGAACTGTTTTTAATTCATACTCTAGCACATGTAATCCTGTCAAAAAGACCATTATATACTGCACCATAAGAAAGCATAGACTAGTCGAATTATAGTAGAACCTGTCTTTGCCATCGCGATTGATGTAGATAAGGTTTGTCTTTTAGGCAGGGGATGGAATAAGAGTGTGGTTGGGCGCCCCTAAACCGGTTTAATTGTCACTGACTGTTCGAAGGCGGTACTCCCATCTTCTCCCTATTGTTTGTTTGATTATTTGTCATTGTGTTTTGATAGATATGTACATTGACCGTGTTTTCTTGTTTTGGTGCTGTTCGGGCGGCTGTGAGTTTTATATGTGGTGTTTCCTGCATGATTTAGAGTTGTACTTGACATTATCTCAGTCATCAGCACTGGAATGTGTGTATACTAACCCTTCCGACACACATTCAGCTTTTCTTGATCTAGACCTTAAATTCTGAAGAGTCGTGATCCTCCGAAAGCAAAAATTGCAACACAAAAAGAGAAAATTGCAGACTCGGTTTATTGAGTCTGTTCATGAGCAGTAATTGAAAGTGCAACACTGCTCACGACCCTAGCACCGGCTTAAGCGGTATTCAATTTTCAGAACAAGAAGTACTGAAATTCATGATCTCGAAGGATCAGAAGGTATACCAACACTGAGAATGGTGGTGTGGTGATCCCCCGAAAGCAAAAATTGCAACACAAAAAGAGAAAATTGCAGACTCGATTTTATTGAGTCTGTTCATGAGCAGTAAAGTTGACAATGGAATTATTTCTTCTAAAATGTATGACAAAAGAGAAATTTTGATTTTAATAATGTGCCTTTCAGTCATCTTGACGCAGATGTTCCCCGATTTTTCTTTTTTGTCGTACCCTTTATTACTGTTTCTACAGTTGCTCTCTTTGCAGCTCAGCTCAATAATTGAGTACTCTAGCAATAGGCGGATATAATAAACCCACTATATTTTGTGTATTATTTCTTTTTGCGTCACTTTTTCTCTTTTGATAGGCATATACATGTATCTGTTTTTTGTCATGGTGCTTTGTATGTGTTTTTTCTTGCATGATTTGTGCTCGTACTTTAAAGCTGTCGTTCATTTATTTGACAGAGGAGTCTTTAAAACAGGTGGTTGCTTAAAGCATTGCAAACGTAACACAGAAATCTCCATCACCCGGACATGAATGAATCTACCACCAGCCTTATATAATTTGACCTCTTTATGATGACCGCTTAAGACAGGTTCTACTCTAAATTTAAACGTTATCAGGACATGAGCTAGACAATCCTCGTGTGTATTTTATAAATATCTCTTTACTGCTGACAGTTTTATAGGCAACAATTCACAAAGCAGATAGTTTCGTTATAATTCAGCAGGGCCAGAATGTTCGTCTGTTTTGATGTGGTCTGTCGAGTCTAATAGTTTGAGTTTCGTCAGGATCCAAACTATTTGTTAAAAGTCAACTTGCGAGATGTTCTGGTCACTTTGACCTAGCTTATGCATACTGATTTGAGACACCCCATCTACGCAACTCTCCCCTCTCTTAATACTTTGTCATTATTATCACTGATAATAGATATGGATAGTTCATTTGGGCGTACTGATTGATGTGTCTAGGTTTAATACAACATTACGTACCAGGCTGTGGACGTTTGTATGATAACATTTGCAAACATATAATAGATAATGTCTCGTACATCTGCCCATCAGAGTCCAACTTTTTAATTATATGACCATGGTTTCGAATATAGATAAATAACATTGACTTAGTTTTCTTTCATACAGATGAACATTTTACAGAAACAGCATATTGTCTCGCGTTCTTGAGTATAATCCTATTTATTTTTGCATCAGTCTATTTAAAAACTGGAATAATAGAAACAACTGGTTTATGTTCAACATGTGATATTATTAGATATTGTATTGTCGCTATGTAAATACTTAATTGTCGGCACAGTTAACGAACACACCAGGAACTTGTGAGTCTGATAACCGAGTTGCTGATGGCATACGTGCAATTTAACAGTCGTATGTTCATATGTTATCGGTTGACGTCATATGATTAACAAAATAGGTGACCCTAGCATGGACATGTGTCAACGCATGATTTTTTCAATATTATAAAAGTTGATTTAATGAAAACAGTGCATAAAAGCAACTTTACTTTATGGTTTATATTTATGTGGTATTGCATAAATATTAATACAACATATACTTTGTATAATTTTATATAATGACTTGATATCATGTTCATTATGTTTTCCATGTATATCAAACACCCTATTAGAATGTAAAAATGGCCAATATTGGACGGTGTAGTACTATGATAGTCGGAAGATACATCAGATTCAGGATTAACCTGTACAATAAAGTGATCAAAAAACTAATATTGATAATATCTGCACACGAATTCGTGAACAAGTACTAGTATTACCCATCGTTCGATCAAACCGTCCATTAATTGTAACGTGCGACAAAATGGTCTGAATAATTTAAACCCCTGTAAGACCCAATAAAACCGTGTCTGCAATTTTCTTGCATTGCTACCCTTGCTTTCGAGGTACGTATCTCCCACTTTTAAAATTCAAATAAAATGGCAGGTAAGCCGTGCCTTACTGTTTGGACAATAATCGTTATCATTAGCAGGTGTGCATACCTTTGCTTCCAGCTAAACTAACAATACTGAATTTGAGATCTACCTAACCGCCTAAGCACGATACAGCCTATTCAAATTGAGTAGTATTATACTTGCAGGTTTTCATTAACCCTTGATTGCTACTGCATTATGACCATCATTATTATCAATTTCGACACAGTCACAGTAGACATATCATACTGGTTTAGTTCTATATATTATTTCATATTATATTATATGAATATAATATGTAAAACCCCATAATAGTATTGCTGACATCGAAATGTCTCTGATTTCATGTAACCAATTCGCTTATTGTGCCAAGATGACGTATTGGGATCTGTCCGTATTCGTTATCCTTAGGGCGTTGTCCGTCGTCAACGGGTTCTCAATGTTGGCTAAATCTTAATGTCAGAGACATTCTCCCCAGGTCACTTTCTATCAATGGCACATTCACGATCGCACTCTATTGCATTAGTGGGTCACAAAAGCTAAACATAAATATTAAACAACAGCTTTTTTACACAGCACTTTTTCCAAAATGACTAACCATATTTACAGGAATTGTATTCATGTGACAACTGTTTCAATGTTTTAGCAATGGTGCTTGTCCTTTTCAAAAGAAAATCAGATAAAATTAGCAATTTTAGGCTCAAAAGTACAAAAATGTCCTAATCTATCAAATCAATATCATTAGAATGAGCTTCAGGTAACTCTATATAAAACGTGTCAAACTCATTTCGGTACTATATATGTGTAGATAAAAATATATATTTTATATTTTATATTTTACCTTTCATCAAACAGTACCTATCCCTTTACTGCTGAATATGTTTTACAAATTTCACAGAATAGATTATCAGGATGCCTACTATACAGATATCTAAATGTTGTATTTTATTGCATAAGTATTTCACAGGAGCGAACATAGATAAAACATTCAAATGAGTGGTCCATATGTTATCCACGCGGCAGTTTCACCTTTAAAACCACGGGCTGTTCAACATTACTTATAGAAACGATCTTCATGCGATCTTCTATCAAATCTATATCTATTGTTTACGTCAGTTGCATTAAAATTTAACTGTCAGATAATATATCTGGAGTGTTTTTCTTTGAACAATCCTAATCACAGAAATTAATCTTGCATATCGTCTATTGAAGTTACATAAATAAACCATGCGTGCTAAAATAATTATATAATAATAATTGCAGACTCGTTTTTATAAGTATTAAATAGTCATGTTATATACGTTAAATGTAACATTTATGAATGATTTAAAAATAAATTCGAATCTCTGTCTGCCATATACATCTTTTGTAATCGGTGTTTTTTTGATATGGGCGCCTGCAGATTCGATCTGTTATGACTTGAAATAGTGATTTGTATATCTGCGATCTTTTTCAGCGGTTAGCTGTCTATTTTCACTTTTGTTCTAGTTTTCCACCAATCAGAAACTATGTTACATTGTAATTTGTATATGACCTACTAGTATTTTCTAGTAAACCGTATTTTCATTAGTTAATTCCTTGACTGGCATACAGCCATTTTATAATGCCTCTACACATGGCCAAACTGAATGTAGGACGTTTCGGCAAAGGAAGTTTCGCACGGGATGTTTCGACCCAGGACGTTTTGGCCATCTATTTATTCGGCCTATGACGTTTCGGCAAAAATTGAAAATTTGTATTAAAAAGCCAAAAATTGAATAATCAAAATCATTAAATAACTATCTATATGTTAAATATTGATATGTGGTCCATTTGTTTTGGTTTATACAGATCAGGATATTAGCTAAGCAGGTGACATATTCACACTTACTCAGCCTTGGGTACAATGAGTGATAAAGAGGTGTTTTCAAATACTATAGTCACATTGTTTAGTCATTAAAACAGCCCCAGACCACATGACACATTACTAATGATTTACTATCCCATTCAGTTTTGATTTTAGTCTTGGTCCAAACTGTTTGCCACTCACTTTATGCTTTTTGTTTTCAGTCAAAATGTTGTTTAGTTCAACTTTTGGTGGATTCAAATACATGTACAATACTGTAGTCACATAGTTGTTTATTACCATGACCGGTAAAACAATATGAATTATTTATTACTTTGGTCATTATCAAAACTAGAGTATATAATACATAAACAATATTACCGAATAAAACTATATAGATATATAGATCTATTATCTTCAAAAGGTGTGGATCAATTTTGACTATTCAATTTTTGGTGTGTCATACTTTATATCAGTTCCTAACCCATTATCGTTCTTATCACCTCATGGTAATGATTGCTGAGCATTATTGCCAGTTTGCCAAAACCACTATTAAACTTTTAAACATTTATTATCATTTTGCTATCAATTTAATACCACATTTGATCACGTCCACTTTGACGAACATGTAGTTTGCCGAAACCACCATAATTCACAGGCAATGCTATATGAAATAAAGAAGAATTGGTGTGTAGCATATTAGATTAGTGGCATTAATTGTATTAATTACTATCCCCGACCACAGCACCAATTAAGGCTCTGGTTATTCGCTCTCTGTGATATAAAGCTACTTACTGAAGGCTATTGTTACGGCTCTATCACCTGGCGTTTTGAATTGAGTAGTAGGTAGAGATAGCTAACTTTATATTGTTTTAAAAATACATGTATATTCAGTTAATGGTGTCACTAATGATGATGCACACATGTCAATTAATGCGTTGATCCAGGCTATAGATAAATACCTTTCTTTAAGTAATTACAGCCTCTGCACAAACAAAAACTAAATTCTGTATGCTTTATCTAAAGTGTATTCAATTAGTTATCTTCATATCAATATAAATATACATACATGCTTTCAAGTAAATTTTTATAATAGGTAAAATGAAGAACTAACTTCAGATAGTTTTAAAAATACTTTGACATTGTACATTTTAATAATGATTTCCTGTAAAAGTAACTTGATTTTTTCCATAATGGCTTATTCTACTCCAAGTCATTTCCATTTCATGCTTCTCTGCTAGTATAATTACAAGCAACCCTTCATAGATCTAGTTCCCTGTACTAACAGAATATCGAAACATTGAAATTAAGTCGGCAGATATTTAATATCATTATTGCTTTGTACATTATGTCAATATTTGAATGCCGCTGAATATCTTTTTAAAATATATTTCTTGTTACTAAATATATTATCCTATGGTAATGTTGTTTACTTAAATGTGTCGCCTGATATATGTTTCGAGCAGATTTTCCAGTATTCATTGTATAGACAAATAGTCTTTTTATAATTTTTTACTGCTTTGCCGCTGTACTCACTAATGTTAACGTGACTGATTCACGACCAATGACGAAGTCATTGTCTCACATACAAGCATATAAATGTGAGATGCTAATTTACTGTCACATATACAAGTTTGGTGTCCCTTATGTGTTATATATGTTAAATGTAGACCCAGTGTCCCTCCCTCAAGGTGACAAAAGCCAACAGTGTAGACCCAGAATCCAGTGTCCCTTATGGGTCTACATTTTTTGCATTGTCCGTATAACGACCATGGGTCCCTACAGTCCCTGGGTCCCTGTAAGGGGAACTGGACTTTGTGTCTACATTGTTTGCATGTCTATAGGGGCCGTGTGTTTGGGTCTACAATGTTTGCATATGTCCGTGTTAGGGA
The DNA here is from genome assembly GCA_963576725.1 of Azorinus chamasolen. Lineage (NCBI taxonomy): Eukaryota > Metazoa > Mollusca > Bivalvia > Cardiida > Solecurtidae > Azorinus > Azorinus chamasolen. The sequence continues at coordinate 32,045,381 of OY755250.1, read as the reverse complement.
CTCTGGCCTGGGTCTACATTGATTGCATATGTCCCTATTAGGGACTCTGGACTGGGTCTATATTGTTTGCATTAGTTCTTACATGGGACACATGGCTCTTTGTACATACTGTTTGCATGTGTCCCTATGAGGGAGACTATGTCTACATTGTTAACGTGTTCCCACAAGGGGCACTGGACTAGGTCTACATTGTTTACCTTTGTTCTTACAAGGGACAAATGACTCTTGGTATATAGATCTACTGTTCGCATGTGTCTCTATGATGGACACTATATCCACACTGTTAACGTGTTCCTATAAGGGACACTGGACTGAGTCTACATTATTTGCTTAATGATATACTGGATTCAGGGTCTATACTGTTTGCATGTGTCTCTAAAATGGGCACCGGACTCTGGGTCAGCATTGCTTGCATATGTACTTGTAAGGGACACCTGGTCTGGGTCTTTAGTTTGCATGTGTATTTCATAGGGGCAATGGTCTTGGAGCCTGCAATGTTTTCATGTGCCTCCTATAAGTGGCACTGGGTCTAAATATTTTGCATTTGTCTCTTAGAAAGGACAATGAACTCTGGGTATGCACAATTACACGTGTTCTTATAAGGAATACTGGGCTTTCAGGCTTCGTTGTTTGCACGTGTCTCTATATCAGAAACACTGGGCTTTGGATCTACATTGTTTGCATGTGTCCTTTATAATGGACGCTAAACTGGGTCTACACTCTTTGCTTAGGATCTGCTAAGTTTGCATGTGTCTCTTATAAGTGACACTGGGTCTATATAGTTTGCATTTATGTCCTACAAAAGAAACTGGACTTTAGGGGTCTACTCTGTTTGCATGTGCCCCTATAGGGTACATTGGGCTTTAGGTCTACATTGATTGCATGTTTCCCTATTACGGACACTAGACTCGGTCTACACTGCATGTGTTCATATATAATATTGTTTGCAAGTATCTCTTTTGCGGACACTAGACTGGGCCTACATTGTTTGCATGTGTCCCTATAAGTGGCACTGGACTTAGTCTGTATTGTTTGATTGTCTCTGTATAAGGGGAACTGAACTCTGTATATACACTGAGTCACGTGGCGTCTTATCAGGGTCCAGGTTGCCACCCATATCTCTCCTATCGTGCTAAGTGTTAATATAATCACTGTTCAAACTTTTATCTTGTAACTGAACTTAATCACACCAACATTTGCAAACACTTTGTATGCTAATAGATTGGATGCGGGACACTAGTGTACTAGCATTTGCAAACACTGTAGATCCAGACCAGACGGCTCCTATAGAAGCCATTTTAACATGGTCTACATTGGTTAAGACTTTCATACTGATTATACTCTGTAGTGCACATTTCATTTACGCTTATGCGTTGATATAGGTCTGATTCTACAGTTTATGCCATGGTCACAAACTCTCTTGTTCATATTGTCACTGGCATTCGAGCGTGGCCAAACCATTGCATTCGAGAGTGACTCAACCATTGCTAAAGTGGATACTGTTAAACATTTTAACAGTGACTCATTGGTTCGACGAATCACAGTCATATACCTTAGGCCTACCTATCCTGAGTTTGATCCTAATTTCGATGAATACACTAATATAAGCGAAAAACCAAAATAGATAGGTTTAATAGCCTTACTGGTTATAACGACTCCAATGTCAATTGTGAAAAAGGCAAACGCTTAAACCCAGATCAGACGAATGGCACTATGTTTGATCAGGACTCTATGTTAGGTACTTTCTACAAACAAGACTACATGTTCCACAACACTACATGTACGACAACACCATATGCACCACTACATGTACCACACTACTACATGTACCACACCACTACATGTACCGCACCACTACATGTACCACACTACTGCATGTAGCATACCACTACATGTAACACACTACATCATGGCCACAACACTACATGTACCACACTACTACATGTGCCACACTCCTACATGTACCACAACACTACATGTATCACACCACTGCATGTATCACAACACTGCATGTACCACACCACTACATGTATCACAACACTACATTACCACAACACTACATGTATCACAACACTACATGTAACACAACACTACATGTAACACAACACTACATGTACCACAACACTACATGTACCGCACCACTACATGTATCACACCACTACATGTACAAAACTACTACATGTATCACAACACTACATGTACCGCACTACTACATGTACCACACTACAACATGTATCACAACACTACATGTACCACACTACTACATGTGCCACAACACTACATGTACCACAACACAACATGTACCACAAAACTACATGCTCCACACCACTACATATACCATACCACTACATGTACCACAACACTACATGTACTACACAACTACATATACCACAACACTACATGCATCACAACACTACATGTACCACACCACTACATGTACCACAATATTACATGTACCACACCATTACATGTACCACAACAGTGTATGTGCCACAACACTACATGTACTTCACTACTACATGAACCACGCTACTATATATATCACAACATGTATCACAACACTACATGTTCTATAACACTACATGTACAACACTACTACATGTATCACACCACTACATGTACCACGCCACTACATGTACCACACCACTACATGTACCGCACTACCACAAGTACCACACCACTACATGTACCACACCACTACATGTACCACACTACTACATGTACCACACCACTACATGTACCACACCACTACATGTACCACAACACTACATGTACCATACCACTATATATACCACACCACTACATGTACCATGCCACTACATGTACAACACCACTACATGTTCCACAACACTACATGTACCAAAACACTACATGTACAACAGTAAAACATGTACAACAGCACAACATGTACCGCAACACTACATGTACAACAGCACAACATGTACCACACCACTACATGTTCAGCAGCACTATATGTATCACACACTAAATGTACCACAATCAACAAACAGAAAATGTATCACAATCAACAAACAACACAACCTGTACCACAATCAACAAACAAAAATGTACATGTACCACAACGCTACATGTACCACAACACTACATGTACCACATTACTGCATGTACAACAATCAACTCTATGATCCAGATGAGACGCCAAGTAACTCAGCATCTGATCAGGAGCCAAGCTATTTGACACTCGGTCAAAAGTTTGATAGAATCGGACGTAGTCAAAATTGAACCGAAAGTATTAGCCATTATTTTCAAACAGTGGGGTCAGGGTTAGGCATGCAAAATTGATGCAATAATATTTCTTTAACTTGGCAAAATTTGCATTCCATTTGTGTTTCTTAATCCCACATTTAATGATTATTCACACATATCCTATGAACATCAGTGTTTTGGTCATTGAATCCCTTCAGGGGTTTTACAGTTTAGCTATGCAAAAGGTTACTTGCAAGTTACCATCATCAGACCTACCATCGCAGTTAGTCATACACACCTTCAGTAAGATTTTAAGGCCAGGATTTGAACAAAAACATTGAATATTGTTTGATGATGGGCGTTTCGCATTGTTCAATACAGTAGCTCACAAGCAATGGCAATTAACCATAACACTTAAGGGTGATCTCAGAATAATTATACAAGCGTTTTGGTGTAAAAATGTGGTTATCTATTGATGGCAGGATATGTTATAAAATGTATTAGGTAAATGAATATGTGAAAAACCATATTGAAGCCTAATAAAGGGTTAAGACTAGAAGCAATGCAGTGTGGCAATTGTACATGGGAAACCCATTTTGAACCTAATATAGTGGTGATTAAGACTTAAAGTAATTCAGTGTGGTAAATGTACATGCACAAACCCATTCTGAAACCTGATGTACAAATTCCATATATACACATATATTCATGTAAGAAATGTACTCGTATCAGTCATTCAAGTGGCTAAACCAATATTCATATATAAACTCCTTTTCACGCATTTACAAACAGAGTAGACCCATATTAGAAGACTGATTATGTTCTGCTTATGGAATTTAATAGATATAATATAAACCAACGGAATCAATAGATCTAATGTTGGCTAATGGAATTCGATATATCTGTTTGTTTTAGTTTCTACAATGACTACACATTTCCACCTTCCATTTAATTATAACTATTTTGTACATGTATATTCAGTATGTATTGAAATTTGGTATGCATACAGAACTGGGAAAGGTTTAAATAAGCAATAGTCAAATAAATGAAGATCTCAGATGGTAAATAAGCAATGGACAAGTAAATGAAGATCACTTTCTCTAACTATCTAGGTCTATCTCAGCTGGTAAATAAGCAACAGTCAAGTGAATGAAGGTTACCTTTTCTAACTATCTAGGTCTATCTCAGCTGGTAGATTTAATCTAATATAGTAATTCTCTTCTAAACAGGAATTTAGCAAAAATAATTTATATCTTTTTAGGCAGTTGGATGCTTTGGGGGCTTTCTGCATAACTTTCACCCTGCATTTACATAACATCTGACACAATATTATTAATTTGAACAGTCAGTTAAGACGGGGTTTACTCTACAGCATATACAAACAGTCAGTTAACCCTTTACCCAATAGCCTGTTTCTAGTTTTGAAGACATATGACCACTTAAAGCAGGTTGAAAGTAAAGCAGAATGCGCCTTAAGGCGCATTCTGCTTTACTTTCAGCCTGCTTTAAGCTACCACCTACTAGGATATAGAAAATATTTATTATGCAATATCTTCATGACTGTATGAATTTGAACTATTTTCTTCAGCGGAGGAATAAATCAAACACGCTAAAAGCCGCTTCTATCAGGTAAAGGGTTAATACGCGTTTTACTCTACACCATATGCCAAACAGTCAGTTAAGACGGGTTTTACTCTACACCATATACCAATAGTCAGTTAAGACGGGTTTTACCCTACACCATATACCAACAGTCAGTTAAGACGGATTTTACTATACACCATATACCAACAGTCAGTTAAGACGAATTTTACTCTACACCATATTCCAACAGTCAGTTAAGACGGGTTTTACTCTACACCATATTCCAACAGTCAGTTAAGACGATTTTACTCTACACCATATGCCAACAGTATATTAGGTTTGTTGTTCATTTTATAACTTGTATTCCTGAAGAAGATCATTCGAATGGTTGGAACATTTGAATAAAAGGTATAGTTATTACTGTATGACCAGATCGTTTTGCTGTATTACAGTAATACAAAATCGTATTTGTGAGAACAAAAGAATATTAGCCACAATGCAGGAAAAGGGGGATAATTCAATAATGACTATGGTAGAGGTATTTCTGGTGTTTGGTGTACAACGTTTTTTGAGCTTGACCAAAGCCATAGATAATGGATATGATTATTTCAAATACTGAAATCGTAATTTCTTCACTTCACTAAATGTTTTTGCCAATTACTGAGTTTTTACTAGAAGAATATTCATGTTAGAAATAATAACATCGTGAATATTAATTAGAATAATATAGCTCACAAATACAAGAATTTTGATCATGGCAGAAACTGTAGATATCCTTTATCAATCAGAGCAGACTCTGGCCAGACATCTCTTACAAGAGCCATCTGATATGTGGCAAGTCTGTTTGCAAACACATTCAAAAGTATATTTATGAAATAAACGGTAATGATATGTATGTATGCCAGTTAAAGTAAAACAGTCACAAAATTGTCTATGTAAAGGGAGAAAACTCCAACTTCTTTGTATTGCCTAGCTGAGTCTCAAGGCTGTCTGACTTTCCTTTGCTGTCCTCTTCTGTCTTCTATAACTTGTATCTTTCAGTTCTTTGATCATGACTGATTGGAAGCTGTTCTCTTGATCCTATAAAAGGAATAAACATAGAATAGAAGTCAGGCAGGACATTTGGAAACGACATCCATCAGTGCACAGTAACATCAGAAACACGAGTAGAATACATGCTCACACATAATTACACGACAGTACAGAGCAACACCAGAAGCACGAATGGAATGCATTCTCACACATACACACACGACAGTACACATCAACACCAGAAACACGAATGGAATGCAAGCTTTCACATACGCACCCGGCAGTACACAGCAACACTAGAAACACGAACGGAATGCATGGACACACATACACACACGACAGTACGCAGCAACATCAGAAGCACGGATGGAATGTATGCTCACACATACACATACGATCTCCACAGAAGTGTCCCTTGTCTTCTCCAAACCAACATCATATTCACAGTGCCGTAAAGTGTCTATTGTCTGCTCCACATCATAATCACAGTGCCGTAAAACCAAACCTCAACCAAACTCATAGAAAACAAAAGACAAGATATGACATCACAAATATACGCAAATGTTTGATAAGACAGATCGTCATAAAACGCCTTATTGAAGTCTGGCTGGGTCTATGGCATTGCGACATTAAACAAGGCAGTTTGGAGTTTAAGACACACTGAAATATCATAGCGGCACTGGATATGGAACATAAGGACCTATACAAGCAGAAATGCATGGCCAATGACGAGCGCTCATACATACATACCATATGCATATACATTACACATACACAAAACATATGAGATAAGGTAAACAATTTTGAGGCTAAACCGATTACAGCACAAGCTTATTTCATACCAAAACCAAATACGCTATTTTAGACCCAACATCTTTGAACAAATCAAATGAAAAGAAACATTGAATAGAACAAAGCGACATTTTAGAATTGTGTGGTTTTAGAAACATTGTGCCAATGCAGAAAATGCTCTATTTATGATAATGGTTTCAAAATATGACGTTGATTGAGGCATCAAAAGACGGCACAATGAGGGATTGAGTCAATTCCTTAGGCCTATCTAATGCAATAGATGCTTATTCAAATACTAAACTTGTCCTTTGTTCTCTAAACCCTATACTGGCCACTCTTTAGAATTGTTTTGAAGAGAAAAAGAGAATTTAGTGGATAAATAAATTATCAAACAATTTCGGCGTACTCTATTAGAAAAATCATCATTTTCCCCCCGAACCCTATGTTTTGACTTTGAAGAGTAGTCACAGGATTAGAACTATCATATTTTCTAGTATACAAACGTTCAGGCAACTGAAACTATCATAACTCCTTATGTACTATAGTCGCAACTTGAAGTTGTGATCATCGTACATATATTAGTTTCGGTGGTATTACTTTTTGTTACACTCTTGTCCCAGTCTGTCCATTTCTTCCTGCAAATGTAGACATCATCAGCTGAACAATAGCCACATCTGGTACATCAGCAGGTGAATATGTTACATTGTCACTGCTAGAGGAAACGGTAATCTTATTTTTATGAAAGGGGAATAACTCTACCAGACATAGTGAAACCTGGAGATGTTGAACTAATATAGGAAGTCTCGTAAGTCATGTAATTATGGAAAAATAGTCAAACAGGGAGAGCCATACGAAATGACACCGCATCATATGCCACATATATATATATAAGTAACATAACTACTGTAATCTCCCTATAAAATGTTCCCATTCTAATAAATGCTCCTTTACGTCTTGAAGGAAACTAAAACAAATAAAACCCTGAAAAGTAACCATCAAATATATATTGTTTTCAAAGTACATGTGGTAGCTTAATGCAGATGGAAAGGAAAGCAGAACGAAAGAAATATGTGCAGTTTTCTGCATAGTTTTCATTCTAAGTTAAGCAAACGCCCCTTTCAAAAAAGGGAGTGGCGTTTATTAGAAATAATATGGTTGCCATTATTACAATTAATAGAATAAATATGCCAAAACTATAACACAATGACATATTTTTGCAAAGAAATGAGAGAATTTGTATTTTTAAAATTGCCGTATGACAATTGTTGCATATGAAAAGTTACCTGGAGCAATAATAGTTAAAATATATCTCTGTCAGGCAAACAAGTTAAATAGCCTCAACATATTTTTTGTTTGTGGCATTACCTGATCCCATATCTTAGGCAGCTTGTGGCATGACGTCATCGGACACGGAATCATCCACAGGTCATCCACCAGCTACATCCTCCACATTGCTCTTCCCTGACTTCACTCTAGCCAAAGGGTTATGAAAGAAATTAATTATAAATAAGCATCCCAATGAATCGATACTATTAAAACAAGCTTTGGAATCTAGGAGTCTCGTGAATCTGGTATTGTCATATTTTTATAAATGCAAATTGGTTGAAAAAACAACAACGCTACAGAAATTCGAAGATATCTTCATTCATTTTTTGCATTCGTACATTGACAGGAAATCCAACATAACTATGTACAAACACATCAATACATATTTCAAAAAAGCACATTATATAAGACATTTTTCAACATATCATTGTAAAAAGTCTAATTGCATTGTTATATACCTGTAGAAACTGATCGGTGGCAAAACATACCCGCAAACCAACGTAAATGTCCATACTGCCTAGATATAGATGATGAATTCCATTTCCGGTAGATGTCCATACTGCCTAGATATAGGTGAATCCCATTACTGGGATATTATGAATTTATGACACTGGCTTTTACCTGGCAATTTTGGGGAAAATGCATTTTAGGGCATGTTTTCATGCGTAAAACCATATGAATTGAAAAGCAGGTGTTGTCCCATTTTAAGTATTTTGGTAGCATTCTAATCAAAATGTGGCATCTATTGGGAGTATTTGTACCAAAATGAGAAACATGGTACATAATTTGCATTGGAACAGGTCTTTTAATGGGTCCATGTAGATATTAGACCATTTTTCCTAGAAGACCACAGAAGGTATATCCATAACAATACCAAATAGGAATTCAAACATGTAGACATTTATAGACATGTTCTCCAGTGAAGACAGCAGAGAACTTCTGGTCCTTCGGCACCATTAGTTTAGATGTTATTAGTTATGAAAATTGAATACCGCTTAAACTCCCAACATAGGAATTTGAGAAACTGTGTATATTTTGCAAAATTTTAATAGGACTTTTTAGGGAAAACATATAACAAATGAATGTCTGAGTCTCAGTGTATCGCAAAACTATAAGGGTGGTTTCAACTAACTTAATATAGCAAACATTGTATCATTTTAAATATTTATAGATAATGTGGTATACATATATATATGTGTAATGATATTTGGCAGTATGTTTATGTTCATTATAAACAACAGGTAATGAATAAATATGAACGGGTATCTGATTTACCTAGGACGAGGCATAACCATGTATGATATATGTATTTTATTGTCACAAACAGACAGTATTCGGTGACAGGGAGCCAATGCTATCAGTCAGGCTGTTGTGGTAGTCTTATGTACATACTATACCTGCATCTTGGAGTAATGGCGCATCGCCAACTAAAAAATACTGAAATTACCACAAATAACCATGTCCTTTTAATATATATTTACTAGACTGATTATATTAATTATTAACTACTGTTGATTGAATTTGAAAATACTAATATTAATCTTATTTAGAACTCTGAAATATTTTAGTAGAGGTATTTTAAGTAAATTCGACGACAATTACAAATTACATGTATCAGAAATCAGACACTCGGGGATTTCGAATCATATAAATACACGTTACTTATCTGGACGTATGTTGCATGGTGTATTTATCCAATTATTGGGTCTCACACGACTGTGTGGTTTACACATATATTCTCCTGAAGATACATACATTATTGAAGGAGATTGGCGACAAATTGACTGGATTAGTAAAACAATTTGGGCATTTCCTTCCACCCTGAACAATGCAGCATCATAAGGGTCCACAGAAAGAGAACACTATTACTGTTTCAGTACTCTTTGAAGGAACACACTCTACACATTGGCAGTGTGTGCCAGTACTTTGGAGTCCATCTAACTCTTGGATCTCGCATATTGACAAGAGAGTAATGAGGGACAAACTGTAAACTGGGTTTCCTTTGCAGAAAGTTGTGTTTCTAAAGAGACGGTTAAGACAAAAGCCTACTTATCCGTTGTTAGACCCCAATTAGAGTACTGTCCAACTGTATGGGTCCCCAACACCAACACCTGTGCACACACGATTGAGATGGTAGAGGAGCGCTGCAATGTATGCTACCAATAGATACCACAACACCAGCAGCGTCACTTCCATGTTAGGATCTCGGATGGCAGACACTGGAATACAGAGGAAATAAGGCACAAATTACTATGTTCTTAAACATTGTCATTTTATAAATCATGTTGTTGACACATCCCTGCTAACAAGCACATACTCCCTGCTGTCTCTAAACCAATATTAGCTCACTCTAAGAAATTCAGACAACCTGCTACTGCAACTAGAATCTAGATCTACTTACTATAAGAACTGTTTTCCTAGCTTTGCACTATGGAACCATCTTCCTACATCTATTACAGAGGCGTCCGGTTTAGTATCCTTTAATCGGGCCTATCTATATTATCGTTTTAAAGATTAGAAGGCCAGCTGTAAGTAAACTATCAATGACTCCTATGACTGCTGTGTCGGTCGTGGTTACCAAAGACGGAGTGGTCTGGGTAAGATGAAATACAGTAACCCACCTTTATTATCTTCTTTGTCACTTATCTATCGTTTCCCTAAACCACCCGTCACATAATAGTAAATATTGACTGTTCTGACGTCGTAAACTTTAGTTGGTAACACATATTATGCTTAGATAGTATACAGCTTTAGTTGAAATATCGAGGGCAGCTTCAGTTTCTGCCACAGGCTCTGGTAAACTTCCATTACTCTAATAAGTTTTTAGATAACAACTCATACATTAAAAAGAGAAGTTTGTACTGTTTTCTAGACATATGTATCAAACGAATTGCAAACTTCACTCGTTGTTGCATATATTTTGTTCGTATCTGCCGGAAATAATGGCCGGGTACCAACCTAGGATCGGTAAGGGTGGTTTCCCTCTTTTTGGTAATGTATAAGAGAATGATAAAATCAAACTGAGTTGGGGCAATTACCGGTATCTCATGTCAAAGCTTACGATTTTTTAAGCAATAGTGCTAGGGGTGTGAGTAGTGGTGTACTTTTAATTACTATTCATGAACAGACTCAATAAAACCGAGTCTGCAATTTTCTCTTTTTGCATTTCTACTTTTGCTTTCGAAGGATCAATCATTTTCAGAATATATGTACTTCACAACAGCAGGTGTTAAGTGCTTGTGTGGCGGCCGTAAAAAGTCGCCCCGTACTTCATTATCAGTGTTGTTATATTTTCTGGTCCTTCGGTATCATTAGTTTTAAGTTATTAGTTTTGAAAATTGAATACTGCTTAAGCCGGTGCTAGGGGCGTGAGTAGTGTTGCACTTTTAATTACTACTCATGAACAGATTCAATAAAACCGAGTCTGCAATTTTCTCTTTTTGCATTTCTATTTTTGCTTTCGAAGGATCACCCATTTTCAGAATATATGTACTTCACAACATCAGGTGTTAAGTGCTTTTGTGGCGGTCGTAAAAAGTCGCACAGTACGTCATTCTCAGTGTTGTTATATTTTCTGGTCCTTCGGGATCATTAGTTTTCATGTTATTTGTATTGAAAATTGAATACTGCTGAAGCCGGTGCTAGGGACATGAGTAGTGTTGTACTTTTAATTACTACCCATGAACAGACTCAATAAAACCGAGTCTGCAATTTTCTCTTTTTGCATTTCTACTTTTGCTTTCGAAGGATCACCCATTTTCAGAATATTTATATATCATAAATTGTTCGAATAGTATAGTCAGGTTGGTGATATACTAGACACATACTTTGCGAAAACACCCAAAAACTACTACTACTACTACTGCTGCTGCTGCTTCTACTACTTCTACTACTACTAATATATAATTATAATAATAATAACAATAACATATTATTATTAAATACTGTTTATAGATTTTACCACTCTCTAAGTTCAGCTCCTATGAACTACTATGAAATAGACCGGCATAATGCATCTAACTCTCATAAACACTCACCTGTAGAACGTGTTTGTGTATCGAGTGTTTAATGCAAAACAATTGTAACTACAGTCATTAATATATATATACACATTTGCAAAAGTGTCCTCTTCTGAAAACAGAATTTTCTTTCATTTCTTTCCCATCAAACGGTTTTGACTTTAATTGATGTCGAATTACTCAGCATCTTGCCTGGACTCAAACGGTTTTGCAAAGGTGATTGCTATAATGTCCCAAAAATGTTTTGTTGTGCCCCATAATAAAAACAGGTACAATATGTGTGTGCTGCCCCGAAAAATATAGGTACAATAAGTGTGTGCCGCCCCATAAAATGCAGGTACTATAGTTGTGTATTGCCCCATGAAATGTCCGAACGTCAGTTTTGTGTTGCCATGTAAAACTGTAGATACTGTAGGTAGGTACAGGGGTTCTGTTCTGCCCATAACACTGTATGTTCAATAGCCCCCTGCCTTGCATAGGTAGAGTAAGTTTGTATTGTCCCATAAAAATGTAGGTACAATAGTTTTATGCAGCCGAGGTACAATAAGTTTGTACTGCCCCATATAAGGGTAGGTACAATAATTTTGTCCCATAAAATGTAATACAAAAGTTTTGCCCTGACCCATAAACATACAGGTACAATAGTGTACTGTTGCAACAAGAAAATTATAGGTACAAGAGGTTTATTCTACTGCATAAAACTGTATGTTTTGTGCTTCCCTATAAAATGTAGGTACATTTGTTTTGTGCTGCCACACAAATGTACATAGGTACACAATGTTTGTGCTGTCCCATAAAAATGTTTGTTTAAACCCCCAGTGGTGATTTCGCCACTAATCGTTCCAAGGCGGTTCTCTCTTCGTCACCGTTACTTTTGTTTGGCTTGTGTCTTTGTAATGGTGCTTTTATTTATATTTTGAATGCTTATCTCCAGTACTTGTGGGTTTGTTAATGTTAACAGTGTTCATCTCGTGTATGTGCGTGAGTTTGGGTGTGTAGTGTGTGTTGTATGTAATCTATCGATGCGTTGGTGATGGTTGCGTCTTGTATGTGGATTTGTCCGCTTGACTTTAGTACTTTTTCATATTTTCAAAATAGCTGAGTACAGCACCATAAAAGTTAGTTACAATTGATTTGCGTTGCCCCATAAGATTGTACGTACAATATGTTTGTGTTTGTGCTGCTCCATGAAAATGTAGGTACAACTGATTTGTGCTGCTCATGGACAACATAGGTAAATTAAATAGTTTTGTATTGTCCTAGAAAAATACAGGAATGTACAATAGCTTTGTGTTGCTATATAAAACTATTCTTGCAATATATTGTGCTACCCAATAAAAATATAGGTACATTACTTTTCGGCTGTCCCAGAAAAAATATAGGTCACAATAGTTTTGTGCTGACACTATTAAATGTACGTACAATAGTTTTATGCTAGCCCATGAGTATGTATGTACACTAGGTTTGTGCTGTCCCAGGAAAATGTAGGTACAATAAGCAACTTTCTGTACTACTATCTTGCTATTTTGGTACTTATCTTGCAATGACTCATAGACAGAAATGGCGATGCTAAAGGAAAGCTTATATATATTTACTTCAATAAATTCAGAAGATTAGGTGATCCCCCGAAAGCAACAAGAGTACCGTATACGGTACATAATACGCCCACTTGCAAACTTTCTCCGATTCAACATGCCTTATAAGTGTTGACATTTTCTAATCTGTGCTTCAGATCTTGATTTCCATATTAAGGTGATACTATTTTTAAAAATATTGAAGTGAACATCTTATTAAATAAAAAAGTTACAGGTAATCCTCATATTTGCATATTTTTGAAAAGTGCAACGGCCATAACTCTGTAAAGACAAACTGAATGAACCTCAAAATAAACTCATCTTCAGATTTTGTTGCTTAAAACATTTATATTAAGTTTCATTTATATCATTTTAATATTTTTCCCAGAAAACAAGAGACAAACTAAAAACTGACCGACAACCAAAGCATCGAACACACAAAGTTCAAGGACCATAACTTTAGAATAAAATGACTTACCCAAAACCCCGCAATATATGTGAAAATTCATATTAAGGTTAACTATTTAAAAAAATTGAAGTAAATATCATTTCAAATGAAAAAGTTATGGCCATCCTCATATATATTTGCATAGATTTGCATTATTTCTTTTAAGTGCGATGGCCATAACTCCGAAACGACAAATCAAATGAACTTCAGAAATAATTTTGCTTCAGGACTTGATGCATTAAACATGTGTGTGAAGTTTCATTAATATCTGTCAAACAGTTTTCCCAGAAAACAGCGGACAAACTATATGCATATATTTGCATTATTTTTTAAGTAAAAGGGTCATAACTCTGAAATGAAAAATCAAATGAACCTCCGAATCGACTCAGCTTCAGATATTGCTACATTAAACATTTGTGTGAAGTCTCATTAATATCTCTCAAATAGTTTTCCCAGAAAACAGCGGACAAACTATTTGCATTTTTAAGGAAAAGGGATATAACTCTGAAACGAAAAATCAAATGAACCTCCGAATCGACTCAGCTTCAGATATTGATGCATTAAACATTTGTGTGAAGTTTCATTAATATCTCTCAAATAGTTTTCCCAGAAAACAGCGGACAAACTATTTGCATGCATTTACATTATTTTTTAGTAAAAGGGCCATAACTCCGAAACGACAAATCAAATGAATCTCAGAATCAACTCAGCTTCAGATCTTGATACATTGAACATTTGTGTGAAGTTTCATTAATATTTCTCACATAGTTTTCCCAGAAAACAGCGGACAAACTGTTTGCATTTTTAAGGAAAAGGGCCATAACTCTGAAACGAAAAGTCAAATGAACCTCAGAATCAACTCAGCTTCAGATCTTAATATATTAAACAATTGTGTGAAGTTTCATTAATATCTGTCAAACAGATTTCCGAGAAAACTGCGGACAAACAAAATGTTGACGGGCGGACGAACGAACGAACGGACGGACAGGGCCACGCCAATATTCGACCACCGTTATTAGGTGGGCGTATACAAATTGCAACACAAAAGGAGAAAATTGCAGACTCGGTTTTATTGAGTCTGTTCATGAGCAGTAATTGAAAGTGCAACACTGTTCACACCCCCTAGCACCGGCTTAAGCGGTATTAAAATATAACAACACTGAGAATGAAGTACATGGCGACGTTTCACGGCCGCCACACAAGCACTTAACACCTGCTGTTGTGAAAATTACAAATTTCTGAAGAGAGGTGATCACCCGAAAGATAAAATTGCAACACATAAGGAGAAAATTGCAGACCCGGTTTTATTGAGTCTGTTCACTTGCATGCTTTCTGTTAATTCTATGTAGCTCTTTTAAATCCAATCTACACAATGTAATATATGGCTTCCCCATTCAACCATTACTTTGGCCTGATTTTTCGACGCATGTGGCTATAGATCTCTGGTACTTTCTGACACGAATGTTCCCGCTGTATCGGGTTAACCCTTTCTCAGATGTATGATACTCAGCTTGTTTTCTTTAACTCCTGATCTGATCTGCTGATTGTTTTACTGATATCAGGGTTGGTGTTCTCACACCAGGACCCAGGCTATTTGCAAATACCATTAAATTACCGTGCCTCTCACCAAGACCAGGCCGTTTGCAAATACCATTAAAGTTACCGTGCCTCTCACTATGACGCAGGCTGTTTGCAAATACAATTAAAGTTACCGTGCTTCTCACCAATTCTAAGGCTGTTTGCAAATACCATTATAGCTACAATGCCTCTCACCAGGACCCAGGTTTTTTGCAAATACAATTAAAGTTGGCATGCCTCTCACCAGGACCTATGGTGTTTGCAAATACCATTAAAGTTACCATGCCTCGCACCAGGACCCAGGCTGATTGCAAATACCATTAAAGTCACAGAGCCTCTCACCAGGACCCAGGCTGTTTGCAAATACCATTAAATGCACCGTGCCCCTCACCAGGACCCAGGGTGTTTGCAAATACCATTAAAGTTACCGTGCCTCTCACCAGGACCCAATGTGTTAAAGTCGTATTGAGTATTAGGAGATTTAACCGTTTACTTCATATGTACGCCTTTTTACTCCTTTGCAAACAGATGGGATGGCTCATGTAGGAACCATCTGTTCATCTGTTGTGAAATATAACTAATACCATTTTAATACAGGAGGAAAGTAATACAGATAGCATCCAAGGGTGTTTCTGTATTACTTATATTCTGCTTTAATTAATTACCTCATGAATAATCATATAAGAAATAACGACATTATGAATAATAATCAAATTAAATTTTATACAGCGTTTGATCTCAGGCTGTTTTGATAATTGCTGAAAATATAGACTAATTGCTATAATTCAATAAGCAAACAGAGCAGACTCAGATCAGACAGAATCATTAAACGGTTATGATAAACGGTTATCTGGGTCCGCTCTGTTTGCATAGGAGTCGTTATTAGGTGAAATATTTATTCTGTCCTTTATATAATGCATTTGCATTCCTTTGCAAACAGAGTAGACCCAGATCAGAAGGCTGCTGTATGATCTGATTTGTTTATTTTTAAAAAAATGTTATCAAGCTGACTCTGGCTATGTTTGTCAAAGTAAACAATTCCCTTGAAACTTTGCATTAAAATACAGCTAATGAATACTTATGATGTCATTATTTCTAACCTGAATGTTGAACAGGTAAAGGGTTAATCGACCATATGCTTTAAAGACGCATATATTTAGTTACTTGTTTCTGCATTTAACAACACTATGCTTTTAAAGACACCTATGGTTATTAATTTTGTCATGTTGTCGCATATACCACTAAGACTTCTCTGGCTAGAGTCGACCTTTTGGTTAGCTAAGTAAAGTGTTTAGATCCAAATGACACACCAATTACGTATAGTAACAAATATTTTCTGGTCAAAATAAGTAAAAGAAGCTTTGAGAAGTGCAGCAGCCGCACATATTAACAGATAACAAGTACTTCACATTATCGCTGACATTCGGCAGGTTACATTAATATTTTATTCATCTTAACCCCATGTAGATTATAAAACTGACTCATTCAGAACGCTACTGCTCTCGTCGAGGTTTCCCTTGGACTGAGCGTGGGTCTTGCTGCAGAGGATGTCCGGAGAACGTGACCTTTATCACGGTACAGTGAACCAGTCCAATAACGACCGCTTAATTACGGTACAGTGAACAAATCCAGTAACGACAGCTTTATCAGGTTACAATGAACCGGTCCAGTAACGATCGCTTTATCAGGGTACAGTGAACCAGTCCAATAATGACAGCTTTATCACGGTACAATGAACCAGTCCAATAACGACAGCTTTATCAGGGTACAGTGAACAAGTTCAATAACGACCGCTTTATCATAGTACAACTAGACCATTCCAATAACGACCGCTTTCCCCTTATTCCGCTATGAAAAATAGTTCTACTCGAATTTTGAATCTTGTGAAATTTTGATTAGATACAATTCGTCCAAGATTTTGAGAAAGGGCTGAGTGAGTGTCAAACAGCTTGGCTCTTGGTGAAATGGTAAGTTACGCGGCGTATAATCAGAATCCAAACTGGTGATGTGAGAAAATGTTACTGAATGCACATCTATATAACATCAGATGAGACGCCAAAATACCTTTTGACCCAAACTGTTCGTATATTCCAGCCAGATCGCTCTTAGCATGGTAAGGGTTAACCCCCCCCCTCTCTCTCTCTTTCTCTATCTCACTTTCTCTCTCTCTCTCTCTCACCCAAACACCCTCTTCCTCTCCTCCTCCTTTCCACGTTTCTTGTTTGTCTCACTCTTTGTCCCTCTCTTTCAAACAGTTTGGATCGATATGATATACCTAATACGCCTAGTAACAAATGTCGTTTGGCAGCGTACAAATTGTTTGACATTCCCGTGACATTTTTTATGAGAAATTAAGTAAAAGTAGTTCTGAGAAGAGGAGCACACGCACATTTTGAACATATTACATTTGCACGATTTGTTCGCTTGCATTTGGGCGAAACCGTTATGACTAGTAAGTACAGTTTGGGTCCAATCCAAACTACTTGATATTGATAATTTTGAAACAAAGCATACAATTAACAACAAACAAACACTGTTCAAAGCAGACGACAGTTTGCAGACGAAAAGAGGTGCAGCTTTAAAAGAATATTTAACCCTTTTCTTTACATATAGCTTTTCTTACACCTTTGCAAACAGTATAGACCCAGATCAGACACGTCTTAACGTCTACTCTGTCTGCTTATAATATTAAATAAATCTGATTCTTCAGTTACTGTTATGATAAAAATTATGTTCTTCATAATGCCGTTATTAAAATTCAATAAACAATTTAAAAAACTATAATATTCATTCTCTTTTGCCTAAACGTCCATAGAGCAAATGATTAACGTCTTTCGTCACAGTACAATGAACCATTCCTTCAACGACCGCTTTACCCTTACTGTGCTATGAAAAACAGTTCAACTCAAATTTTGACTAGTTCCTATTTGTCCAAAATTTTAAGAAAGGACAGAGCGATTGCCAAACAGCTTGGAACCTGACGAAATGACCAGTTACTCGGCGTCTTAACTGGATCCAAGCTGTTTAAAAATGTCGCGGTTACCGTAAGATAGTTTTAACAAGTAAGCATGGATGTCTTTGGAAGCCAATGGTTTGCTTAATACAGGACGAAACTAATACCGAATGCCCATATTGGAGCATTCTACCTAACGGTCATCCTGCTTCAAGCAACCACTCGCTTTTAAGAACCAATATAAAATTTCTTTACATGTACATTGCAGAGAGGGGGGACTGTATTGAAGACAATTAACCATTCTTATGCTGAAAGTAAAAAGTGCGCCTGAACCGTAATAGATTGCAATGTGTACATACACCTGGCTCGTTCCAAGTTGCACAACCTGTTTACCTGGGTCCATGCTTATAAAGCTTTAAGTTGAGTCTGAGTTCGTTCTCAAGTTTCAAGCTTGAAAACTTAAATCTGACCAATCAAAAGCTTGAGAATGAACCCATACTCAACTAAAAAGCTTTATAAGCATGGGCCCAGGTTTCAAACAGTTTGGATCCTGACGAAAATAATATTTGATCCTGAGTAGTAACAGTACTTATAAAGTGCAATTTCCGTGCATAACGTAAGTACAGGTGAATATTATAATAAGTAATATAGTAATGACTTCACTCTTCTCATAACAGAACAATAGTCTGCTTAACCATTTAATCCATTGATACGCTTTTCTACGCCTTTAAAAACAGAGTGGTCCCAGTTCAGATGGCTCCTGTAGGAGCCGTCTGATCAGGGTCTGCTCTGTTTGCTTTTTGTATAATATAGACATGATTCTACATGTTCTGCCATCGGCAAAATATGCTGTGTCCATTAACTATTATAACAGTTAACTTAATGAAGATTTATGAGATTATTCATTCAACAGTTAACTTAATGAATATTTATGAGATTATTCATTCAACAGTTAACTTAATGAATATTTATGAGATTATTCATTCAACAGTTAACTTAATGAATATTTATGAGATTATTCATTCAAACTTTTCTGAAACATTGACCGAATGTCAAATTGCTTGGATCCTGATGAGACGTCGAGTTACTGGGTGTCTCATCTGGACACAAACTGTTTGAATAGTCCCGCCAGGTGGCGCTTAACTAGGGAATGGTTCAACCTTTATTCCATGCATATTCATGAAATAATGTATATATGAATATTGATTGACTTCATATCCATGATAGCATCAAAACAAGACATTTTTATTCTGGCAGAGACTGTAGAGTTAGATTTATATTATTCCTATAGCAACCATCTGTTCTGGGTCTACTCGGCGTCTCATCAGGATTCATACTGTTTGTTACTGTTGTTATGTTTCTGAAACAAAAATGAAGAAAATCAAAAGAATGAAACTTTGTAGAAGTTAGCAGACGACATAGTTTTGCAGCGAAAGGGTTAAAGGGTGAAACATTTTTATTCGCACCAGTTAAGTACATCTGTTCGCACTCAATCCAGGAACTCATCAAAAGTGTCCCAAGTATTTATGGAGACGGCCTCTGTCTCGGAAACATACCATGGCTCATTAACTATTTACTTCATGAATATTCATGTAAGAAATAATGGTTTTATAGATATTTATTACATGGATGTTTATAATGGCATATGAGCACAGGAGACTCGTATTTGTCATAGCAGAACGTGTTTAGAATCAGATCTTTATTGTTCCCACAGGGGTCTGGACCGCTTCATGGGGGTCTACATGTACTATATAATAACATTATTATATAGTACATGTAGATCCTCCCCCCCTGTGATTGTTCCTATATACATGTTTTGAACCCTTTATCCGATGAATAGTCATAATAATCATAAATATTATACAATAAATCATGCATATTTATACCATTAATCATGAATATTTATACAATAAATCATGCATATTTATACCATTAATCATGAATATTATACAATAAATCATGAATATTTAAACAATTTATCATGAATATTTATACAATAAATCATGCATATTTATAACATTAATCATGAATATTTATACCATTAATCATGAATATTATACACTAAATCATGTATATTTAAACAATTTATCATGAATATTTATACAATAGAGCATGCATATTTATACAATTAATCATGAATATTTATGCAATAAAACATGACTGCATGAGTATTCATTAACTGAATTTTAAATATGAACACAGGAAGTTTTGTTAATAGCAGCAACTGTAGGATCAGATCTAAACAATGTCATAAGTAAACCGAACGGGCACTGATCAGATATGGTTCCCACAGGAGCTGTCTAACCCGGATCTATTCTGTTTGCAAAGGTGTAAATAGGCGTCTCAGACTAGATTCCGTGAGGTCAGTGTTTACAAGTGTTTTGTGGCAAAACTTGTTTCGGTAATTTGTGTCTCTCAGTCTCTCACGTTATGTGTATGTCACGGTACCGAACCTAACACAGTCGGGATGAAGAATATGTAAGCGGCCCGGTAGCTCGGTCGGTAGAGCGTCGGAACAGTAGTCCGAAGGTCCCGGGTTCGAGCCCCGGTCTGCCTGCATATTTTTCTCCCCCTGTTACATTTATGTCTGACTCTCTATATCTCTCTCTCTCTCTCTCCCTCTCTCTCTCTCTCTCTATATATATATATATATATATTTCTCCCTCTCTCCTTCTCCTCCTCTGCCTGTATGTCTGTCTGTCTCTCTATCCATACATCCCCGTTCATACATTGCGCTCTCTCTCACACACACACTATGTTCCTCTCTCTCTCCTTTTTTTCTTTCTCATTCTCTTGCCCTCTATATCCGCATTTCCTTCTCTCTCTCTCTCTCTCTCTCTCTCTCTCTCTCTTTCTGTATCTGGATCTCTGTCTCATTCTGTCGTTCTGTCTATCTGTGTCTGTCTGTTGTCTGTCTATGCCCGCCTCTCTCTCTCTCTCTCTGTATGTCTCTTTCTGTGTCTCACTATCGCTCTGTCCTCTTTACCCCCTCTCTGTCTGTCTCAGTTCTCTCTCTATATCTCTTTCTTTGTCTCTCTGTATCTGGCTCTCTGTCTCATTCTGTCGCTCTGTCTATCTGTGTCTGTCTGTTGTCTGTCTATGCCCGCCTCTCTCTGTATCTTTCTTTCTCTGTCTCTCTCTCTGTCTCTTTCTTTCTCTCTCTCTGTCTGTCTCTCTTTCTGACTCTGTGTATGTCTCTCTGTGTGTCTCAATGTCTCCCTGTCCTCTTTTTGCCCCCCCCTTTCTCTGTCTGTCTCTGCTCTCTCTCTGTCTCTCTCTGTCTCTCTCTGTCTCTCTCTCACACACACACACACATACACACACACATACACACGCACGCCGCACACAATCACGTTCATACGCACGCACAGAGCCCCCTCCCTCCCTCTCACATCCACTATCTTTAAACAATTACTATTTGCCCATCACGACAGATGAGTAAAACATGAAACAATTAGTTAGTCTGACATTCTGTATCACTGGCTTGACGCTTTTTGTCGCGTGAAGCTCTTCATCCTGATGACGTTTGGAGTTGAGTGACGTAACATGATGTCTGTACATCTAATTATGAATGTACACATTAGTTACACCTGAGTCAGGTCATCGTTGTGTAGTCCCTACTCTCTTAACCCATTCTTTCATATTGACGACTTTTGACGACTTTATAAAAATCACTTTGTGAAACCATTGTGATAAATAGAGCATTTGCTCCTATAGGAGCAAATGCTCTATTTATCACAATGGTTACAAACTACAAAATTTTAATGGTTTTTTTTCTCAAGTTAATGCTCATTTTCGGTATATTTATTCCAAGAGGCTGTATCTAAAAATAGCCTATGAGGTAATGGGTTAAAGGTCAGTTATAGCCTATGTAGTTTGGATCCAGGTGAGTCGCTGCTTAACTCCGCCTCTCACAGGATCCAAACTCTATGTTACTGTCATTATACTTTAGAAAGATAACTGAGGAAATTTAAACATGAAAGATGGGACAGATGACTCATTTTATAGACGACAATGCATGGTAACAAAAGGTTTAAGCCTTTACTCCATGAATATGCATGGCAGGAACTTTAACATTATGAGTTTTAATTAGATTTATTTTAGGTGATAACTAGTTCAACCCAAGAAATGTTTGTCATTATAGAATAGGTAGGACCAGAACTATATCACTCTATCAGTAAACGTAGCAGAGCCTGATCAGACGTACAGCTCCTAATCTGATCTGATTCTACTCTGTCTGCAAAACAGGTGTACATAGGTTTTCGGTGGTAACAATGACTTGACTGCAAACGATATATAACACTTTGTCTAACAGAGATTCTCTAGAACTTGTATTGAGCGGCCATCAAAACGATGTCTAATTATAGGCATGTAAGGCAGGTGGGAGCTTTATGCAGGTCAAAAGTAATGCAGAAGGCTCCTGCATAATGATGTTCAGATGTAAATTATCCCCCTTGACAGTTGTAAACGCGGTTGTATACCAAATGAGAAGTGATCCTTTCAGATGTAGTACTCTGTTATTTCCCTTGCATCTTAATGCGTTGTTGGAGTTAATTGAGTTGATATTTAAAAAACGATCCTTTCCTCCAACCCTTTACTCTATACACAGGCGTTTTCTAAACCTTTGCAAATAGGGAAAAGACACAGATCAGGCGCCTCTTGTAGGAGCTCTTATAGGAGCCGTCTAATCAGTGTTTTAATCTGTTTGCTTATTATATGATATAAGTATAGCCTGTAGGAGCCGTCTAAGCAGTGTCTAATCTGTTTGCGTATTATATGAGATAGGTATAGCCTGTAGGAGCCGTCTAAGCAGAGTTTTAATCTGTTTGCTTATTATATGAGATAGGTAAAGCCTGTAGGAACTCCTGTAGGAGCCGTCTGATCAGTGTCTAATCTGTTTGCTTATTACATGACATATGTATAGCCTGTAGGGGCCGTCTGATCAGTGTCTAATCTGTTTGCTTATTACATGATATATGTATAGCCTGTATGAGCCGTATTGTCAGTGTCTAATCTGTTTGCTTATTATATTAGATAGGTATAGCCTGTAGGGGCCGTCTGATCAGTGTCTAATCTGTTTGCTTATTACATGACATATGATATAGGTATAGCCTGTAGGGGCGGTCTGATCAGTGTCTAATCTGTTTGCTTATTATATGAGATAGGTATAGCCTGTAGGAACTCCTGTAGGAGCCGTCTGATCAGTGTCTAATCAGTTTGCTTATTATATGATATATGTATAGCCTGTAGGAGCCGTCTGATCAGTGTCTGCTTATTATATGATATAGGTATAGCCTGTAGGGGCGGTCTGGTCAGTGTATAATCTGTTTGCTTACTATATGAGATATGTATAGCCTGTAGGAACTCCTGTAGGAGCCGTCTGATCAGTGACTAATCTGTTTGCTTATCCCACAAATATTGCCTGGATAGGAATACTAATACGCTAGCAGCACTGTTAAAATTACTTCTTAGTAGTAATTTTCCTCTGCACACATTATCGTCAAGAATATTGATATCACTAAAGGCAAAATCGTATTGAAAAAAGAATAACCCTGACTTAGCATGGTCTTACCATCTATCGAACCTCTTAACCTTTGACCAGGAACAAAAAACGTTTACTGTGAATATTGAAGAAAAAAATAAATCAGCAGTTCAAAATAATCTTTTATACATACCCTGAAACAATTAAATATTTTTATCCTCATCTATTAATCCCCAAACAATCCAGTGTTCCCAACCACCCACATAACAAAAACAAAAATGGCTGCCAGAAAAACCTCACCTGCCTATCGAACCTCTATTTTAGAAATTGTTTACTGTAAAATAATACTCATAGTCACGTTATTTCATCATGGGCACGTGACCTCTGCATAAGCTGAAGGGGTCAGAGCTGTCAAACATTTTAAATGTGGTACACTTTTCAATTCACGTTGATATTCTATAACGTAGTAAGAGTTTTCTCATGTTTAGCATAGTTGAACGGAAAATAAACTGTTTTGACCTGGTTATGACATATATTTCGTTTTTAAAGCTACGAGGCGTTGTTTACAGACAAAGCAACGGTACTCATGGTTTTATGACGTAGTGTGCACTTCTACATGCGTAAAAACACCAAAAAATGAAAGGTTCGATAAACAGGTGAGGTTCAATAGAAGGTGAGTGTACGATAAGTTGAATAAACGCGAGGCTGCCAACTCTCTATCCTCTACAGTCCCACTTTTTGGTGACTTCTTTACATTGAAAAAGTACCCAAAATACGACAGACGAAACATAAAATACATGCTTATATTATTATTTCTTATATCATAATTTAGTAGATCTAATAATAATAATAACAACAATAATAGTAATCTATTAATATTCAAAATCATCATCACAGCTATTATTATTGTTATTATTATCATTATTATTATTATTATTATTATTATTATTATTATTATTATTATTATTATTATTATTATTATTATTATTATTATATCATTATTATTATTATTATTATTATTATTATTATTAATTATTATTATTATTATTATTATTATTATTATTATTATTATTATTATTATATCATTATTATTATAATCATTATTATTATAATCATTATTATATTTCTATTTGTATTTATTATTATTCACTTTAAACCAACCAAATACATTTCTACAATGGCCGTCCTAATATCTATGTCAAAATCATATTTTCCATACGAATGGTTGAAATGGCCGCAAAAATGGCCGCCAATATAAATCCGCAGTCCCGTACATTAAATTTGACGTCACATCCTTCCTTCTCAACTCCCGTCTGCTTCATTTTAGTTTTTGGCATTAGACCAACAACATCGCATTTAAACAAATTGTTAGTTCATCATCTAGGCCTAGTAAAATGTCTAATTTATCAGAAAGTTTCCGTAAAACTTTACACATGGGTTCAGAAGAAGACTTTGAACATATCTGTGATCCGTGTGTAACGGACGGAAAGAGAATGGAGGCGATAATTTACTGTGTGGATTGTGGACAATATTTGTGTCACGAGTGCAAAAATTACCATAAAAAGTTGCTAGCTTTAAAAACACACGTGCTGCAAGATATTACGACAATGTCCACGTCACAAAAAGGTAAAAAACAACTCCCAGGGGCTTCTGGGGCTGCGGACCCACTGACGGACAGATGTGAGAAGCACCCAGATGAGCCCATTAAATTCTTCTGCAATTCTCATCAACAACTTGGATGCAGTGTCTGTGTTCCTCTAAACCACAGAACCTGCGGAGACGACGTGTCCTACATACCGGAGATTTCCATCTCATCCGCAAGCCGCGAAGAATTTAAAATCATACGCGGAGATGCAACAAAGCTCATCGCTGGATTAGAGTTCAATAAAAGTCGTTCGAAATGGTGTCAGCAAGTAACCAATGATAGTTTCGATCAGGCGGTGGCGAATGTAAAAGTGTTAAGGCGAGACATCAACAAACTTCTCGATAAATTGGAAACAAATTTGCTCAATGATACATCAAGACGGAGAAAAGAACATTTAGATTCCCTAACTCGTCAAACCCCAATACTTGATGACCTGGTTAAGGACGTTAAGAAAATGAACTCCGACATGGACAAAATGGAAGAGCTGAACCAGTTTAATCAACTGTTCATCGCCGTGAAATACGCCAAAGAAAAAATTTCATTGGTGGAGAAAGAGGTCGCTCGCATCAGTAAAACAATCAAACCTCAACGAGTTGTCTTCAACCGTGCTGACCAGCTTGATGATCTTACATCGTTACCTCATCTCGGGACTCTGTCACTGGTTGGCCAACCAGCAGCTGTCAAGTTCGTCCATGACATCAACGTCAAAATATCAACAGACACAAAGGACTGTAACATTGGTGACGTTGTTATACTGAAAGATAAACGGGTTGCAATGGCGGATATGAACAACCAGTGTGTCAAGATTATAGACATCGCAGGTAAAAAACAAACCGAGAAACTCTCATTATCATCACAACCTTTGTGCATTACAATGATCGGAGATGACCAGCTGGCAGTAACGTGTATAGATGACATGCGTATCCAGTTGCTGTCTCTGTCACCGGCATTGTCAGCGGGTCAAACTATAACTGGACCAGGTCGTTATAACGGCCTCACATATAATGGAGGAAAACTCTTCCTCGCCTGTTATCGTCCTCGTAGTTCAGTTCATATTTGTGACATGTCGGGTAACTTATTACAACAAATTGACTCCGACAACACAGGAAACAAATTATTTGTAGATGCTCCTTCATATATAACAATGAGTGGAGACCAAAGTGTCATGTATGTGAGTGATTGGAAAGTCAACAAAATGGTGTGTTTAAATAGAGATGGTGTTGTTATGGCGACATATTTACATGACAGGTTACAATGTCCAACAGGAATAGCTGTGGATGACAATGGCTGTGTGCTTTTGTGTAGTACAGATAAACATTGTGTACATCAGCTGTCGCCCAGTGGGCAGTTGATGAAGATTGTGCTGGAGCAAAAGGACGGGCTCCAGTACCCTTGTGGCATAACATACGACACTGGGAGACTTTACGTCAGCAGTGCCAGTTCAGAACCTAAATACAAGAACAAGATAAAAGTTTACCAAGTAGATTAAAGTCTGCAGAGAAAAAACATGGAGGTAAGTAAACACTTTTTATGTTTTATTATTGACCTGTAGCAAAATAATCACAACTTGATTAGCAAATGCACAAACAGTTTGGATCCAAATTAGAAGACATGTAACAATGTATCAGAATCCAAACTGTTTGACTACATGTATCTTATCAAAGTTTTATCAATTGTAGAATAAATTTCACAAGGTTGTGTGACATGTTTGAAGCAGACGTCATTACATGGACATGCATTAACACTTTACTTAATGAATATTCATGTAAGAATTAATGACATAATGAATATTATAATCATGAATAATAATAAAAACAATAATAATAATTAATAATCATGAATGTCAATTTTTTTAGTAGTTTAAAGACATTCCCTTGGCCGGCTTGGGTCTTTACAGCTAACCTGTGAAAAAGCATGCGGCACATGGTAACAGCTATAGCAGTCTGCCTGTCAAGAACCACTGGAGCGTTCCATGTGAGGCCCGTCTCTTACATTTGATGATTTGGAAATGATTAGATTGTCACTAATGCAGTATATGTTTTTATTTTTTATTATGTCAGGGCCTCTCTAGACAGAATGAGACGGCTTGCCATATTTTGCACACTTGTATCATGCTTTTACTGTTACTTTCACGCCTATTGAGAACAATGGGGGGGGATCATTGAATGGACCTGGGTAATGTCTTTAATAATTGTTATAATGGAAATGGACACAGGAAGTTTTGACCATGACTGAAACTTTAGAATCACATCTATATAATATTATTATATATAATATTATTATATATCATTAAACAGAATCACAGATCTATATATTATATATCATTAAGCAAACATGGCTCTCTTTGTTGAAGTTTTATCAAATGTAGAATAAAAATTACATATTTTTGTGACTATTTTGTAGCAGATGTCATTTCATGTGCATTTATTTACTCTTTACTCCATGAGTATTCATGTAAGAAATAATGACATATAAATGTTAATCGTGAATAATAAATTTTAATTAATAGTAATTACTATTATAATACTCTTTTAATATTCACATTTTATAATACATATTAATAATGATAATGATGGTGGTCAATAATAATTATGATAATAATTAATAATAGATCTAATAATTGCACATGACATAGGATTTCTTTGTCATGACAGAAGCTTTGTTTTTATTTCTTATTTGATATATATGACCTTAACATGCTTTTGTTTTAACTCCATTTAACCGTCACAGCTCCTATAGGATCTGTATTATCTCGGTTTTCTCTGTTAGCAAAGGCATAGAACCATAACAATCTATGTAGGGAGTAAACAATTAACATATACATGTATATTATAATCATACCGGTACACATTTTTAGACTGAATAATCGGTATACCGCCGGTACTACCAGTATTTCTCAAAAGTGTTTACTCTGTTAGCAAAGTCATAGAACGATAATGATTTTTAATGAATTTTAATGAAGTAAAGAGTTAACATATAGATCTAATGATACCGGTAAACATTTTTAGACTGAATAATGGGTACCGATATTTCCACAATGTTTATCTTGTGTTTTTGTGATAAGCAATGAATCGTTGAGACATAAACATTAAGGATATTTGTCTTTTTGAGCATGTGGTGCTCACATTTAAAATATTGTGGATCTCAAACCAGTTTCAATGCATCTCAGACAAAAACAATGTATCTCAAACTAGTCAAACAATGCATCTCAAATCAGTTTCAATGCATCTCGGACAAAGACAATTTATCTCAAACTAGTCAAACAATGTATCTCAAACTAGTCAAACAATGCATCTCAAACCAGTTTCAATGCATCTCGGACAAAGACAATGTATCTCAAACTAGTCAAACAATGCATCTCAAACCAGTTTCAATGCATCTCCGACAAAGACAATGTATCTCAAACAAGTTTAAAATGTATCTCAAACTAGTTAACCATTTTCCTCATATATAAAATCAGAAACGCATTTTACACGCATAATGCGGCATTTGCAGAGTAGACCCAGATCAGACGGTTCCTAGAGGAGCTGTCTGATCAGGGTCTACTCTGTTAGCTAATGGAATTTTCAAGATCGGTTTCTTTATTTTCTAAAATGGGTAAAATGTCCCACCTTTCATATTCTACATGTATTATAACTATTTTGTCCATGAATATTCAGTAGGTATTGAAATTTGGAATAAATTTAACATATATATATAACAACAGGAAAAGTGTAAATTATCTCAAGCATAGTTGAACAAGTTTGTTAATCTCAATCTATTCGACAAATTTCTTTATGCCTAAGGTGAAGCGATGTTTGGGGATATGTGTATTTTCATTGTCATTTTTTTTTTGGGCGGGGGGGGGGAGCTAAAATTAGATTTCATTGAACAATAATGTTATTGTTTTAAGCATCATTTGCTCTTGAATTGCAAACCTTACGCGGGGTTGTCACGAGTCATTGAAAAGTCAGGGAAATAGTAATATTGATTAACGCTTTACTCCATGAATATTCGTGTAAAATAATGCATTATGGCATCATGAATATTATTTCCTTAACAGAAATCTCAAAGAAAACAGAGGAGACTTTGATCAGACAGTTCCTATAGAGGATCTAGGTCTACTATGTTTGCAAAGGTGTAGAACGGTGTATTTATAGAGTAAAGGGTTAAAATTAATATTTGGCAAGTTTCTATTAAGTAATCACGCAAATTTGCTGCATAACTGTTCCTCTGTCCAATGCCTCTTTGACTTATGTAGATCCAAAATGTTTGCTTAAAGTTTATTTATCTCTTAAAGGTCACTGATAATTTTATAACTGTACAATGTGTAAAGTATACAGTGGCATCTATAGTATAGATCTATTTTAACTAACTTATATTCAGTGAATATTTACAGATCTATTTGAACTGACTTATATTCAGTGAATATTTACAGATCTATATATTAACTGACTTAACTACAATCTGATCAGTTGCCTGCTTTAAATGTCAAAATATGTTACAATGTCAGAATGTCAGACAGTTTGGATTCTGATGAGACATCAGATAATTGGATCCAAGCTCATTACTGATCAGGATCTACTCTGTTTGCTTATGGTATAATATAGATCTGATTCTGCAGTTCCTGGCTGCTGTAGCTAAAATGTACTATTTTCATATATGCCATTATAGCACTAAATAATATTATAAATATTCTTTCATGATGTCATTTTAACTCAGTTTTTCTTACATGAGTATTCAACAGGGACATCAGATAACTTTCCAACCTGTTTTGATTTAGCTAGGTTGCTGCAAACATAGGCGGATCCAGGCGGGGGCGGACCCGGCGTACGCCCCCCCCCTAAAATCGCTGAAGTAAAATTATGTTTGTGCCTTGAAATCCATTTTTGTAGCATAGAAAAATGCAAAAGTTTTTTTTTCTGCGTGCCAAGCGCGCAGTTCCCATAAATATATTAATCATTTTTCACTGATGGTATTTGCGCTAATATGCACAGTTGGTTTAAACTCTTATCCCGCTACTCAAGTCGAATTTCGCAATTCAAACGTAGCCTATCCCTCTTTTTGCACATTGATTGTGTTTTCGCTGATTTTTATGCCAACAATTTGAAGATGGGTGCAGCCAACTCCGCATTAAAGCATATCAAAAACAATTTGCTTTCCCAATCCAGGTCGGCAATGAATGAAGATAGATTTAATGCACATGCATTAATGCTCATGAATTTTACATAAGGATATTGGCATAGATATCAATGAGGTTATAAACCTCTATGTATCCTCGTAGGATGCTGTTATTTAACACTCTGTCTGACAGTTAAGTGTAATTGAAAATCAAATTTAATCAATGCAGGTTTTTAGGTGACCGTAAGACTGATAGTGGGTGTCATATTCTGTTTCTCAGTGTTGTTGTTATAATGAATAAATTCTGAAAGTGGGAGATCATTCGAAAGCAAAAGTAGCAATGTGAAAAGAGAAAATTGCAGACTCAGTTTTAGTGAGCCTTTTCATGAGTAATAATTAGTCTAGAAGTGCAACACTACTCACGCCCCATAGCATCGGCTTAAGTAGTATTCACTTTTCCAAAACTAATAACTTAAAAGCTTACAATCCCGAAGCACCAGAACGTATAACAACACTGAGAATGAAGTACTTTTTACGGCCGCCACACATGCACTTAAATTCAATGAAAACTACTTCAGCTTGGTCAATATCTTACTCCAATTACTAAACAAATGTCTTAAAATGGTCAAAATTTGATGAGTGAAAGTCCATCAAAACATCACCAGAAACCACTACACACACGACACCGCCGGACGAGAAGGAACAGAACATATCTTTTTATTCATCTCAGTTACAGAAGTAAAACATGAGATATGCAATAATAGTTTTATCTAAATACAAAGCTTCCGATAGTAACAATTATCTGGTAGATGTAGTAAATATATTTGGCAATGCCCGTTTTAACCCAAGAGATGGGTAATATACTTCATGGACAGAGCTTGACTTAGTTAAATAATCTTAGGCACATTTAATCTATGCTTTAGAGTAATCTTAGGCACATTTAATCTATGCTTTAGAGTGTGCCTCTGTGCATGTGGGGATCTTACATATA
The DNA here is from genome assembly GCA_963576725.1 of Azorinus chamasolen. Taxonomy (NCBI): domain Eukaryota; kingdom Metazoa; phylum Mollusca; class Bivalvia; order Cardiida; family Solecurtidae; genus Azorinus; species Azorinus chamasolen. The sequence goes on along the minus strand of OY755250.1, from coordinate 32,013,650 downwards.
TCATAGCGTAAGGCATCATTTAACTTATAAAATAAAGATGACAAAGCCTTCGAAAAAAATCAAACACATACGTACAGTATAGTCTGTCAATTTTCCTACTATCAATAACATAACTGTGGTTAAGTAGAATATTTGTAGTTGGAAAAATATGTTTTCTCAAAGATGGTGTATCATGTACGTTGTTAGCAATGGCTTTATTTCAACCAAATATTTATCGTTGTAACATATCTTCACTCAAGACTAAAATGTGCCTAATTTATGTTACATATATCTAAAATATAACATAAATGGTGTAATCCGTGAGTGCACTTTCATATACAGTAGAACCTGTCTTAAGCGACCGTCTAATTACGGGTCTGTAGGGCAGGCGACAGCTTAATACAGGTCAATAGCAATGCAGAAAGCTCAGGTAGTAAGTGGTCCTCCGCATTACTTCCGCCCCGCACCAAACAATCGCCTGCTTTCCGTGACTTCTGAGCTCAAGTCGTTTAAGACAGGTTCCACTGTAAGTACAGTTAACATATAGTAAACGTAGTACCGTAAGATACGTGCATGATCTTTACGAATGGAATTGAAAAGAATGCTATTGAGTCCTTAATTGGTTGCCGTCAAAAAACCGAGTATGACTGCGTGAACAAGTGAAATTACAAACGCGGTACGATACGGGCGTTTCTATTCCAAAAAGTGTGATTACACTATAAGCCTGCGATTCGTTATTCGTTTTGCCGGATATATATAAAACGAATTGGACTTAACGGCCAGGTTAGTTACTAACAGAGTACATAAATATAGCTTTCCTAAGAAAGTTCAATATTCGAAGGGTGTAAAAAGGGGCATTTATGCTTTATAATTCTCCTATGCTCATTTTTAATTTGCCGTATGTGTCAAAGATCTGTACACTTCGCAATTTGTACTTAGTAAGTTGTAATTAACCATTCGACTAATGCTCTTGAATTACTAAACAAGAGGTGAATATAACATTTAATCAATGCCTGATGTACAGTTTTAATAGCATCAAGACCTTTCTAAAAATTCATTAGAATACATCTTATGAAAATACGAAGAAGTTTGAGCACTTGCATATTTCGATTTGACAAGAGTCTCTCGAAACAATACACATTGACATATTACATAGTCGTGTTAACTTTTGACTCTCATAATCGAAGAAACTACATTTTAAAAGATAATGTTGTTCTGAGCCAACATGTCCAGAGTTGCAGGGGATGTGTCCCTCTCGTGCTCTGCACCTCCCTCCTGCTTCGGCCCATACCTTCGGCGCGGGCTTCATTATAGCATATCTTCTGGCTAAATCCATAGACCTATACTGTTTATAAAATGCCATGCATTTTAGCACGTTACTCTGATGCAAGCACATAATAATACTCGACATGCTCGAGGAGTGCTTGTCTAAGTATTCAAAATCACTAAAATCCAGGAGCTTCAGGGGGGCCTTTGTGGCCCTCTGGACCCTCAGCATATATTTCAGTTTACGCCCCCTCTAACAACAATTCCTGGATCCGCCCCTGGCAAATTTACCAGTAGGGTACTGAAAGTTAATTAAACATGCAATTCAATTAAAAAACCTTTTCACTGCCACAATGACATATTAGCAAATCAAATCGCGCCATCTTGTCAGGGTCTACCCTGTTTATGCTGCTATATATAGATCTGGTTCTACAGTCCACAATGACATATTAGTAAATGGAATAGACCAAGATCAAATCGCGCCATCTTGTCAGGGTCTAACCTGTTTATGCTGCTATATATACAGGATTGCCACGCGTCAGGGAAAAGTCAGGGAAATCTAAAAAATTTCAAGGTCAGGGAATTATCAGGGAATCTTGAGAACTGTCGGGGAAATTTGAAAACATAGGCAATTGTCAGGGAATTTTGAAAACATGAGAATTAATGTTATAGATTTTAAAAAATCCATAATTTATTAAATAAATTATGACAGAAAGACCAAAATTTCGCGATGAAATGTGTCAGGGAAATTTGAAATTATGTCAGGGAAATGTCAGGAAATTGTCAGGGAATTTTGTTTCCTCTGGTTTGTGGCAACCCTGATATTATAGATCTGGTTCTACAGTCCACAATGACATATTAGCAAGTGGAATAGACCAAGATCATATCGCGCCATCTTGTCAGGGTCTACTCTGTTTATGCTGCTCTATATAGATCTGGTTCTACAGTATCTGCTGGAGCCAAAATGGCGGACAGTCCTGTTTTCATAGATGTCATTATAACAGTCTAATAAATAAATTAAATATTAATGATATTTTAATTTCATTAATACATGAATAGTCAACAAGGAAAGGGTTAAGTGTCAGCTAAATTTCATAGGTGTTTGTCGTGTGCTACCCCACTCTGATCTGGGTCTACAGTGTTTGCAAATGCAAGGGCATTAATTAGATTATACTAACTTAATTATTGCAAAAATGTCTGTATGGAGTAAACCCAAACTTTTCCCTTCAATTTTGTGAAGATCTGATTTCATTTGTTGGGAAGGGTAAAACCCGATCTAGAAGCTGTTCAGTCCTATGATCTGAATCACCATTGTTTCTAAATGTCATTATAAATATTACTTTTGGCTGAGTTGTTTGTTGAATGTTTATATTCAAGATACAGCAGAGCCGGCCTTAACCCATTCCCACTTAGACTATATTTAGACCTAAACTCTTTGAAAAAGTCTACCCAAAAGGAGCATTTACTATAGAGAAAAGGAAAATTTCAGAATTTTGTAGTTTGAAACCATTGTGATAAATAGAGCATTTGCTCCTATAGGAGCAAATGCTCTATTTATTACAATGGTTTCACAAAGTGACTTTTACAGAGGCGTCAATATGCGGGAATGGGTTAAGCTGCCATCAAAAAGAAGTGTAGTTCTTGGTCTGTAAGGTAGGTGGTAGCTTAATACAGGTCAAAAGTAATAGAGAAAGCTTCTATAGATACTTTCTGTTTAGCCCTGAATTAACCCTTTCCCTGTTCTATTTTTATTATGTCTCCCACATTTATGGGGAGATATATTGTTTTTGCCAGAGTTGTCTGTCTGTCCGTCCGTCCGTCTGTCTGTCTGTCTGTCCGTCTGTCTGTCTGTCTGTCCATCACAAACTTGTGTCGCGCGTATCTCTGAAACCAGTTGTTCTAGAGTCACCAAACTTCACAGGAATGTTCACCAGCATAAGTCGTTGTGCACCTGGGGTTTTTGAATTGTCTCCCCCTGATAACTTCGGAGTTATTGCCCCTGATGACTTAAAATTAGAAAAACTTTGTGTTGCGCGTATCTCTGAAACAGCTAGTACTAGAGTCACCAAACTTCACAGGAATGTTCACCAACATGAGTTGTTGTGCACCTATGGTTTCTGAATTGTCTCTGTAGACGTCTGTCTCAACTTTGTGTCGCGCTTATCTCTGAAACCAGTAGGGCTCGAGTCACGAAACTTCACAAGATTGTTCACTAGCATGAGTTGTTTTGCTCTTGGGTTTTTTGAATTGTCTCCCCCTGTTAACTTTGGAGTTACTGCCCCTGATGACTTAAATTAGACACACTTTACTTAGTGTCGTGCATATCTCTGAAACCACTTGGGCTAGAGTCATCAAACTTCACAGGGATGTTGACCAGCATGAGTTGTTGTGCACCAGGAATTTTTGAATTGTCTCCCCTTGATAACTTTGGAGTTATTGCCCCTGATATGATTACTTAAATTTAGAGAAACTTTGTGTCATGAATGCATATCTTTAAAACCACTAGGGCTAGAGTCATCAAACTTCACAGGGATGTTGACCAGCATGAGTTGTTGTGCACCTGTTTTTTTTTAATTGTCCCCCCTGATAATTCTTGAGTTACTGCCCCTGATATGATAACTTAAAATTAGAGAAACTTTGTGCTGCATGTATCTCTGAAACCAGTAGGGCTAGAGTCACCAAACTTCACAGGAATGTTCACCAGCATGAGTTTTTGTGCATCTGGGTATTTTAATTGTCTCCCCCTGATAACTTTGGAGTTACTGCCCCTTATGACATAAAATAAGAGAAACTTTACTTTGTGTCACATGTATCTCTGAAACCACTAGTACTAGAGTCACCAAACTTCACAAGAATGTTGACTAGCACATGTGCTTTTGTGTACCTGGGGCTTTTGAGTTGTCTCCCCCTGACAATGTTGGAGTTATTGCCCCTGATTACTTAAAAATTAGACCCGATAAGTTTGGAGTTACAGACATTACACTTGTGAATTGGAAAGAGGTTGGGAGGGGGAGACATCTGTTTTTGTGACAAAAACAAACCTCTAGTTCCACATTGCAATACATAGGAATATTCATGGGCAAAATGTTTCTAAATGTCATTATAATATTATTTCTGACTAAGTGGTTTGTTGAGTGTTTATATTCAAGACACAGCAGGGCCGGCCTTAAGCTGCCCTCAAAAAGAAGTATAGACTAGTTCTTGGTCTGTAAGGCAGGTGGTACATGTAACTTAATGCAAGTCAAAAGTAATATGTATGTAGCTTCTATAGGTACTTTCTGTATATTACTTTTGTGCTGAACTAACCCTTTCCCTGTTCTATGTTTATTCCAAATTACAATACATACTGAATATTCATTGGCAAAATAGTTATAATGAAGAATGGACAGGAAGGTGGAGCATTGTATACATTTTAGAAAGTAAAGAAACACATCTGATATTTTAAATTCCATTAGCAAACAGAGCACATCCTATAGGAGCTGTCTGATCTGGGTCTACTCTGTTTGCAAATGCGTGAAAACTCATTTATATGAGGGAAAGAATGAAGCAACCACCTGCGTTTTAAGACTGCTTTGTTCCAAAAATGAAGGGCTGCTTAGGACAGTATCTACTGTGCTTTAGATTGATATACATGTACTTGATTGCGTTTAACTCGTTCCCTTCTGAATATTCATTTAATAAATTATGACATCTAGTATTTTTTTTTACCTGCGAGTCCCGAGTCCTGTACTCGCAAAAATCTCTGGGGATGCATATTTTCAAATTATGCGAATCCCAATAATGCATTAAAATTTCTAACAAAATTCAATTTTTAAGTTAAATGTTAATTATATACATTTTATATCTTAATTATATAATCAATATCCAGTTTTTCATCAGCCATTAGTACGAAAAAGCCAGTTTTACAAATACTTTTGACTGGGTGCTTTAATAATGTATTTTCATACACTATTTGGACTCGCTCTAGCTTTCATTTGGGGACTCATAGATTTTGCAGTTTATCGAGTCCCAGGACTCATGCAAGAAAATTTGTAAAAAAAAATCACTGGACATCATAAATATTTATTGGCTGAAGTTTTATAATGACATAATATTATTTGCACAGGATTATTTTTTAATTAATCCTGATCTTTACCATCTCCCTCCTACAAACTCATTTGCACATCTTGTTTCAAACAGAGAAGACTCAGATCATATGGCTCCTGAATGAGCAGTCAGATCAGGAACCTAAATCTGTTTGATGATAAATCATAAAATACTACAGTTTATAACAATACCAAAGTTCCTGTATATCGAGGACTTAGTGCAAAACTATTCTAGCTCCTTCACAATAGTTTTGCACCAAGCCCTCGTTACGCCATTATAAAAAAAGCTGATACATATTCATGATCTCATTATTTCTAACATGTATATCAGCAACAAGTCCTAAATAGTCCTGTCATCGGACCTTTAGCTTCTAATTCTTAATTAGTACAGAACTAGTCAACCTTTTACTCCATGAGTACACATTATTATGTTGTTGCAAAACAGAGTAGACCCAGCTCTTGTAGTACTTAGCTGTCTGCTCTGTTTGCTTGTACATCTAATAATAAGACTGCAATTTTCTCTTTTGGCATTTCTACTTTTGCTTCGAAGGATCACCCATTTTCAGAATATATTTATCTAAATATATCCATGTTAATACACATCGTTTGTGATTATGTAAATCAAATCAATAATTTCAGGTCCACAGAAGACACATTTCCACGGCCACAAGACATTTACCATTCTTCCTCTAACCGATACCTGACTGAAGCCAAAACAGGAGTCACAAAGGAGGGATCAATACAATACAGTGTGTTGACAGTCAGTATACAATGAAGTATACAAGACATTAACCATTCTTTTTCTAACCATGACCTGACAGAAGCCAAAGCAGGGGTCACAAAGGAGGGATTAATTCAATACAGTGTGTTGACAGTCAGCAGACGACGAAGTATAGACAACATCTTCCTTCTTCCTCTAACTGAGACCTGACATGCATTTGCATTTGCAATGAGCTAGGATCCAGATAATGATAACTCAAATCCTCATCAGGATTCAAACTGCTTGATATCTGGCCAATGGTTTCTCAAAAATGTTATAATCTCCAGCAGTCTTATTCTGTTTTGCTGGCTTTTATGACAAACAGTTCTTTTGATCAAAATGCTTTATGTATACCAATGTGAGTTTTAACACTTTACTCAATAAATATGCCTTTCTACGCCTTCACAATCAGAGTAGACCCAGATCAGATAGCTCCTATAGGCGCCATCTGATCAGGGTCTACTCTGTTTGCTTATGATATACCATAGATATGATTTTACAGTTTAGTCCATGGCCGAACATTCTGTGCCCATCAACTATTATAACAAATTATTAATATTTATAATTTATCATTATTTCCTACATGAATATTCATGGAGGAAAGGGTTAAATTGCATATCAAATTTTATGTCAAATAATATTTGTATAGGATGTTTTATCTGTAACAGATTATTAAGGTGGCGATGTACCTCCAGTTCTTGCCATCACATGACTACATACATGTGTGTCCTGTATCCCAAGGGTTAACTACTCATAATCTTTGTCCTGATATTATAGATAGTATTGTCCAATGTTTAGAATATTATACTGGGTCATATGCAGAGATATTTAGTTAACCCTTAGGATGCTGAATTTCTTTTAAGTGGAATGGGCCATCTGTGATTAATAATTGAGTCTCTTCTGTGTTCACTGGAACTGTCTGTTAAACTTATATGAATGGCAAATAACACAGAAATTAATCAGAAGGCATATATCTGTAGGTGTCTTCTGATTTTGGTCTACGGTATTTGCAAATACCATTTAACAACTAGAAACATTTTTTCTCAAAATGTACCAAATTAACTGAGACAAGTATTTGTATGTTAGTCTGATATCTGTCTACAATGTTGGTCTCTGTATTGCAAACAGCATTGACTCAGACCGGGGATTATGTAATGTGATCATATTCGTAGCAAATAACACAGTGTTAACTCGTTACCTAATGTAAACGCTTTGTCACGCTTTACCAAACAGGAGAGACCCAGATTAGACGACTCCTGTAGGAGTTATCTGATCTTGGTCTGTTATGTTTGCTTGTGATAGATATGGAACTGATTGAACAGTTTCATGTCTGATTAGAAATTTCCCATGATCATATTCCATTGTAAAAATGTTCTGATTAGTATTAGTTACGTCTTTCCCTGTTCAATATTCTTGTAAGAAATAATGACATCATGAATTATATTAAAGATGTCATTTTTACTCAGCCATACACTGTAGAATCAGATCTATATAGTATACTATTAGCAAAAAGAGCAGATCCTGATCAGAAACTCCTATAGGAGCCGTCTGATCTGAGTCTACTCTGTTTTCAAATGAGTGAAAATGGGTTTATATGAAAGAAAGGGTTAAGGCATTATAAACAGCATTGACCCTGACAACTGACTGTATGTAAATACCATTGTACAAATGGTACAGGTATCCAAAACAAAATTGACCCGAACCATAGACTGTATATTTGTCTGATCATGTTCTAACAAACTATCAAATGTAAAAAGAATATATATTAGATCATTATAAAACCAGCTCATAAATATTCATGATGCCATTTTCATGCCCCCCGATCTGATCTGGGGGGCATATTGTTTTTGCCCTGTCTGTTTGTCTGTTTGTTTGTTTGTTTGTCAGCAACTTTAACATTGGTCATAACTTTTGAACCAGTACAGATAGAGACTTGATATTTGGCATGCATATGTATCTCATAAAGCCGCACCTTTTGAAGGGTGACATGTCAAGGTCAAGATCATCCTTCAAGGTTAGAGGTCAATATATGGGTCAAATCACCGACTTTAACATTGGCCATAACCTTTGGACCAGTAGAGATAGAGGCTTGATATTTGGCATGTTTGTTTATCTCATAAAGCTGCACATTTTGAGGGGTGACATGTCAAGGTCAAGGTCATCCTTCAGGGTCAAATGTCAAATTGTCTGTTTCTTTCTCTGTAACTTTAACATTGGTCATAACTTTTGAGCCAGTACAGATAGAGATTTGATATTTGTCATGCATATGTATGTCATAAAGCCGCACAATTTGAGGGGTGACATGTCAAGGTCAATGTCATTCTTAAAGGTCAGATGTCAAACTTATGGGTCAAATCAGTGACTTTAACATTGACCAGTACAGATAGAGACTTGATATGTGGCATGCTTATGTATCTCATGAAGCTGCATAGTTTGAGGGGTGACATGTCCAGGTCTGACCCTTCAGCGTCAAAGGTCACCAAACTCAAATTGGCCATAACTTTTGAACCAATAGAGATAGAGTCTTGATATCTGGTATGCATGTGTATCTCATGAAGCCACACAGTTTGAGGGGTGACATGTCATGGTCAAGGTCATCCTTCATGGTCAAAGCTCACCAACTTTTAACATTGGCCATAATTTTTGAAACAGTAGAGGTACATACTTGATATTTGGTATGCATGTGTTCCCCATGAAGCTGCACAATTTGAGGGATGACATGTCAAGATCAATGTCATCCTTCAGGGTAAAATATCGTATCGAGGGGGCATAGTGTTTCACAACCACATATTGTTTCTTACTTGAATACACGGATAATTCGACAGGGAAAGCGTTAAAAGGTACAAAATGATTATGAGTTACTCATTTCTGTAACTTTTGCAGCTAATTTATTATGAAGCCTGAATTTCGTGGATTTCTTTCATTGCTTGACAAAACCAAGGTCATAATACTTATAAAAGTGTAGATCCAGATGAGGCAAATTGTTTTGAGCTCCTCTGTTTTAAGCTCACCTGAGCAAAGCACAGGGTGAGCGTTTGGGAGACTTGAATGTCCGGCCTGCGGCGCGTGTTGTCCGTCGTCAACAATTTACTTGTGAACACACTAGTGGTCACAATTTAAGTCCAATCTGCATGAAACTTGGTCAGAATGATTGTCTTGATAAGATCTAAGACGAGTTCGAAAGTGGGTTGTGTGGGGTTAAAAACTAGGCCAAATAGTAGGAAAACCTTGTGAACACTCTAGAAGTCACATTTTAGCCCATTCTTCAGAATGATTGTCTTAATAAAATCTCGGACAAGTTTGAAAGTTGGTCATGTGCGGTCAAAAAACATGTAGGTCACTAGTTCAAATAGTAGAAAAACCTTGTGAACAGTCTAGTGTTCACAATTTTTGTCCAATCTTCATGAAACTTGGTCAGAATGATTGTCTTGCTATAACCTAAGACGAGTTCGAAAGTGGGTTGTGTGGGGTTAAAAACTAGGTCATAAGGTCAAATAGTTGGGAAACCTTTAAACACTCTAGAGGTCACATTTATTGCCAAATCTTCATGAAAATTGGTCAGAATGATTCTCCTGCTAAAATCTTCAACAAGTTTAAAAATGGGTTACGTGGGATCAAAACGTACGTCACTAGGTCAAATCTTAGAGAAAAAAAAGTTTACCCGATTTTCCTCAATCTTGATCAGAATGTTTGTCATGGTGATATCATGGTCAAATTTGATCATGGGTGGGATGGGATCAAAAAGTAGGTCACTAGGTCAAATCTTAGAAAAAAACACTCTAGAGGGCACATTTTTAGCCCAATCTTCATTGGTCAGAATGATTGTCTTCATTAAATCAATATTCTAAATCTGTGAAAATCTTGTTCTCCAGAACCACTGCTAATGATCCACTATCAACATTGTTCAAATATTGTCCATTAGGTCAATATTGGTCTCACCCAGAGGCTACCCGGTTATAATCTTAAATCTATGGTAATCAGGTGAGCGATTAAGGGTCATCTTGGCCGTCTTGTTCGAAAAAAACACATGAAGAATCGTCGTTGTCGTCATTGTTGTCCTTTTCGTTTACAATCAAACGGGCGAGCGTTGGCACTCCATATGGTACTCTGGTATATTGTATACAGAAATGTTTGTTTCAAATTGAATAATCCATGTATTGTTGTTTCAAATTGAATAATTCATGTATTGTTTCTTTTTCGTCAGTAGATATACTGCTGCCAGAAGATAATTGTCAGTTTTACCTCTTTGTATGCTATGTATTATAATGTTGCTGTGTGCTGGCCATTTGCCAGCTCTGCTACTCAATTCTTACCCACACCATTTTCAAAAATCTTAATTTTCTTTCTGATTTAATGTTTGCAGAAGCGTGTCAAACAGTTTGTATACCAGATCAGGCCCTATGTATTATGTGACTTTATCTGGATCCAGAGTGTTTGTTTAAGTCATAAATTGCAGAATCCTCCGCTAGCATACAAACAGTTAAAAGTGAGCATTTATAGTTTTTGACAGTTTGCTTGATGGCGATGCCTTTTGATGCATTTTTTTACCCTTCGCATGCTGAATTTTAAAATACATTTCTCCTTCTGTACCCATGCCCTATTGTATAATTACATATATCTTCACTGTGTACAAGTATTTTGCTCTGAAGTCACTGCTGGGGAGTGCACTGGTTGCACAATCAACTTGTAAATAGTGCAGACCCAGATGAGACTGCAGGAGCTGTCTCGTCTGGGTCTTCACTATTTACAGGTAGGTATATTGACGTGAATAGCAAGCGAAGGGTTAAGATTCAGAGTGTTCAGAGCATAGGGCTTTGTAGAGGAATAAGGATTATAGTTTGAAATACATACATTTGGCTTTATACTCTGATAACTCATGCCAATGTTTACATATTACATGTACGTCAGTGTATGCTTATCCATGCCATTGTTTACATATTATATCAATGTGTGATAAGTCATGTGGTTGTTTCCATATTACATTAAAGTTAGGAAGTTTGGGGAATATACTGCTGCTAAAACAGCAAACATGGGCATTGTTTCAGCAAGATCACTTTTAGATCACCTGAGCTCAATGCGAGCTATTGTGATAGTGCTGCATTTTCTGCCATCCATATTTTACTTCAGACAACACATTCTCCTAAAACAAATTAGCCAATTAAGACCAAATCTTCCAACTGGCTTTCATTACAATTTTGCAGTCATATTTCTATACAATCCTTTGCTACAAATCATTAAAGTCATTATTGTTGATAAAAGGCATGGCCACTGTGGATGAGGCTATAATTCTGTATATGTCTAGAGACGATAATTTTATAGGAATATTCCTTTGTTGACACTAAACGCTCTAAAATTATTGTTATTCATTATTTACCATGTATGTTTGTTGCTTTAACCCTTTTCTTCATATAAATGTGTTTTAACTCTTTTGCAAACAGATTAGACCCATATCATAGGCTCCTATAGGAGCCGTCTTTTAATTGTCTACTCTGTTTGCTAATAGAATTTGAAAGACCTGTTTGTATACTTTCTAAAATGGCTACAATGTTTCACCTTCCATATGTCGTTATAACCATTTTGTCCATGAATATTCAGTAGGTATTGAAATTTAGAATAAGCATAGAACACGGAAAGGGTTAAAGTAGGGTATCAATGTTTTTACATGTACATGTACAGTAAAACGAATTCTAGTAGAGAAGAACTTGGATACCTTTAGGCAGGTGGCTGCTTAATGCAAGGTGAAAGTCATGCAGAAAGCTCCTAGAGGAGCTTCCTGCATGACTTTCACCCTGCATTCAGCTGCCACCTGTCTCCAAGACAGATATTTATGCTAAATTTAGCATCCGGTTTAGAGGGGTTTCACTGTATATGCACAAATAGATCACAAGTTTTGTTTTTACCAGTCTGAGATGTCTTATACACCTAAAATAAGGATTTTGTTCTGATTTGGGATTTTTTAGCTGTAAGATGTCAACAAATACCCTTCTACAAATGTCCCATTGCAAACACAATAGGCCCAGTCCTAGGAGATGTCCGACCCAGGTCTGCTGTTTGTTTATAAATTTTAGAATGTTTTGTCTGAATGGGTCTATTGGTCTGACTGAATATTCTGTCTAAACAACTTTACTTCTGAATTGCGTATTTTTTCAAAAAAATATTTGGAAAAAACACTGTTTGCCATTTTGAACATTACTCGTAACGGCTATAAAATCACTTGAAAAAAGGTCCTTGATCATGTGACTCATTGTCTCAGATGAGTGCCTTTTGACCATCATGGCCCTCATGCTTATCATTAGTGTTAATTATATAGTGTACAATAGTGAGGTCCGTGTGGTTTGAATCTCAGATTTCATGTTTTCCATATTTACGCCCTCTATACCTTTGCATACAGAGTCGATCCAGATCAGACAACTCCTGTAGAACCTCCCTCTGACCAGGGTCTGCTCTGTTTGCTTATGAGATAATACAGACAAAATTCTACAGTTTCTGCCATGACCCAAATTTACGTGACATTATAGCATTAATCTTACCAATATTCATGATGCTTTTTATTTCTGACATAAGTATTTTTTCTGAATTTCCATAATACAGGCTACAAACCTAATAATTCTGATATACAGGTCCTACTGTACATGTAATTATGTGCATAGAAGTAAATGTGGAAATAATAAAAGGTTTTTTTTTGTTACCAATGATAGACAAAAAGAAGTTAACAAATGATAAACAAGATGTAGGATATTCTACATAGTAGGAACTGGATAATTTGTAACAAATACACGTTGACATGTAGATGTAACAAATGGCACTGAGATGATAAGTGGTAAATAGTGGTGAGGTGAGAAATTGCTTACAAAATGTAAATAAAAATTAACTATTTCAGTACTAACAGTACCTTTTGCTGGACACATTTTCGTCTGCTTTAAGTTTTTAAGTGGGTGCTTGTTAAATTTCCTTATAAAAAGATAAACATAGTGTCAAACAGTTTGGATTCTGATGAGACGTTGATTTGCCTGAAGTCTTATCTGGTGTCGTGAATACGCTTATTACTTACATGACGTCATGATGATCAGTCCAGACACGGTTCGAAGATATTACTTCAAGATCTGTGGAAGCAGAAGCCTGATTGGGACGTTTCATTACCCACTACAATTCAAGAAATATGGTAAAAGTTAGCAGACGATTTGACAAAAGCATTTACCATGACGTTACCAAGGAAACTCACCTGACATTGGGAACGGAAATGACGTCACTCTTCATGTGTTTGCAGTTGATAGTGTGAAGGCGTATGGCGCGGCAGCTTAATTGTGTAGTAGCAGCGCAAAACGACTGGTGATGGCAAAAACACGAGTAGCCCCAATCAAGACACTTGCCCTTCCGCAGTTGGAGTTGATGGCAGTACAGACAGCAGCTCGGCTCGTCAAACATTTACTACAGATAGTACAGGTTACCATGGTTATATTATGGTGAGACAGTCAGATAGTTCTTCAGTGGCTCCAAAGTCAGAAACTTCTGAAACATTTCGTAATCGTGTAAAAGAAATGATGGACATTAAGAAACAACCATCAGGTACTTGGAAGTACTGTCCAACAAGAGATAATCCCGCAGATATGGTAACAAGGGGTATATCAGCAGACACAATGCTACAAAGCAAGTTATGGCATGAAAGTCCAACGTGGCTAAAGGACCCATTTCAATTGCCCGTTTGGGAGAATATTCAAACCTTAGTACCGAATAAGGATGCATGCAAAGAAATTCCAGAATCGGCTGATACTCGGGAGACGACAACAGTGTTTCTAAGCAAAGGCATAGTGACGCAGCAGAGAACAGAAAAGCGTCCACTTCCCGTAGACAGTTATTCGTCATACAGAAAACTGGTGCGTGTTATAGCATTTGTCTTGAGGTTTGTTCACAACGCCAGGCAACCCTGAAATGACAGAACGATAGGTTACCTGACTATTCATAATGCGGTGAAATGCTTGATCAGATGTTGCCAGCATGAGGCACTTTCAAATAAGATTGAATGTCTATGGACAAAAAACAGTAAAAACACACTTGTGCGACAGCTCAGACTATTCCTAGATGCAGACAACATGGTTCGATGTGCCGGGATGTTGCAGAACGCGCATATTACAGACACCGCTAAGTATCCAGTTCTGCTACCGACGAATCATACACTTACCAAGCTAATTGTTGAAGACACCCATGTATTGCAACTCCATTCAGGAATCAATAGTACAGGGACGTTCATCAGGCAAATGTTTTGGATACCGGCAATCAGACTGTGTATCAACAGCATAATCCGGAAATGCATCATTTGCCGTAAGGTAATGGGAAACCCATACAGTGCACCTGATCAACCACCCTTGCCAAAATCTAGAGTACAAGATTTAACACCATTCAATGTCACCGGGGTAGACTTTGCCGGACCACAACATGTAAAGTCAGGTACCGGAATTAGCCAGAAAGCATACTTATGCTTATACACATTCGCTACGAGTAGGGCGGTGCACCTTGAAATAGTTAATAACCAGTGAACAGATTCCTTCTTACAAGCATTCGGCAGATTTACCAGCCGGAAGCAGCTGCCGACACTGATGATATCAGATAACGCTAAAACATTTACGTCAGCAGCATCAATTCTTAAGTGTTTGAGTGAGACCACCGAAGAGAGAGGCATTTGAACCACAAATGTGTTGATTAGAAGTTCATTCCGTCTAGAGCTCCATGGTACGATGAATTCTGGGAACACATGGTCGGCGTAGTGAAAACGTTCCTAAAGAAGACGCTTGGACAAGCTATGGTAACCATGGATACACTCCAGACCGTAGCAACCGAGATCGAGGCTATCATAAACGACCGTCCGCTTACATGTGTATCTTCGAGCATAGATGACATCGACCCTTGACGCCGGCGCATCTTCTGTATGGACGGCGGATCAAGGCATTTCCAAGCGATGACGCTACTATCAATACATCCATTGGCAAAAACAACAAGCCCTAATAATCAGTTTGGGACAAAATGGTGGCGGGAGTAGGCCTACCGAACAGCCTTACAAGAACAACACCAGAAATCAGGCACTAAGTCAGATTCCATTCATGTGGGAGACGTCGTTCAAGTTCACGTATGATGGACCGAGACTACAATGGAAACTAGCGTTTGTAGACGAGTTATTGCCAGGGAACGATGGTTTAATCAGAGCAGCGAAGGTTCGCACGTGTCGGGGGTACACCACGAGACCAACTGTAAAACTGTTTCCGCTAGAAACTGCGCTGATTTATAGAACTAGAGAACTATGTAAAGCATTTCAGTTATAATTATAAGAGATAGGTCGCACCTGGACACAACGCTTACTGTTATTATTATCCCACCACTCTACCACATCAGGATCCAGTCTATTTAAATATGGTATCACAGACCCGGGAACACATCTAGTATAGCGGACCCCAATTTTTTACCGCAAAATATAATACCATTGTGTTAGTTGCGGTAAACATACGATGACGTAACCAATGACGTCAGAATATTTGCAAATGGCAGGATGTTGCTGTTCTGTCGGGGGCTATCGCCCCCGAACCCCCTGCTTTATTAACTTTTTTCCATACAGAAAATCAAAGCAACTTAAAGAAATGATATGATGAAACATTTCCCTGCTTGAAATCCGTTTCTTCAAATAATTATAACCGCCAGTTATTGTACAAGAGTCGCGGCAGTGACCCTAGGTAAACATAGAGCAATGAAACAAAATTGCGTCACATTTAGCAACATTATTGGCTCAAAAAGGCTCGCGCTTTGCTTTGTTATGATTCGTGATTTCCGGGGTCCGCTATACTAGATTCTTCCCCAGACCCGTCTTCATGGTACTGAGAAGATTAAGATTTTTATTTTTGTATTAAATACATGATAACCACTACTGAGTCTTGAAATTTTGAAGTGTTGTTTATCACTTGTCATAAAAGAAAATATATATATTGCCCCTTTGCATAATAGATATTCATGTAAATATTACGACTATAGATTTTTTTATCCGATTTCCTTCTTAATTTATTTAGCAAATTTTACCTCAGTTGAGCATATTGTTTGATGGGCGTTTGTGATCGTCTACTGTATCATGTCTATTTGTTCACGTTTTCCTTTAAGCAACATCTCTAAAATTACAGAAGGAAGCTTTACCAGAAATGCTGTTTAAACAATTACATTCATTACATAAATGTTGTTGCCATGGTAACCTAAAAGAAAACGATGGCAATTTTCTTGATGGGAACCCCTTAGTCAATTTTGTTGGAATGGGACAAATAATCCTAAGGCGATACTCTACCACAATAGTTCAAATAATCGTTCATTAAAAACCATGGCTGAAAGCATTGGGGCTAATTTTCCTTATATGGCAATAGTATTAATTAAATCTTCTTTGAAAACATCAGAATGTCAGTAAGATTTTGCAGGAGTGTTGGGTGACCTTTTTTCCAGGACTTTTCAGACCATTATTGTTAATAAAAGCCATGACCAACATGGACGAATTTACATTTCTGTATATAGGAGAGAATATTCCTTATATAGTCCTTCAGGAGTGCTAAAGCTATGGTTATTTTCTAAATGAAACCAAACATGGCGGTATGCTTGCTGCTATATTATAAACAATTCGGATCGATATTTTTATCCCCATGTGTTTCTGGAGCGTGTCTGAGTGGCACAAAACTTGGGACCACTGCTCACCTAATTAGGGTTTAAAGTAAACTGGAACTTCTGCTGATTCCCCAGCAGGTGTTAAGTTTCCGGATCCATATTCCATATTTTATCTCGATGTAAATGAGATGTCGATCCGGCAACTTTTCTCCTGTCTCGGCGCCATGTGACCTATAAAGTGGTTCAGTGCCGTAAAACCCAACTCAATCAATCAATATTTTTGTATATACACATTCGAGCACATGGCTCATGGTCTCATGTGAGCGATACAGAGCCATCCTGGGCCTCTTGTTTATATTGGTATATGAACAAGAGATCTGTCAGCCATGACAACTGTTTAATCAGATATATATTATTCCATATGCAAACAGCATGACTTAATCCATGAATATTCAATGAAGGAATAACAACATGATGATTGTTAATTAGATTAATTGTTGTAATAATACATGGACACAGGAAATCCTGGTCATAGCAGAAACTGTTAAATCGTATCTAATGTATATCACAATCAGAGTTAACCCTCGTACAGGAGCCATCTGACGTAGGTCTAGTCTATTTGCTTATGCAGTTTCTACAGTTTGTGTCTTTGTCCAAATTCCACCGTTCAAATTGTCATAATGAAAAATGAGTTCATTGACATTCATTAATTTTCTTACAGTCCTAATTACTTTACATGCATAATCATGCATAATCATGAAGTAAAGTGTTAATGTCATTATAAATATTGAGCTCATTAATATTCGTACAGTCCTATATTTTGTACGCATATCCATGAGGTGAAGGGTTAATTCCTTATATGCATATACATGAGGTAAAGAGTTAATAAAAGCATTTACAATAAAATCTTTCTAAAGCGACCATATGAATTGTGCATAACAAAAGCATTACAAAAAGATCATGTCGGAGCTTTCTGTATTTCTTTTCTCCTGCTTGATGCTGCTACCTGCCATTAAGAACACGAATTTTAGTGGTTACTTTATAGTGATTTTACTGCATCCATATAAACTCAAAGAAAGATTGACAGACTATCAATAAAGTGTACTTTTAGATATTACGTGTTGTTTTACTATTTTACTTTATTAAACTTTAGCCCGCATAGGGCGGGACCATAAATACCTCCACAAATACCTCCACAAACAATTTGGATCAAGATGAGACCCCGAGTAGCTTTGGGATGTAGGTCTGCACTATTTGCATAAAAGTCCGTATAAGAGCACAGAGTCTTCGGGCTATACTGTTTTGTATGTCTCTATAAGGGATAATGGACTTGATCTACACTGTTTGCTCGCGTCCCTATAAGAGACACTGGGCCTTTTGTCTACACTGTTTGCATGTGTCTGTATAAAGGACACTGGGCCTTTGGCCTATACTGTTTACATGTGTCCCTATAAGGGACACTGGGCCTTTTGTCTACACTGTTTGCACGTGTCTGTATAAGGAACACCTTATCTTTGATTTGCACTGTTTGCATGTGTCCCTATAAGGGACACTGGGTCATTGATCTACATTGTTTACATGTCCCTAAAAGAGACACTGGATCTTTGATATAATGTTTATGAGTCCTTAGAATGGACAGCAGACTGGATATTCACTGTTTGCATGTGTCCCTTTAAGGTACACTAGGCTTTTGGTCTACACTGTTTGCCTTTGTCTCAATAAGGGACATTGGACATTTGGTCTACACTGTTTGCCTTTGTCTCAATAAGGGACATTGGAATTTGATCTACACTGTTTGCATATGTGTCTAAAAGGGACATTGGATCTTCGGTCTGCACTGCATATGACGCTATAAAGGGCACTGTGCTTTTGGTCTACGTTGTTTGCATATGTCTATAAGGTACACTTAGCTTTAGGTCTACACTGTTAGCATGTGTCTGTATAAGGGATAGATCACTATTTGCATGTGTCTCTATGAGGGACAATGCTATGAGTCTACACTGCTTGCATGTGTCTATGAGGGATACAGTACTGGGTCTACAATATTCGCATTGTCCCTATTAAGGACACTGGGCCTTTGGTCTACACGCCGTCTGTCTCTATAAGGGTTACTGGACTTGGTTTACACGGTTTACATATTTAAATAAGGTGTACCGGACTCCGGATCTACATAGTTTAAGGGACAATGGGTTAAGAGACTACACTGTTTGCATTTGTAACGGACACTGGATTCTTGTAATATATTGTTTCCACGTGTTTCTATGAGGAATACTGGGCGCTGGGTCTGCAGTGTGTGCATGTTTCTCTATAAGAAATCTGGGTCGACATAGTATGCACTTATCTCCCTATAAGGGCCACTTGGCCCTGAGTCCATTTTGTTTGCACCTATCTCTATGAGGGACACGGGGTTCTGGGTCTAAAGTATGTGCATGGTTGTCTATAATGGGTCTGGTCCAACACAGGAATCCTTGTATGTAGCATACTCAAATCACATAATTCAGAAGCTTAACACATTTGTTTAGATGCCTTATACATTTATCATAAATACTAAATAATATGTAATAGTTGTTTAAAACAGTTCTCCGACGTGAAATATTCTGTATTTCTACATTTACCTGATATGTTTCATGTTCTATTTAACGGTTGCCAAATTATGGACGAATACAAATATACCTCAATATCTGTTATCTGATATCACGGGCTTTGTGATTTTAGATAATTATGTTGATTACTTGAATAAACTCCACAGGGTTGGTGTTATGAATAGAAGAAAGAAGACCAACGCAAAGAGTCGGAGACATCTCATGCGTAATATGACAAAATTGACAAATCTTTCTTTGTTAAAACTAAACCCAATATACCAAAGGTATGTGTGGTGATGAATGGTTTATTGTTTACTTAATAGTTGTGCAATCTAGGCCCATATAACGCCGAGTAAAGGCATACTCAGATTAGAACTACCCCTGTTCCTTTAACATGGCTGATTAAATTACTGATACATGTACAGGAAATTAATATTAGTGTTATTATTCTGACAATGGGCCAACAAGTCATTGTAGTACTATTTGGTTGGGAATTTTGAGACGTAAGAGGCACTGTGTCTAAACTGTTTGCATATGTCCCTAGAATGGTTCTCGATATAAACTGTTAGCATGTTTCCCTGTATATAAAGACACTTGACTCTGGGTCTATATTGTTCGCATTTGTCCCTGGAAGGACTCTCGATCTACACTGTAAGCAGATGGTTCTATAAATAAGGACTCTTGAATTTGGGTCTACATTGTTTGCGTGTGTCCTATAAAAGGAATACTTGACGAAGGGTCTGCTATGGTTACATGGGTCTCGTCTCCTATTAGAGATACCTTACTCTTAGTTTACATTGTCTGTATGTTTGCCTATAAGAGACACTGGGCTCTTGGTCTACACATTTGGCACGTGTCCATATAAGGGAAACTTGGCTTTGGTCTAAATTATTAACATGTGTCCATGTCAGGGACACTGGATTCTAGGTCTATACTTAAAAGATGCGTCTATAAACTGGCTTCTGGGTCTACACCGTTAACATGTGTCCATATATCGACACTGTATCCTGGGTATACACTGTTTGTATGGGTCTTCTATTAGGTAACTGAGCTGTGAATCTACAAGGTTTGTATGTATGTTCTGTAAGGGGCACTGGACTCTGAGCCTGTATTGTTTGCAAGTACCTTCTTCTGTGGCTACTTCTTTAAGAGTATCTTATTTTACTGCACATTGTTTGCAAGTATCTACACTGTTTGCAGGTCTACTCTGGATCTACATTATTTGCATGTGCCCCGATAAGGGACACTGGACTCGTGGTCTATACTGTTTGCATGTGTCCCTGTAAGGGGCACTAGACTCTTTAATTACCTTGTCCGCATGTATCTCTATGAGGAATAAAGGACACAGGGTCTATATGATTTGTATGTGTCCCTGTAAGGGATACTGTATTCTATTATTACATTGTCTGCACGTATCTCTTTGAGGAATAAAGGACACTGGGTCTATATGGTTTGTATGTGCAACTATAAGGGACATTAGACTGGGTCTACATTGCGTGTGTCTTCTATAAGGGACACAGGACTTTAGATCTTCATTGTTGGCATTCGTCCCTGTAATATACACTGGACTCTAGAATTACATTGTCTGTGAAGATCAATGAAATCTTGGTCTGTTTGCATGCGTCCCTTTAAGGGACAACGGACTGTGGATATACATTGCTTGAATGTATCACTATAAGGGCAACAGGAATCTTTGTCTACACTGTTTGCATGTGTCCCTATAAGGAATTCGTGGTCTATACTGTTTGCATGTCTACCTGTAAAAGACTATGGACTCTGGATCTACATTGTTTGCATGTCTCTGTAAAAGACTGGTATCTGGACCTTTGGGTGTACGTTAATTACATGTTTCTCTATGAGGAACACTTTACTATGGGTCTACATTGTTTGTTCCTTTCAGGGAAAATGGACCCTGGATCTATACTGTTTGCATGTGCCACTGTAAAAGACTGGTCTCTGGGTCTACATTGTTTGTTCCTTTCAGGGAAAATGGACCCTGGATCTATACTGTTTGCATGTGTCCCTGTAAAAGACTGGTATCTGGGTCTACATTATTTGTCTGTCCCTATAAGGGAAAATGAACTCTGGATCTACACTGTTTGCGTGTTTCCTTATAAGATATTTTGGATTCGTGGTCTATACTGTTTGCACGTGTCCATGTACAAATACAATGTAAAGGACCCTCGACTCTTGGTCTACCTTGTTTGCATGTTTCTATAAGGGACATTGGCCTCTGGGTGTACATTATTTACATATATCACTATGAGGAACACTTGTATCTGAGTCTTCATGTTTTGTCCATATAAAGGAAAATGGACTATGTGTCTTCATTGTTTACATTTGTCCCTATAAAGAACAATATACCTCCGTTTGCATCTTGCCTTTTGAGGGATATTGGACATTGGATCTACATCGTTTGCATGTGTTCCTATCAGGGACACTGGACTCTTGGCATACACTGTTTGCATGTGACCTTTTAAGGGACACTGGGGTCGTGGTCTATACTGTTTGCATGTGTCCCTATAAAGTAAATCTCGACCTAGGGTCTCCATTGTTTTGCACATGTCCCTATAAGGGACACTATACTCTGAATCTATATTGTATGCATGTGTTCCTATAATAAAGGATTCTTGACTCTTGGTCTACATTGTTAGCATGTGCCCATAAAAGGGACATTGAACTTTGGGTCAACACTGTTTGCATGTGTCCACATAAATGACTCTGGAGTCTTGGTCTGCATTCTTTCCATGTGTCCCTGTAAGGGACACTGGAATCTATGTGTAAATTGTTGGCATGTTTCTCTATAAGGAACAGTGGGCTGTGGATCTACTTTGATCGCATTTTCCCCAAAATAGTACTAAATAGAAAAAATGGACTCTGGCCTACAACGTTTGCATATTGCCCAGTAAGGAATACTAGACGCTGGGTCTATATTGGTTGCATGTGTTCATATCAGTTACACTAGGTTCCCGGTCTACAATGCTTGCATATGTTCGTATAACGAACACTGGGCTCTGGGTATAAGGGACACTATACACTTGGACTACATTGTTTACATATGTCCCTGTGAGAACAGTTGGGTCTGAGTCTTCAGAATTTACACGTATCCATATAAGAGGCACATTTTCCGATAAGATACACTGGGTTCTACATTGTTTGCATGTGTCCCTATTACTTTTAGTCTAGATTGTTTCATGTATCGATCTAAATAACATTGGACACAAATGGCTTGAAAGAATGCAGAATATTTCAGTTCTTATTACAAAGCACGAAATGTCAGTCATGTTTTCACTCAGTGCAGTTTAAGTAATTCAGATATGTTTTGTCCATATAAATCTTTTTAAAATCAATATTCAATGTATCAAACAGATTGGATCCTGATAAGATACTAATTACCTCGGCATCTTAGTAGGACCAAATTGTTTGCATGTTTGTCGCTAGTCAGAGCAAACAGAGAATACCCAGATTAGATGGTTCATATAGGAGCTGTCTAATCAGGACCTGTTCTGTTTGTTTATGGAATTATAAAAATCTGATTCTATAGTTTCTGCAAAAGCTAAACATATATATTCATCACGTCATCATTTCTTACAGGACCACCCACGGGGAATAGGTTTAACAATTTGCACATTTTGCAATCATTTATTATCCGTTATCTATCAGTAGTTAGGGGCCAATGTAATAGTACTAAAACGAGTCTTACTCTATTTTATGTGCAGCTGATATACAGCCCAGACACACCTGTTTAACTCATTTGTAAACACAGTAGACCTATAGTTAGTTATCAATTTTATCTAAAGGCATTTGACATGACTTTTGTTTGTAAAACATCTTAACCCTTTAGCTCATAAATAGTCATGTAAATATATAATAATATCATCATGAATAATAATTACATGGATTTTATAATGGAGAGTGAACACGGGTCATTTTAGCAATGACAGAAACTGTATAACCAGATCTGTTCCATAAGCAAATAGCAGAAACTGTATAACCAGATCTGTATCATTAGCAAATAGCAGAAACTGTATAACAAGATCTGTTCCATAAGCATATAGCAGAAACTGTATAACCAGATATGTGTCATAAGCAAATAGCAGAAACTGTATAACCAGATATGTGTCATAAGCAAATACCAGAAACTGTATAACCAGATCTGTGTCATAAGCAAATACCAGAAACTGTATAACCAGATCTGTATCATTAGCAAATAGCAGAAACTGTATAACAAGATCTGTGTCATAAGCAAATAACAGAAACTGTATAACAAGATATGTGTCATAAGCAAATAATAGAAACTGTAAATAACCAGATCTGTTGCATAAGCAAATAGCAGAAACTGTATAACCAGATCTGTATCATTAGCAAATAGCAGAAACTGTATAACAAGATCTGTTCCATAAGCAAATAGCAGAAACTGTATAACCAGATCTGTGTCATAAGCAAATAGCAGAAACTGTATAACCAGATCTGTATCATTAGCAAATAGCAGAATCTGTATAACAAGATCTGTGTCATAAGCAAATAGCAGAAACTGTATAACCAGATCTGTTCCATAAGCAAATAGCAGAAACTGTATAACAAGATCTTTGTCATAAGCAAATAACAGAACCTGTATAACCGGATATGTTTCATAAGTAAATAGCAGAAACTGCACAACCGGATCTGTTTCATAAGCAAATACAGTAGACCAAGCCACAGTAGACCCTTGCTGTATAACCATGTTCAATAAGCAAATACAGTAGACGCAGATCAGAGGGCCTCTGCTGAAGTCGTGTTATCTATGTCTACTGTGTTTGCTGTATAACCAGATCTGTTCAATAAGCAAATACAGTAGACCCTGACACAGTAGACCCTTGCTGTATAACCATGTTCAATAAGCAAATATAGTAGACTCTGACCAGAGGGATTCTGCTGAAGTCGTATTATCTATGTTTACTGTGTTTACTGTATAACCAGATCTGTCCAATAAGCAAATATAGTAGACCCTGACCAGAGGGATTCTGCTGAAGTCGTATTATCTATGTCTACTGTGTCTGCTGTATAACCAGATTTGTTCAATAAGCAAATACAGTAGACTCTGACCAGAGGGATTCTGCTGAAGTCGTATTATCTATGTCTCCTGTATTTGCTATATAACCATGTTTATAAGCAAATACAGTGGAGAGGGGTTATGCTGAAGTCGTATTATCTATGTCTACTGTTTTTGCTGTATAACCATGTTCAATAATCAAATACAGTGGAGAGGGATTCTGCTGAAGTCGTATTATCTATGTCTACTGTATTTGCTGTATAACCATGTTCAATAAGCATATACAGTGGAGAGGGGTTATGCTGAAGTCGTATTATCTATGTCTACTGTGTTTGCTGTTTAACCATGTTCAATAAGCAAATACAGTAGATCCATATCAGAGGGCTTCTATTGAAGTCGTATTATCTATGTCTACTGTGTTTGCTCTACAACCAGATTTGTTTCATAACCAAATACAGTAGACCCTGATCAGAGGGCTTCTACTGAAGTCGTATTACATGTATCTATGTCTACTGTTTTTGCTGTATAACCAGATCTGCTCAATAAGCAAATACATTAGACCCAGATCAGAGTGCTTATATTGAAGTCGTATATTATCTATGTCTACTGTGTTTGCTATACAACCAGATCTGTTCAATAAGCAATACAGTAGACCCAGATCAAAGGGCTAAGTACTACTGAAGTCGTATAATCTATGTCTACTGTGTTTGCTGTAAAACCAGATCTGTTTCATAAACAAATACAGTAGACCCAGACCAGAGGGCTTCTATTGAAGTCGTATAATCTGTGTCTACTGTGTTTGCAAATGCGTTAAAAAGCGTTTCTATGAAGTAAAGCGCTAAAATTTGTAACTGGGGAAAACATGTGTATCAAAATGTGCTGCGTAAAATAGCGTGGTACATGAGATAAAAGTGTTAACAATGCACATTCCTCCACTAGGAAGTTACCTTGAAATGTAATAAAGTCTGAAACCTAATATTGTCAACAGGACACAGTCTTCTAATAGGCAGTTACCTTGGGGTAGTGAACAAAACACAAAGCAAACAAAAGTTCGTTTTAGCAGAGAAAAAATGAGAACATTTTAGACAGGTGATTGTTAAATATAGGGTTGAAGTCGTGAGTAAAGCTCTTAGAGGAGCTATCTGCATGTCTTTCATCTTACATTAAGCTTCCACCTGTCTTAAGGACCACAACTGATATTAGTTTGATAGTTGGGGTTATCGAGATTTTAAAACGTGTGTACACGTTTAACCCCTTCCCCCATATAAACGTGTTTTACATGTAACGCATCTACAGAGTACACTCAGATCAGATGGGTCCTATAGGAGTTTAACTCCTTTCCCCATATAAACGTGTTTTACATATAACGCATCTACAGAGTACACTCAGATCAGGCGGCTCCTATAGGAGTTTAACCCTTTCCCCATATAAACGTGTGTTCACGCATCTACAGAGTACACTCAGATCAGGCGGCTCCTATAGGAGTTTAACCCTTTCCCCATATAATCGTGTTTAAACGCATCTGCAGAGTACACCCATATCAGACGGCTTTAACCCTTTCCCAAATATAAACGTGTTTTAACACATCTGCAGTGTACACCCAGATCGAGCGGCTCATATAGGAGCCGTCTGATCAGGGTCTGCTCTGTTTGCTAATGGAATTTGATAGATCTGTTTCTTTACTTTCTAAATTGGCTATACGATTTTGTCATAGCTATTCTGTCCATGAATATTCAGTAGATATTGAAATTCAGAATATAGAAAAGGAAAAGGGTCAATATATATACATACAACATAAATGTTAAGTTATTGCGCGGGGGCCTGAAGGCCCCGCGCTTTATATGGAACGCTGGTATTGGAATTTCACTGGTAGGAGGGCTGATTTATCAAGAATTGCGAGTGAATATTAATTTGTCTTTATGATTACATGTATAAGAACATTATGTATGGAATAATACAATTTTATATAGTTGGAAACAGGTCGACATACTTTTTTTCAGTGTAGAATTGTTTGTATTTTGGAAATGAAAATAATAGAAAATTGTTATACAATTTTTATCACCGCAGCGGAAGGGTCATCAGTGATAACAGCCGAGGAAATGACTAAGATGTTGCGGAACTGACAACTTTCGTATTCGGGGCAATACGCTTATGACAACCGTTTAAATCAGGGGCGGGGCTTAATTAGTAAAGATGGTTTGATGGAAAATGAATTAAATTGACAGTTTCTAAAGGCACGGAAATGAAGAGCGTTTGTTGTTTACTATGGCAATCCGACTGAAATTGCTGCTTTTTAATAATAATAATAATAATAATAATAATAAAAATAATAATAATAATAAAGTATATACAACATGGCAATTTAATACAAAATTATGCAAAACTACATGTACAATACAATTGTGAAATTCATCGTCTAAAATGTAAGAGATCCAGGGGTAAGATCGTGATGGCCGACTCTGTAATCCAGAAAACGACAACACATTTTTTACGGAAAAGAGTGTCCGAACTTTAGACCTGCAATAAGCCGTGCACTTGAGAAAATGTTAAGATTAGAAATCGGATGTCTTTGTGCATATGAATTATAAAATACCAGCTTATAAATGTTCATGATGTCTGTATTTCTTACATAAATATTTAACAAGGTGGGGGATAAGGTGGCTATTATGAGACGTGAAGGGTTGTTGTATAACTAGAACGTTTCAATGATCCTTTATGGTGAAATGGAAGAATTGTGTTGTGTTACTAAAGCCATAGGAGTAATACAAACATTATTTGTATGAAACACGTGCTGTATAACCATGTTCAATAAGCAAATACAGTAGACGCAGATCAGAGGGCCTCTGCTGAAGTCGTGTTATCTATGTCTACTGTGTTTGCTGTATAACCAGATCTGTTCAATAAGCAAATACAGTAGACCCTGACACAGTAGACCCTTGCTGTATAACCATGTTCAATAAGCAAATATAGTAGACTCTGACCAGAGGGATTCTGCTGAAGTCGTATTATCTATGTTTACTGTGTTTACTGTATAACCAGATCTGTCCAATAAGCAAATATAGTAGACCCTGACCAGAGGGATTCTGCTGAAGTCGTATTATCTATGTCTACTGTGTCTGCTGTATAACCAGATTTGTTCAATAAGCAAATACAGTAGACTCTGACCAGAGGGATTCTGCTGAAGTCGTATTATCTATGTCTCCTGTATTTGCTATATAACCATGTTTATAAGCAAATACAGTGGAGAGGGGTTATGCTGAAGTCGTATTATCTATGTCTACTGTTTTTTGCTGTATAACCATGTTCAATAATCAAATACAGTGGAGAGGGATTCTGCTGAAGTCGTATTATCTATGTCTACTGTATTTGCTGTATAACCATGTTCAATAAGCATATACAGTGGAGAGGGGTTATGCTGAAGTCGTATTTTTAGAATTGTTTGTATTTTGGAAATGAAAATAATAGAAAATTGTTATACAATTTTTATCACCGCAGCGGAAGGGTCATCAGTGATAACAGCCGAGGAAATGACTAAGATGTTGCGGAACTGACAACTTTCGTATTCGGGGCAATACGCTTATGACAACCGTTTAAATCAGGGGCGGGGCTTAATTAGTAAAGATGGTTTGATGGAAAATGAATTAAATTGACAGTTTCTAAAGGCACGGAAATGAAGAGCGTTTGTTGTTTACTATGGCAATCCGACTGAAATTGCTGCTTTTTAATAATAATAATAATAATAATAATAATAATAATAAAAATAATAATAATAATAAAGTATATACAACATGGCAATTTAATACAAAATTATGCAAAACTACATGTACAATACAATTGTGAAATTCATCGTCTAAAATGTAAGAGATCCAGGGGTAAGATCGTGATGGCCGACTCTGTAATCCAGAAAACGACAACACATTTTTTACGGAAAAGAGTGTCCGAACTTTAGACCTGCAATAAGCCGTGCACTTGAGAAAATGTTAAGATTAGAAATCGGATGTCTTTGTGCATATGAATTATAAAATACCAGCTTATAAATGTTCATGATGTCTGTATTTCTTACATAAATATTTAACAAGGTGGGGGATAAGGTGGCTATTATGAGACGTGAAGGGTTGTTGTATAACTAGAACGTTTCAATGATCCTTTATGGTGAAATGGAAGAATTGTGTTGTGTTACTAAAGCCATAGGAGTAATACAAACATTATTTGTATGAAACACGTGCTGTATAACCATGTTCAATAAGCAAATACAGTAGACGCAGATCAGAGGGCCTCTGCTGAAGTCGTGTTATCTATGTCTACTGTGTTTGCTGTATAACCAGATCTGTTCAATAAGCAAATACAGTAGACCCTGACACAGTAGACCCTTGCTGTATAACCATGTTCAATAAGCAAATATAGTAGACTCTGACCAGAGGGATTCTGCTGAAGTCGTATTATCTATGTTTACTGTGTTTACTGTATAACCAGATCTGTCCAATAAGCAAATATAGTAGACCCTGACCAGAGGGATTCTGCTGAAGTCGTATTATCTATGTCTACTGTGTCTGCTGTATAACCAGATTTGTTCAATAAGCAAATACAGTAGACTCTGACCAGAGGGATTCTGCTGAAGTCGTATTATCTATGTCTCCTGTATTTGCTATATAACCATGTTTATAAGCAAATACAGTGGAGAGGGGTTATGCTGAAGTCGTATTATCTATGTCTACTGTTTTTTGCTGTATAACCATGTTCAATAATCAAATACAGTGGAGAGGGATTCTGCTGAAGTCGTATTATCTATGTCTACTGTATTTGCTGTATAACCATGTTCAATAAGCATATACAGTGGAGAGGGGTTATGCTGAAGTCGTATTTTTAGAATTGTTTGTATTTTGGAAATGAAAATAATAGAAAATTGTTATACAATTTTTATCACCGCAGCGGAAGGGTCATCAGTGATAACAGCCGAGGAAATGACTAAGATGTTGCGGAACTGACAACTTTCGTATTCGGGGCAATACGCTTATGACAACCGTTTAAATCAGGGGCGGGGCTTAATTAGTAAAGATGGTTTGATGGAAAATGAATTAAATTGACAGTTTCTAAAGGCACGGAAATGAAGAGCGTTTGTTGTTTACTATGGCAATCCGACTGAAATTGCTGCTTTTTAATAATAATAATAATAATAATAATAATAATAATAATAAAAATAATAATAATAATAAAGTATATACAACATGGCAATTTAATACAAAATTATGCAAAACTACATGTACAATACAATTGTGAAATTCATCGTCTAAAATGTAAGAGATCCAGGGGTAAGATCGTGATGGCCGACTCTGTAATCCAGAAAACGACAACACATTTTTTACGGAAAAGAGTGTCCGAACTTTAGACCTGCAATAAGCCGTGCACTTGAGAAAATGTTAAGATTAGAAATCGGATGTCTTTGTGCATATGAATTATAAAATACCAGCTTATAAATGTTCATGATGTCTGTATTTCTTACATAAATATTTAACAAGGTGGGGGATAAGGTGGCTATTATGAGACGTGAAGGGTTGTTGTATAACTAGAACGTTTCAATGATCCTTTATGGTGAAATGGAAGAATTGTGTTGTGTTACTAAAGCCATAGGAGTAATACAAACATTATTTGTATGAAACACGTTTGATTTTTATTCATTATTCAGTAATCCGAGCCTTTTGATGATTTGCATCAATGGTTTTCTTGTTATTCTTTTAACGCTTGACACTCCATATATATGGAGAACGCCGCCATGTTCTTTTCAGTGCCAAGCATCTCTTAGAAAGGTCACACACAAACAGTGTAGCCGTAGATCAGAGGGTTCCTCAAGAAGTCCTCCATTAATGTGTACCCATTAATATCAATTACTTTTTCCAGCATTTTCCCCCTGTGCCCCACCCCTCCACATGATAAACGAAAATGGAAGGACGTCAAGAGTAAGATCTGTACCATACATATTCGATGTACTTGTAGTAGGTAAAGTTGTACACTAATAAATTGTGTATACCACACTTACTCGATTTGCCTTGCCTGTAGGTAAGTTGTACACTAATAAACTCTTTGTACTTGACCTACTCGCTGTACTTGTAAGTAAAGTTATACACTAGTTAATTGTGTATACCACACTTTCTCGCTGTACTTGTAGGAAAAGTTGTACACTAATAAACTTGACATACACGCTGTACTTGGAGGTAAAGTTGTCCACTTACTAATAAATTTTGTTTACCAGATTTACTCGCTGCTCTTGTAGGTGAAATTATATGGTTTTTGTACCATACATACTCGATGTACTTGTAGGCAAAGTTGTACACTAATAAACTCTGCGTACTTGACATATTCGCTGTACTTGTAGATAAAAAAAAATCTGAAAGGGGGTGATCCCCGAGAGCAAAAATTGCAACACAAAAAGAGAAAATTGCAGACTAGGTTTTATTGAGTCTGTTCATGAACAGTCATTGAAAGTGCAACACTGCTCACGCCCCCTAGCACCGGCTTAAGCGGTATTCAATTTTCAGAACAAGAATTACTGAAATTCATGATCTCGAAGGATCAGAAGGTATAACAACACTGAGAGTGAAGTACGGGGCGACGTTTACGGCCGCCACACATGCACTTAACATCTGCTGTTGTGAACTAATAAATTGTGTATACCATACTTACTCGCTGTACTTGGAGGTAAAGTTGTCCACTTACTAATAAATTGTGTTTACTAGATTTACTCGCTGCCTTTGTAGGTAAAATTATACACTAATAAGTTTTTGTACCATACATACTCAATGTACTTGTAGGCAAAGTTATACACTAATAAATTGTATGTACAGACGTACTTGGTGTATTCGTAGTTAAAGTTGTACACTAATGAATTGTGTGTACCATACATACTCGATGTATTTGTAGGACAAGTTGTACACTAATAAATTGTGTGTACAGACTTACTTGGTGTACTCGTAGTTAAAGTTGTACAATAATGAATTGTGTGTACCATACATACTCCATGTACTTGTAGGTCAAGTTTTACATTAACACATATTTACGATTTCATAATTTTGAATATTCATGAGTTAAAGGGTTTTGAACGTGTTTAGGACAATGGTCTTACTTGATATTTATCCAATTGTGAACGCATGCATACATTATAGGTGAGCACAATAAGCAGATTGAAATGCTATTTAATACATTATCCCCTAGTGACACATTTTTGTGTATCTATAAAAGTCACTTTATGAAACCATTGTGGTAAATAGAGCATTTGCTCCTAAAGGACCAAATGCTCTATTTACCACAATGGTTTCAAACTACACAATTTTAAATTTTTCCTTTCCTCTAGTTAATGATACTTTTCGGTAGATACATTCAAAAAGGTTCGGTCTAAAAATAGCATAGGGGAGAATGAGTTAAGGTGTTAGGTCATTGATAACTTTTGGCATCTAATTACGTAACTCGCAAATATTAGGCTTTTAAGATTTCTATTCTCCATGCTATGTATGTAAATGTGTCCATGGTTTGTAAAACACTTTTATTATAATGCAAAAACTGAATAAGTAGGACGCACTTGTTCATGTGAGTGGTTGGATGTGCTAAAACTAGTATACAAATACTAGCCGCCGTCTTTAAAATGATCAGTTTAAAGTATTTCATATTTAAATGCCCAAATGAATACAAGCTTCATACCTGTATATAAACAAGTAAGGTTGAGACAGTTTAACCTTTAGCCTGTTGTGGGCGAACTCGTGATTACCTCTGCAAACAGCCTTGGTCAAGGTAAGACGTCGAGTAACTCGATGTCTCAAACTGTATCATATTCAGAGAGTGGTTTTGAAAATAAATGCAAGCTAAATAAATCTGAAAACTGGAAAGACAGCGTTTTCTACAAAGAAACTTTACTCGGACTAAATGTGTTTTGCACCGCTTAACAAACTGAAATTGATATCTTCCTATCTTGTCGATTAAATTCCAATATGCTAGTGGGGAAATAGTGATAACCTTTGTTAACAGTTTGGATCAAACCGAGTATGTCTGTGTGTTATCAGGATCCAAACCAGTCTACTTCGTGATCATTTGTTTGTACAGAACTGGACGTAAGATACATTGAATTAGATACTACAGTAGCCGCTATTGCATATTTCCCAAATATGCTTATATCAGCAGGCTAGATATTAACCACTATCCTAGTAAATATGAAATACATTTGTTTGTACCCAGACTGAACGCCTCATAAGGATCCATGTTGTTTGACAGTCAGATACAACTCAAATGCTTTAACAATTCTATTACAACATATCGAATAATAAACAGGTATCATTTATATCACGTATGGTAAATGTAGGCGCTCCAATGATTTCTATGGAACGACATAACTGCCTCATTATAAGGATCTTCTTTATATTGTGTCAGATTGTCATTACGTTATGTCCTTATGTCATTGCATTATTCAAAGCTAAACACATTTGTTTCAATGCCTCATACTTTTTACATAAGGAATACTTAAAATATGTAGTGGTTTATGAAAAAAGGTTATACGACGTGAATATTATGTACTTCTACATTTACCAGACATGTTTCAAGTACTTTACTATTCAGAGGTTGCCAAATTATGTACCAATACAAATACACCTCAATACCCGCCATCTGATATCATCGGATGATTTGTGATCTTAGTTATTTTGATTGCGTGACAAAAATCACCTGGGTTGGTGCTGTGAATAGAAGAAGAAGACCAACGCAGAGAGTAGGGAGGCAAATTATTATGCATAATAGGACATACATGTAAGTGACGAATTTGATCTTTGTTAAAACAAAACACCAATACAAAAGGTATGCATGGTCATGAATGGTTTATTGTTTGCTTCATATCTGTGCAGCCTAGGCCCAAAGAACGCCATGAACAAGCATATTCAGGTACAAAATGTCCCTGTTTGTTTAACATGGCCGGTGTAAAATACTTATACGGGAAATTAATATCTCAAAATAAGTATTATAATTCTGATAATGGGCCAACATTTCATTGCAGTCTTTATGACTATCTGGATTGAGATTGAATCGTACAAGTGGAATTGAGAATTAACCCTTAGAGTGCTAAGCGCGACATGATTTACATCCTTAAACAACTTTGATCAGGATAGGACGCTCTGTTATTTGGAGTTTTCTCTTGATCCACGTTTTTTATTCAATAGTCTCGTTATGGATTCAAGTTGTTTGAGATTCGGTCAATGGTCTTATGAAGTTGTTAATGGATGTAGGTTGTTTGGTAATTGGTCCATGGTCTCATTACGGCGTTAATAGAACCGAGATGGTGGGTACTTAGGGTGCTAATGAAATCAAGTTGTTTTATACTAGACCAATGGTATCATTAGGGCGCTAATGGATCTAAGTTGTTTGATACTTGGTCAATGGTCTCATTAGGCGCTAATGGGACCAAATTGATTGATACCTGGTCAATGGTCTCATTAGGGCGCTAATGGATCAAAGTTATTTGATACTTGGTTACTGGTCTCATTGCGGCGCTAATAGATGCGAGTTGTTTGATACTTGGTCAATGGTCTCATTGGGGCGCTGTTGGATCTACGTTGTTTGATACTTGGTCAATTGTCTCATTAGGGAGCTTATGGATCAAAGTTGTTTGATATTTGGTCAATGGTAAAAAAGTAAAGTTGAGGTTTATAGTCTGACACTTCATACAATGTACATATTCTCCCGACATCTCAATTTACCCCCTGATCACTGGGTTATAATTGGGCCACTAACACTCGGCGCCCAAGGCAGCCATGGCACATTGGCTTATTTCCCTCACAGGTACCCATTCATACCCCTGGGTAGAGAGGAGCAAACGTGGGATGCATGTTTTGCTCAGAAACATTCTGATAGTCCGATGGGAGGATTCGAACCGGGGAGCCTTCGATCCCAAGTCTAACGTCCTACCACTGGACCACCAGTCCTATATTGTCTCAGTGCGCTAATATGACCAATTTGTTTGATACTTGGTCTGTGGTCTCATTAGGGCGCTACTGGGACCAAGTTGTTTGATACTTGGTCAATGGTCTCATTAGGACTCTAATGGGTCCATGTTGTTTGATACTTGGTCAATGGTCTCATTAAGGCGCTAATGGATGGTGAGTAAGTAAGCCGTGTAGCAGATCACAGTTTGAGCAGACATCATTTCTATCAGCAGATAAAACGTTAAGATACATTTATGTGTGATTGTCTAACATTACAACGTGACTTTATTAACGAGATACAGTTTCAGTGTTTCAATGAAATAGAAATCTAGGTCAATACTGTTTGCATGTGCCTCCCTGTAAGGGACACTTGGCTCTGTGTCTACATTTCTGTCATGTGTCACCCTATGTGGAACACAGGGTTCTGGGTCTAAATTGTTTGCAAGCGTCCTTATAAGGGACAGATAGCTTTGGGTTAGCATAAATTGCACGTGTGCCAACAGGGACACTGGACTCTGGTTCTGCAACAAAATACAATGCTTTCACATAGTTATTGATCTTTATTGTTTACATATGTTCCCCTATATGAATGGCTATCGATCTTGACTATTGACACTTGACTCTGCGTCTACATTGCGTTTGCATATGTCCTATAAAAGGAATATTTGACGAAGTGTCTGCTATATTTACATGCGTCTCGTCTCCTATAAGCGATACTGGGTTCGGGGTCTACACGGCATGTGTCTTTATAAGGCACACTGGACAGGGTCTATATAAAACAAATTACGTGATAAGTGGAACTTAGCTGTGAATCTACATTGCATCCATATTTCCTATAAGAGCCACTGGACTCAACAACATTGTTTGCATGTGTCTTTATATGAAACACTTGGTTCTGGGTCTACACTGCGTGTAAATGTATTCTATAAGGGACATTAAGTTCTAGGTCTACAGGTAAACCTCTCTATAACGGCCACTAAATTACATCAAGTATTTTGTGTTAAAGGCATGTGATTGCTTAAAGCAAGGTAAAAGTAAATCAGAACACTGTTTGCATATGTCCCTATGAGGAACACTGGGGTCTAGTCTACACTATTTGCCATTGTGTTCTATAAGGGGCATTGGGCTATATGTCTACATTGTTTACACGTGACCCTTTGAGGGACACTGGTCTATGGTTCTATATTAGTAGCAGGTGTCCCTTTTAGGGTCACCTTACTATGGGTTTACATTGTTTGCATGTTTGTCTATAATAGACACTGAACTAACTCTTAGTCTATACAGCTTGCATGTGCCCATATAAGGGACACTTGACTCCTGGTCTTACATTAGAAAACCGAGCTCCGAATCTACATGTAAGGGACAATGGACTCTTGATCTATGTTATTTGCATGCGTCCCTGTAAGGAACACTGGATTCTATGTATACATTGTTTGTATCTGACCCTGTATGGAACACTGGACTTCAGTTCTACATTGTTTGCATGTGTCCCTATAAGGGACACCGGACTCTAGAATTACATTGTTTGCATGTGTCCCCGTAAGGGACACTGCACTCTAGAATTGCATTGTCTGCATGTGTCCCTATAAGGGACACTGAACTCTAGAATTACATTGTTTGCATGTGTCGCTGTAAGGGACATTGTACTCTAGAATTACATTGTTTGCATGTGTCCCTATAAGGGACATTGGACTCTAGAATTACATTGTTTGCATGTGTCCCTATAAGGGACACTGGACTCTAGAATTACATTGTTTGCATGTGTCCCTATAAGGGACACTGAACTCTAGAATTACATTGTTTGCATGTGTCCCTATAAGGGACACTGGACTCTAGAATTACATTGTTTGCATGTGTCCCTATAAGGGACACTGAACTCTAGAATGACATTGTTTGCATGTGTCGCTGTGACACTTGACTCTAGATCTTCATTGTATTTTTGTGTCTGTATGAAGAACAATGGACTGTGGGTCTACATGAATTGCATGTGTAACTACAAGGGCCATTAGACTGGATCCACATTATTTGCGTGTGGCCTTTTAAAGGGCTCTGGACAGTGATTGTATGTCTTTATAAGGGACACTGGACGCTTGATGTACATTATTTGCACGTAACTCTATGCGTAATAATGAGTTCTTGGTCTAAACGGTTTATGTCCATATAAGGAACAATGAACTCTTACATGTTGCCTTATAAGGGATACTGGGGACTGGGTCTGCATTGTTTGCATGTCTATATAAGGGATAGTTTACTCTTATTATTATACATTATCTGCATGTATCTCTATGAGAAACAATGGGTTCTGTGTCTAAATTGTTTGCATGTGTCCCTATAAGGAACAATGAAATCTGGGCTTACCATGTTTGCATGTTGCCTTAGAAGGGATACTAGACACTGGGTCTGCATTGTTTTTGCATGTGTTCGTATCAGGGACAATGGACTTTGGGTCTGCACAGTTTGCATGTGACCCTATAAAGGACTATAGACTCTGTGGTTACATTCTTTGCATGTGTCCCCGTAAGGGAGACTGGAATCTAGGTCTTCATTGTTGGCATGTTTGTCTATAAGGAACAATGGACTATGGGTCTACTTCGTTTGCATGTGTCCCTATCAGTAAAGTTGGGATCTGGGTCTTTCTTGGTTTGCATTTTTTCCAAAAAAAGAAACAATATGCTCTAAGCCTATAACGTTTGCATATTGCCCTGTAAGGGGCACTGGGCGCTGAATCTATATTGGTTGCATGTATCCCTCTCATGAACACAATGTTCTCGGTCTACACTGTTTGCACATGTTCTTCTAATAAACACTGAACTCTCAGTCTAATCCGTTTCCACGTGTTTCTATATATAAGCGACAATAAACTCTGGGTATAAAGGACACTGTGCACTTGGTATATATTGTTTGCATGTGTCCCTATACGAACAGTTGGATCCGAGTCTTCAGAATTTACACGTGTCCTATAAGAGGTTCATCTTCCAATAAGATACACTGAGTCCTAAATTGTATTATTTACACAAGTCCCTATAAAGGGCAATGGACCCTGGTTCTCCATTGTTTGTATGCGTTCATAAGAGTTTGCTGTCTACATTGTTTGCATATGTCCCTATAAATTGTTTTGGTTTACATTGTTTAATGAATAGCTATATAAGGGAAATTGGACACAGTTGGCTTGAATAAATGCAGAATATTTCATTTCGTACCACACAGCACAAATTGTCAGTCATGTTTTCACTCCTAGCAGTTACAACCTGTTACATTGAATATAGCCTGCAGTCCGTTCAAACGGTTAAAAGTGACATCGTAACCAGTTATATATATACGTTTGGTTTTATTCCTCTGCAAATTATATAACATTGTTTTGTCCGTACATCCTGGTTCCTGTCCGTACGTATGCACGTCCCGGACATTCACGTGTGTCCGATTCCTTATACAGCAATCAGAGAATTTACTTAAAACTTTCACAAATGAATAGTGTTAATGTGAATATGAACGTTAAGAAATATTTTTCTCAGACCATTTTTCATATCAATCATGACATTTGGAATGTTTCTTCACTGTATAAGATATAATGAAGTAAAGGGATTTTGTCACATTATATATTATTATTAATTAAACGTGCTTGATTTAGAGACAATATCGTCAGAAAAACAATAACATGTATATTTATTCATTTAAGTAACCCATGATATCGGGTCAAATTAAACTGTATTAAATATATCGGATTGTACGGTGTGATTCCTAGATTATCTTGTTTACCGCGTAATATGACAGTCGCGCGCTTTTGTTGTATTATTTAACACCAACTACTTTTATCGCAATGTCGCATAAATGCACACGACAAATAGTGCCGTCCCAAATCAGACGTCGACTCAGTCTCTAATTCTATATCTGTGGTTTATTCATTTGAAATTTGAATTTATTTATATCGCTATCTTAATTTACCGAAATGGCCTAACAAAACTGGGTTGCAGACGCCAATGTGACACCATAGTTAGTACACAGTATTGTATGAAGTGTAATTGTCCTTTACAAACCGTTTGAATCCGGATTAGACGCCGAATAACAAGACTTATCATCTGATAAAGTTGAGGAATGTACCTATACTTGTTCTGTAAATGCTTAAACGTGTAGATTTGTTCTGACCTCTCCGTATAGTGTCTCCATGTATTGTATGGTTACTCATTCAATCCTTTCCCTATTAAGAAATAAATGTGTCTATGAGAAAAACATTGGTCAGAATAAATCGTCAAGTATATGTATTACAAACCGTACTCAGAATGTCAGTCAGTTGATATCATGATGAGACGTCAAAGTACTAGTTACCTAACAGAAACGGTACATTAATGTAGTTGCATTGGCAAACAGTGTGTACCCAAACAGGTTATGTCCTGTTTGTTATTCTCAATCCAAAAGTACATTTAAACAGTTCGTACATTTGACATAATCATAGTAAACAAACAGCTGACATATACCTGGTATACAAACAGCTGACATATACTTAATATACAAACAGTTAACATGTACTTACATGTAGTATACAAACGGTTGAAAAACACGTGGGACACAACCAGTTAACATATTCATAGTAAACAAACAGCTGACATATATTTAATAAACAAACAGTTAACATGTCCTTACATGTAGTATACAAACGGTTGACAAACACGTGGGATACAACCACTTAACATATTCATAGTAAACAAACAGTTGGAAAAATACTCAGTATACAAACAGTAAATTGTTGGTAAAATACTCAGTATAAAAAGAGATGACAACTACTTAGTTTACAAACCGTCTGCAAAACCTTAGTGCACAGATTAGAAATATTTAGTATACAAACATATTGCTAATACTTAGTACACAAACAGTTTAAATATACTTTGTATACAAACTGTTGCAAAACTGTTGCAAAACTTTAGTGTACAAACTTAATATTGTAGTGTGAACAGAGTTGAGCTATACTCACTCAGTATATAGACATTTTACATATACCTAGAGTACTTAGAAATATACTTAGTACACAAACAATTGGCACGTATTTAGTATACGAACAGTTGACATGTACTTATTATTGAAACAGATGACCAATACCTTGTATACAAACAGTTGAACATTACTTAATATTCAATCAGTTGACATATATTTAATATATAAACAGTTGATAAATACCAAGCATGAATCAACTATTTACTGAACATTTACGTAGGTGTTTTGTATGTTATGTCAACAGTTTACATACAAAGTATGAATCAGCTGTTTGCATACTAAGAATATGTCAACTATGTATATAGTAAGTATATGTAAACTGTGTGCATACTAAGTATTTATTAAGTAGCGAGCAAACAGCTTGCATTACCATCACAAGCAAAGTGTTTACATATATCATGCGCATAGCTAGTATACACATTTGTAGCGTCAAACAGTCTGCATACGAAGAAGAAAGTTGAAGACACTTATGTATTATTCATAGGTGATCTTGATGTTAACTATCCAGTATATTTTTGACATTATTGATACCCGTATTGCTTTCATCAAATCAAATTACCAGCTATTACCACCTCGACCTGGAGTTACATTTCGATATTTGAAGACCATTATTTCCAATTTTCATTCAAATTTTATTCTTGCTCCTGCTAACAAGGCATCAAATAATGTAATCCTTATTTGAAGATTGTATTATGTTAATGTGTTGAAGAAGAACTTAACTGGTTCACAAACATATATTACAGTTTAAACCCCTGAGAAGGATATAGTCTCGGTACATCCAATACTTTTAAGTCTGATCCTAACATAAAACAACATAAACTTTCTACTATGTACTGTATTCCGAAACTACATAAAACCCCTATAAGGCGCGTTTTTTATTGCCAACTCTATCTGTTGTACCACTACTGAAATATCTAAACCTTTGACGTTCTGTCTTACTACGGTCAAAGAACATGTAAAACGTTACTGTGATAAAATATATGAAGATTCTGGTATTATTATTATTTATTTTTTAAACCCTTTTTTCAAACATAATGCTCCACAAATGTAGAAGAAACCCCCCCCCCCCCAGATAAACCAACAACTAAAACCTCATCCATATTTTTATGGACTTCTATGGAATCCCCTTGCTGTTGTACGTGCGGGTGTTGTGTCAGCGGGATTCCGCTGTCGATGTGTTGGATTCCGAAGGAGTGCTGTTGTCAAACGGGGCATCCCTATATGCTTGGTACCTCTGGTAACTCCAGTTCCAATGCCCGAGGGAGCACCGTCATGAAACAGGGCATCCCTATAACGCGCTGGTACAGTGGAAAACTTGCTGGCATGACTTACTACCCTGCCCTCAACCAGTGCCAGGGATTCCTGTTAAGCTAACCCAGTTCCCCTATGTATGCTTACCAGTGAGCTGGATCGTGTAATATATGAGCAGTGGGCAGGTTAAGCATGTACGGTCCCGATGCAGCATCGCGTGTCTCAATCAGTCTCGATGTGTCCGATATGATTCCTTTGCCATTGCATCCGGTGGGATGTAGGAACAGTATTCGGGATACCCTCTTTAGTTCTACTTTGGTTGGGCTTTTCGGGTTCCCATAATAGGACATTTTACTCTGTAATTAAATTTTGGATATACCCTAATACAACTCCGTTAAAATACGGATTACCCATTGCTATAGCCGACCGATTAGTGTCGAGGTTGCATATTGCCGTATATGACAGTTGTTTATTTGTATTGCTTAGTTTATATGCATGAACTTCATATTGATATGTTCTGTTACCCAATTTTCCAGCAATATCTTATGTGTAATGTTGTATGCCAAAAATGTACCAAAGTATGTTGGGCCAATGTCGAAACTATGTGACATACTGGCACTGTGCATAGAATGTAACATTCAAGTTTTTTTTATTATGATCTGAGTTCGTTGACGCAATGTTATAGAGCATACAGACAGATAAACTTATGGAAAGGATGAAGTTGGTTTACCTATGCTATAAATATTGTTGTTACTATTATTCTTATCTATACATACGTATTAAATATATTTAATTTTAAATGTTCTATACTTACGCCTTGAATATACCCTGTTTGTATATAAATTTATCTATGTGAAGCGCGTTTGAACGCACATATCCTGCGTGAAAAAATCGCTATATACATGTGTTATTATTATTATTATTATTATTATTATTATACCACATTTATATAGCGCTCTTTTCATACAGGATATGTGCGCTCAAAAGCGCTTCACAAAGATACATTTTATGTACAATAATGCGTAAATTATAGAACATTTAAAATAAAATATATGTAATACTTATATATAGATAAGAATAATAATAAAACAGAATTTATTTAGGACATAGGTAAATAAACTACATCTTTTTCGTACGTTTATCTGTCTTGTCGATTTATGCTCTCTTACTTTGTGTCAACGCATGGTATGATAATAATAATAGATTGTCAAGTTGTTGGTATACCTTCGGGAACAAACTGTGCCCCTCATCTTGCAGATTTGTTTTTGTATTGCTATGAGAGGGGTTTTATGCTTAACTTAGATACACAATCTGATATTATGAATGCGTTTAATATAGGTATTTAGACGATATTTGTTACTTGGATAATCCTTATTTTGAAACTATGGTTTGTTCTATTTACCTTCAAGAACGTCCTTCTAACAATCATCGTACCTATAAAGGTGATTTGTACTATTCGAATAAGTTATCTACCTATCGCGATATTAAATACTGGCGAGGAATGCTCCGTCTTGTACCAGGTACCATTAAATTGTACTAATGTACATTAATGTGAACTTGCATTTGGTCTACTAGTGTTTAGCAGATTCAGGGGAGTTAATGCGAGTGTTATATGTCCTTGGCAATGAAGGATTGTCTCCCTTCACAACCATGACTGTACAGCCATATCTTGATGCTCTAAGTATTTCAGTTGTTGTTTAGTGTACACGAAACAGAGATAATATGCCGGCCCGGAGGACGGAGCTGTGTATGTTGGTATTACTTGCCGTATGGCTATCAAGTAATCCATTCCTCTATAACTAAATTATTCAAAGATTCAACGATTCAAATGTCTGGACATTGTCTTGGGGTATTGGAATTGTAAACTCCTCAACAAGTTAACCTGTTGTCTGATTTAGACACATTTAACGCCTTTGTAAATAAAGCAACCCTGTAATCTGATCAGGTTGTGCTCTGATTGCTTATCTTATGATATACATGTTGATCTTATTCTACTATTTCTGCCATGGCGTAACCTCCATGTGTCCACACGTCATTATAAATCTTCCATCTAATCAGCATTCAGGATGTCATTACTTCTTACATGCATCATTTATGAGTGAATGCTGGTGCCATAATTATGCATATGACCTGCATCTCAGGATAATTATATCATTTACGTGTGAATGCTGGTGCAATAAT
The DNA here is from genome assembly GCA_963576725.1 of Azorinus chamasolen. Taxonomy (NCBI): domain Eukaryota; kingdom Metazoa; phylum Mollusca; class Bivalvia; order Cardiida; family Solecurtidae; genus Azorinus; species Azorinus chamasolen. Next base: position 31,970,952 of record OY755250.1, on the reverse strand, counting down.
TATGCATATGACCTGCATCTCAGGATAATTATAAAATTTACGTGTCAATACTGGTGCCATACACATATGGCCTGTATCTCAGGGTATATCATTTACGTGCGAATGCTGGTGCCATATACATATGGCCTGTATCTCAGGGTATATCATTTACGTGTGAATCCTGGTGTCATATACATATGACCTGTATCTCAGGGTATATCTTTTACGTGTGAATGCTGGTGTCATATACATATGGCCTGTATCTCAGGGTGTATCATTTACGTGTGAATACTGGTGCCATAGACAGATGACAGGTATCGAGAGTTTAGTTAAACACAATTGTAACTAGTCTTTATTATCTAGAAACACTTGCAGGAGAGTCCTCTTTTTAATTGTGAAAAACAATATGTTCTGTCATTTTATTTCCAATTGCACGTCAGAGTGACAGTTTTGATCCGAATAGACGTCGTGTCCGGCATTTTATTTCATTTAAAAGCGTTAATTTGAGTGCTGTACTGCCCCATACAAATGCAGATATAGTACTTTTGAGCTGCGGGTATATTTTACAATGGTTTAACACATTTGTTGAATCAGGTCTATATCACTGAATAAGCAAGCAGAACATACATTGGTTTGTTATATTTAATCGAAATTAAGTATTTTAAAATATTGTAGCAGATCAAAGTTTGGGGAGATATTATGTTGAGAGTGGACTATTTAATAACGTCAGACTTAACACGAAGAATGCAATGTACACAAAATTTACCTCCCTTCAGAATGTGTCATTTCGTAACCTTTCCTTTGCTGGGTGTACCAATGAAATGGTTAATCACTGTTTGACGATGGAAGCCCTTTTGATACCAATGCCTGCTTGACGTCACTACTTTTTCATCATGTTTCATGATACCATTGTCGAACCTGATCTTCAACGCTTGCAAAACCAAATTAGCACGTGTTCCACATTCTATTATTGCAAGGATTTTAATCCGTATACCGTTAATCACCACCTGATTCGTGTTTGTCAATAACATATTACATGGTTAGATGTCATTTAACGCCGAGTAAATCGATCGGCATCTGATCATGGTCCAAGCTGTAAGGCATTCTGTTAAAAATTATTTAAAATTTTTGATCGAAATAAAAGTAGGCCAAACACAAGTAGATCGATAACTGAGATCATTGTATTCACAACAATTCAAGATTACCTGATAAGGGCGAATTTACAAACACAATTGGTTCGCATCAGACCGTGAATGACGGAGGCTTGGTCAATATGCTTTCCGTTCGTTTATGACATTACACGTATATAAGTGTGATTTATTTTCATGCTGCTCTAATAAAACATTCCTTTGTTGTGTGGTAGTTATAAAACATTCCTTTGTTGTGTGGTAGTTATGACGCGGTTAGCGTTAGATAATGTTAATACATGCACACGGATATGAAAGCCAGTGGTTTGCTTAATACCGGACGAATCTAATACAGAATGTTCATATAGGTGCGTTCTAATTAACAGTCATCCTGCTTTAAGCTACCGAACCAACATAAGTTTCTTTACATGAACATTGCAGAGAGGCCTGACTCTATTGAAGGCAATTAACCCTACTTATGCTGAAACAAATAAACCGTAATAGTTTGCAATTTGTACCTACACCCGATTCGCACCAATTTTCACAACCTGTTGACCATATTGAAAACATTTTGGATATTGACGAAAGTAGTATTGGATCCTGAGTAATAGAAGTACTAATGAAATGCACTTTCCGTACGAATCGAAAGTACAGGCGAATATTATAATAAGTAACATAATAATGACAACACTCTTCTCATACAGAACAATAGTTTGCTTAACCATTTAATGCATTATTACGCTTTTCTACGCCTTTGCAAACAGAGTAGACCCAGTAGACCCCGAAGGAGCCGTCTGATCAGGGTCTACTCTGTTTGCTTATTGTATAATATAGATATTTTTCTACATCTGCCATTGGCAAAAAGTGCTGTGTCTTTGAGCTATTATAACATGGCGCTTAGCTACAGTTGGTTAACCCTTTACTCCATGAATATTCATGAAATTATTAATGTATGTATGAATATTGATTGGCTTATAGTATCAAAACAAGACATTTTTATTCTGGCAGATACTGTACAATTAGATTTATATTACTTCATAAGCTAACAGAGCAGACCCTGATCAGACGGCTACTGTAGGGGTCATCTGATCTTGTCTACTCTGTTTGCAAAGACGTAGAAAAGCGTACTTATGGAGAAAGAGTTACGGAAAAGAATGGAACGGTTGTTTTTTTCCGAACAATTAAGAACATTTGTTTGCACTCAGTCCAGGAGCTCATCAAAGCTTTCTCAAGTATTAATGGAGACGGCCTTTGTCTCGGAATAAAGATACCATGGCTCATTAACTATTTACTTTATGGATATTCATGTAAGAAAAAATCGTTTTACTGATATTTGTTACATAGATGTTTATAATGACATATGAACACAGGAAAGTTTGTGTCATAGCAGAACGTGTTTAGAATCAGATCTTTATTAATCCTATATACAACTTCTTAACCCTTTACCTGATGAATATTTATGTCATTAATCATGAATATTTATACAATAAATCATGAATATTTATACAATAAATCATGAATATTTATACAATAAATCATGAATATTTATACAATAAATCATGAATATTTAAACACCTAACCATGATTATTTATGTAATAAAACATGACTGCGTGAGTATTCATTAACTGAATTTTAAATATGAACGCAGACAGTTTTGTTAATAACAGCAACTGTAGGATCAGATCTAAACAATGTTATAAGTAAACCGAACGGGCTGGTCAGATATGGTTCCCACAGGAGCTGTATAACCAGGATCTATTCTGTTTGCAAAGGTGTAGATAGGCGTCTCAGACTAGACTCCGTGAGGTCAGTGTTTACAAGTGTTTTGTGCCAAAAACTTGTTTCGGTAATGTGTGTCTCTCAGTCTCTCACGGTATCTGTATATCTGACTCTCTCTCTCTCTCTCTCTCTCTCTCTCTTTCCTTCTCTGCCTGTATGTCTGTCTGTCTGTCTATCCATATATCTCCGTTCATATATCGCGCTCTCTCTCTCTCACACACACACACTATGTTCCTCTCTCTCCTTTTTTCTTTCTCATTATCTTGCCCTGTATATCCGCATTTCCTTCTCTCTCTGTCTCTCTCTCTGTCTCTCTGTATCTGTCTCTCTGCCTCATTATGACGCTCTGACTAACTGTGTCTATCTATTGTCTGTCTATGCCTGCCTCGCACTGTCTATTTCTTTCTCTGTATATTTATCTCTCTGTGTGTCTCTGTGTATGTCTCTATGTGTGTCTCACTGTCCCTCTGTCCTCCGTGCCCCCTCACTGTCTGTCTGCTCTCTCTCTTTCTCTCTCTCTCTCTCTCTCTCTCTCTCTCTCACTCTCTCACACACACATATGAAACAATTAGGTAATTTGACATTATGTATCACTGGCTTGACCCTTTTTGTCTCGTGAAGATCTCCATCCTGATGACGTTTGGAGTTGAGTGACGTAACATAATGTCTGTGAATCTAATTAGGGGTGTACATATTAGTTACACCTGAGTCATGTTATCGTTGTGTAGTCCCTACTCTCTTAACCCATTCCCTCATATTGACGACTTTTGACGATTCTATAAAAGTACAAAAATGAGTCATGCAGGAAATACCACATACAGAACAAACACTCACCCGAACAGCAACTCAAGGAAACAGCAAATGTACATGGGTAGAAAAAACAACAAGAGACGCACAAAGACAAAACAAACATACAATAGGAGGAAGATGGAAGTACCGCCTTGGAACGGTCAGTGACAAAAGTCACCGGGGGTTTAAACCGGTTTATGGGCGCCCAACCTCACCCTTATTCCATCCCTATCCTAAAAGACAAACAGTGTAAAAAAACGTATCCCCTCTCCGACTAATCTACAACAACCGCGACAGCAAATACAGTGGTAAAATGCATGTATAACAAAAAAAACAACATTTAATAGAACATACTGTATCCACCTATCGCTAGTGTACTCAATGATTGAGCTGCAAACAGAGTAACTGTAGAAAAGTAATAAAGGGTACGACAAAAATGAAATAGTACAGATATCCGACGTTCTCCTTCCATTTCTGGATTTAAGAGGTCGCCTTCATAGAGTACTAAACCTTTCACTTTGTATTACCATTGTGATAAATACAGCATTTGGTTTCAAACTTCAAAATTCTAATGTTTTCTTTTCTCAAGTTAATGCTCATTTTCGGTAAATTTATTCAAAGAGGCTGTATCTAAAAATAGCCTATGAGGTAATGGGTTAAAGCTCAGTTATAACCTATGTAGTTTGGATCCAGATGAGTCGCTGCTAAACTCCGCCTCTCACAGGATCCAAACTCTTGCTGTCATTATGCTTTTTGAAAGAAACATAAGGAAAATAAAACATGAAAGATGAAGCAGATGACACTTTTTAAAGACGACAATGCATGATGTTCATGAATATTCATGAATTAGATCTATATTATTCTACAAATAAATAGACGACAATACATGGCAGTAAAACGTTTAAACCTTTACTCCATGAATATTCATGACAGAAACTTTAACATTAGGGGTTAAAAACTTTTAAATTAGATTAGTTTAGGGTGACAACTAGTTCAACCCAAGAAGTGTTTGTCATGGCAGAAGAGGTAGGGCCAGAACTATATCACTATATCAGTAAACAGAGCAGACCCTGATCAGACAGTCCCTAAAAGAGTTGTCTGATCTGACTCTAGTCTGTCTGCTCCTAAAGGAGTAGTCTGATCTAATTCTACTCTGTCTGCAAATGCGTTAACTGGTAAACATAGGTTTTTGGTGGTAACAATGACTTGACTGCAAACGATATATAACACTTTGTCTAACAGAGATGCTCTAGAACTTGTATTCAGCGGCCATCAAAACGATGACTAATTATAGGCCTGTAAGGCATGTGGGATCTTTATGCATGTCAAAGGTAATGCAGAATGCTCCTACAGAATGCTGTTCAGATGTTAACCCCCCTTGGCGGTGTAAAACGCGGTTGTATACTAAATGAGAAGTGATCTTTTCAGATTTTCCTTGCATCTTAATGCGATGTTGGAGTTAATTGAGTTGATATTTAAAAAAAACTCCTTTCTCTAAACCCTTTACTCCATAAATACACTTTTTCTAAATCTTTCCACGCTGAATAAGGTAGACGCAGATCAGACGGCTCTTGTAGGAGCTCCTGTATGAGTCGTCTGATCAGTGTCTAATTTATTTGCTTATTATATGATATAGGTATAGCCTAGGTGTATGAGCCGTCTGATCAGAGTCTAATATGTTTGCTTGTTATAAGATATAGGTACAGCCTATAGGAGCCGCCAGATCAGAGTCTAATATGTTTGCTTGTTATATGATATAGGTATAGCCTAGGTGTAGGAGCCGTCTGATCACAGTCTAATATGTTTGCTTGTTATATGATATAGGTATAGCCTGTAGGAGCCGTCTGATCAGTATCTAATCTACTTATTATATGATATAGGTATAGCCATGGCCAAAACTATCTATACCCATTATGTCTTTGTAACAACTAATCTATTAATTATATATTATATCATTATGTGTTATACGACTATGCATGGAGTAAAGGTTTAATAACCTGTAACAATATTTTTAGTTAATTAATGTTGAAGACTGTATTAACAAGTATTATATGTAACCTTTAATCTGCTGAGTTAACTTTTGTTGATAGACATTCACATTGACTTCGTTGGCCAAAGCTGATTCATCTTGTATTGATAGACATACACATTGACGTCATTTGCCAAAGCTGATTCATCTTGTATTTCTTTTCAACAGCACGGTATCAAACAGTTTGTCTCCTTATGAGACACCGAGTTACTCGGCCTGTTATCTTGATCCGAAACTGTTCGCATATATAATCACTCAACCGACAACACCAAACTTAATTTGAGTCAAAGTTGCCATTGGGATGCAAAGAGGTCCACGATTAAACTACTGTCAGTTTCACTCAGTTCTGCTTTTTAGTAGATATGGCTTTTTGAAAGTATTCAAGGGAGACTACTGAACAATATTGGTCGATACCTGGAAGAAAGTAGAAGATCATCCACAAAAAAGTGCCGGAATAGGAATACTACACTAGCAGCACTGTTACTTCTTAATAGTAATTTTCCTCTGCACACATTGTCATCCGTTTCAAGTGTCAGAATATTGATATCACTAAAGGCAAAATCTTATTCGAAAAAGAATGACCCCGACTTGAGGTTGAATAAACGCGAGGCTGCCAACTCCCCATCCTCTATAACCCCACTTTTTCGTGACTTCTTTACATTAAAACAGTACCAAAATATGACTAACCAATAGAAAAAACCCATAAATATACATGACTATATTATTAATATATCATAATAATATAGATCTAATAATAATTGTAACTATCTATCTATCTATCTATAATGCCGGACTCCATTTGTCGTATATTATCGGCATGGGGGGGGGGGGGGGTTGTGCGTCGTGCATATTAAAAGCAAATAAAATTTGTGAAAGGAAGACTTTAAAAGAAGGATAGAGAGGAGAAATAAAGTGAGACAGGTGTTAAAATAGGTGAAAACAAAAAAGCTAAAAACACTGATCCCAGGCCTCAGGGGCGGTTTGAGATGAGAGAGGGGGTTAAGATGTTACGGAACCCCTCTAGATCAGACTGAAGGACTGCGTCCGCTGGTAGGCTGTTCCACATCACCACCGTGTAAGGGTAAAAATAATATTTGAAGTAGTTGGCTGTGTAGTGTTCCTGTCGGAAAGATAAAGGGTGCTTGTGGCGGGTCATTCTCGTAGGCCTTTCTAGATAAGACGGCAAGGGCATGGCTACCAATCCATACACAATTTTATAAAATATAAGGAGCCGTCCTAGGTCACGTCTGTCTTGCAGAGTCTGCCAACCCAGGCCCTCCCGGAGTGCTGTTACACTGTTTAAACAATAATAGTAAAAATAATCTATTATTATTATAATCATAATCAAAATCATCATCACAACTATCATTATTACTATTATTATTACTGTAGATCTAATTATTGTTTTTTACTCTATTATAAATATTATGCTACATTACTAGATCTATTATTTTTGTACTTTTATTCTACTATTATTTTAATTGTTTTTCATTCTATTATTATTAGGTTTATTCTTCTTCTTCTTCTTGTTATTTTTATTATTTCATTATTATTATCATTATCATTATTATCATTATTATTATAAGTATTATTATCATTATTATTAATAATATTAGTATTATTATTAATAATAAAATAATAATAATAATAATAATAATAATATAAAAATAATAATAATATTATAATAATAATAAAATAATAATAATAAAAATAATAATAATAATAATAATAATAATAATAATAATAATAATAATAATAATAATAATAATAATAATAAAACAATATTAATAATAATAATAATAATAATAATAAAAATAATAATAATTATTATTATTCTATTATTATCATTATTTTATTATATTAGATCTATATGTTATCATTATTATTATCATTGTCATTATTATATTTCTTTTTGTCTTTATTAATATTCACTTTAAAGAGGAAGTCCCTACAATGATCGAATATTTTCAATAATATCATTAAACTTGGTATTTGTTATGATCTATCATTATTATGAAGATTCCCAATTTGAACTTATATCGAAAAATGCCCCTGTGATACAAATAAACCGATTTCATCAATACTGATTTTTTTGTTCTACAACACAATATTATCGGCCTTTTCCGTTAAATTCTTCCGCGTTTTGCCGATGATCACCCGATCCCTCCATTGTTTACGTAATAGCTTTCCCGGAAGTGGTCGGAGAATCGCGAATAGGGCGAACAGTTACGAAACTAAAACCCAACCCGAATAAAACTGGAATATCGGGTAGTAAAACCGGCATCGGCGATATCAAACACATGTATGTTTAATCATTATAAACGGTAATTGGATGGGGCTCTTTGCGATAAACTACTTTTCAGCATATAAATAAGTGAGTTTTGTATATTTTAAGTGTTTATGAAACGCGTCAAATGTAGGGAAATCCCCTTTAAACAAACCAAATACATTTCTACAATGGCCGTTCTAATATCTATGTCAAAAATCATAATTTCCATACGAAAGGTTGAAATGTCCGCAAAAATGGCCGCCAATATAAATCCGCAGTCCCATATATTAAATGTGATGTCATATCCTTCCTTCCCAACTCCCGTCTGCTTCATTTTAGTTTTTGGCATTAGACCAACAACATCGCGTTTAAACAAATTGTTAGCATCAACTATTAAAATGTCTGATTTATCAGAAAGTTTCCGTAAAGCTTTACACATGGGTTCAGAAGAAGACTTTGAACATATCTGTGATCCGTGTGTAACAGACGGAAAGAGAATGGAGGCAATAATTTACTGTGTGGATTGTGGACGATATTTGTGTCACGAGTGCAAAAATTACCATAAAAAGTTTCCAGCTTTAAAAACACACGTGCTACAAGATATTACGACAATGTCCACGTCACAAAAAGGTCAAAAACAACTCTCAGGGGCTTCTGGGGCTGCGGACCAACTGACGGACAGATGCAAGAAGCACGATGAGCCCATTAAATTCTTCTGTAATTTTCATCAACAACTTGGGTGCAGTGTCTGTGTTTCTCTACACCACAGAACCTGCGGAGACAACGTGTCCTACATACCGGAGATTTCCAGCTCATCCGCAAGCCGCGAAGAATTTAAAAACATACGCGGAGATGCAAGAAAGCTCATCGCTGGATTAGAGTTCAATAAAAGTCGTTCGGAATGGTGTCAGCGAGAAACGAATGATAGTTTCGATCAGGCGGTGGCGAATGTAAATGTATTAAGGCAAGACATCAACAGCCTTCTCGATAAATTGGAAACAAATTTGCTCGATGATATATCAAGACGGAGAAAAGAACATTTAGATTCCCTAACTCGTCATACCCCAATACTTGATGACCTGGTTAAGGACGTTAAGAAAATGAACTCCGACTTGGACAGAATGGAAGAGCTGGACCAATTTAACCAACTCTTCATCGCCGTGAAATACGCCAAAGAAAAAATTTCATTGGTGGAGAAAGAGGTCGCTCGCATCAGTAAAACAATCAAACCTCAACGAGTTGTCTTCAACCGTAATGACCAGCTTGATGATCTTACATCGGTACCTCATCTCGGGACTCTGTCACTGGTTGGCCAACCAGCAACTGTCAAGTTCGTCCATGACATCAACGTCAAAACATCAACAGACACAATTTCATTACTGACGTTGTTATACTGAAAGATAAACGGATAGCAATGGTGGATCTGCGCAACCAGTGTGTCAAGATTATAGACATCGCAGGTAAAAAACAAACCGAGAAACTCTCATTATCATCAGAACCTAAACGCATTACAATGATCGGAGATGATCAGCTGGCAGTAACGTGTAAAGATGACAAGCGTATCCAGTTGCTGTCTCTGTCACCGACATTGTTAGCGAGTCAAACTATAACGGGACCAGGTGGTTATAACGGCCTGACTTATAATGGAGGAAAACTCTTCCTCGCCTGTTATGATTCTAGTTCAGTTCATATTTGTGACATGTCGGGTAACTTATTACAACAAATTGACTCGGACAACACAGGAAACAAATTATTTGTAAATTCTCCTTCAAATATAATAATAAGTGGAGACCAAAGTGTCATGTATGTGAGTGATTGGGAAGGCAACAAAATGGTGTGTTTAAATAGAGATGGTGTTGTTATGGCGACATATTTACATGACAGGCTACAATGTCCACAGGGAATAGCTGTGGATGACAATGGATGTGTGTTTTTGTGTAGTAAAGATAATCATTGTGTACATCAGCTGTCGCCCAGTGGGCAGTTGATGAAGATTGTGCTGGAGCAAAAGGACGGTCTCCATTGCCCTTGTGGCATAACATACGACACTGGGAGACTTTACGTCAGCAATGCCAGTAAAACACCTATATACAGGAACAATATAAAAGTTTACCAAGTAGATTAAAATCTGGAGAGAAATAACATGGAGGTAAGTAAACACTTTGTATGTATTATTAATGACCTGTAGCAAAATAATCACAACTTGATTAGCAAATTTACAAACAGTTTGGATCCAAATCAGAAGACATTTATCTATGTATCAGAATCCAAACTGTTTGACTGCATGTATCTTATCAAAGTTTCATCAATGTAGAATCAATTTCACAATGTTGTTTGACATGTTTGAAGCAGACGTCATTACATGGACATGCATTAACACTTTGCTAAATGAATATTTATGTAAGATTTAATGACATAATGGATAGTATGATCATAAATAATAATGAAAACAATAATAATAATGAAAATTAATAGTCATGAATGTCAAATCGTTTAGTAGTTTAATAATTGTTATAATGCCACATGGACACAGGAAGTTTTGGCCATGACTGAAACTGTAGAATCACATCTATATTATTATATACCATTAACCTTCAGCACTCTACCGGCGACTTTATGGTAACCTTTGCAAACAGTAACTCGGCGTCTCATCAGGACCCAAACTGTTTGTCACCCCAACATGTTTTTTAAAAAAGATATGGAAGAAAAGTGTTTTTAAGAATTGAAGCAGACGATAAAATTTGCAGACGACAATTGCTCAGAGTGCAGAAGGTTAAGCAGGATCACAGATCTATAATCTATATATCGTTCAAAGCAGAATCACAGATCTATATATTATATGTCATCAAGCAAACAGTTCAGATGGCTCTTTTTGTCAATTTTCTATCAAATGTAGAATACAAATTATATGTTTTTGCAACAATTTTGTAGCAGATGTCATTTCATGTGCATGTACTCACCCTTACTACATATGAGTATTCATGTAAGAAATAATGACATATATATTATGTTAATCATGAATATTAATTTAATAGTAAATACTATTATAATACTCTTTTAAAATTCACATTTTATAATGAATATTAATAATGATAATGATGGTGGTCAATAATAATTATGATAATAATTAATAATAGATCTAATAATTGCACATGACTAAGATTTTCTTTGTCATGACAGAAGCTGTATATATATAATCACATATTAGATCTATGTTATAAAATAATTATAAGCAAACAGAAGAGACCAAGATCAGACGGCTCCTACAGGATCTGTATTATCTCGGTTTACTCTGTTAGCAAAGGCATAGAACCATAATAATCTATGTAGGGAGTAAACAATTAACATATATATATATGTATATTATAATAGTACCGGTACACAATATTAGCCTGAATAATGGGCACCGCTGGTAATCGGTACTACCGGTATTTCTCAAAAGTGTTTACTCTGTTAGCAAAGGCATAGCACGATAATGAATTTTTATGGACTAAAGTGTTAACATATAATAATACCGGTAAACATTTTTAGACTGAATAATCCGGGGTGCATGTACCGATATATCCACAATGTTTGTCGTGTTTTTGTGACAAGCATAACGATTAAGGATATTTGTCTTTTTGAGCATGTGGTGCTAACATTTACAATATTGTGGTAGTCAAACAATGTATCTCAAACCAGTTTCAATACATCTCAGACAAAAACAATGTATAGATGCATTATTTTACACGAATATTCATGGAGTAAAGCGTTAATCAATATTACTATTTCCCTGACTTTTCAATGACTCGTGACAACCCCGCGTAAGGTTTGTAATTCAAGAGCAAATGATGCTTAAAACAATTATTGTTCAATGAAGTCTATTTTCAGCCCCCCCCCCCCCACAAAAAAAATGAAAATGAAAAAACCCCATCAAATTGCTTCACTTTAGGCATAAAGAAATCAGTCGATTAGATTCAGATTAACAAAAAATTTCAGCTATGCTTGAGATAATGTATTTGACTACTGTAGTTTGAGATAAATTGTTTAACAGTTTCCTGTTGTTATATGTTTATTCCAAATTTCAATACCTACTGAATATGCATGGACAAAATAGTTATAATACATGTAGAATATGAAAGGTGGGACATTTTACCCATTTTAGAAAATAAAGAAACCGATCTTGAAAATTCCATTAGCTAACAGAGTAGACCCTGATCAGACGGCTCCTGTAGGAGCCGTCTGATCTGGGTCTACTCTGCAAATGCCACATTATGCGTGAAAATGCGTTTCTAATTTTATATATGAGGAAATGGGTTAACTATTGCAGAGTAGACCCTGATCAGACGGCTCCTGTAGGAGCCGTCTGATCTGGGTCTACTCTGCAAATGCCACATTATGCGTGAAAATGCGTTTCTAATTTTATATATGAGGAAATGGGTTAACTAGTTTGAGATACATTTTAAACTAGTTTGAGATACATTGTCTTTGTCCGAGATGCATTGAAACTGGTTTGAGATGCATTGTTTGACTAGTTTGAGATAAATGGCATCATGAATATTATTTCCTTAACTTGACAGAAATCTCAAAGAAAACAGAGGAGACCTTGATCAGACAGTTCCTACAGAGGATCTAGGTAATATATGTAAAGCTTCTATAGGTACTTTCTGTACATTACTTTTGCGCTGAACTAACCCTTTCCCTGTTCTATGTTTATTCCAAATTACAATAATACTGAATATTCATTGGCAAAATAGTTATAATGAAGAATGGACAGGAATGTGGAGCATTGTATACATTTTAGAAAGTAAAGAAACACATCTGATATTTTAAATTCCATTAGAAAACAGAGCACATCCTATAGGAGCTGTATGATCTGGATCTACTCTGTTTGCAAATGCAGAGAAGACTCAGATCATATGGCTCCTGAATGAGCAGTCAGATCAGGAACCTAAATATGTTTGATGATAAAATCATGAAATACTATAGTTTATATCAATACCAAATACAGAACTAGTCAACCTTTTACTCCATGAGTACATGTTATTATGATGTTGCAAAACAGAGTAGACCCAGCTCTAAGAGCTATTGTAGTACTTAGCTGTCTGCTCTGTTTGCTTGTACATCTAATAATAAGACTGCAATTTTCTCTTTTCGCATTTCTACTTTTGCTTCGAAGGATCACCCATTTTCAGAATATATTTATCTAAGTATATCCATGTTAATACACTTTCGTTTGTGATTATGTCAATTAAATGAATAATTTCAGGTCCACAGAAGACACATTTCCACGGCAACAAGACATTTACCATTCTTCCTCTAACCGTTACCTTGCTGAAACCAAAACATGGATTACAAAGGAGTGATCAATACAATACAGTGTGTTGACAGTCAGTATATATGTACAATGAAGTATACAAGATATTAACCATTCTTCCCCTAACCGTGACCTGACATAAGCTAAAGCAGGGGTCACAAAGGAGGGATCAATTCAATAAAGTGTGTTGACAGTTAACAGTCAGCAGACGACGAAGTATAGACAACATCTTCCTTCTTCCTCTAACTGAGACCTGACATGCATTTGCAATGAGCTAGGATCCAGATAATGATAACTCAGAACCGCATCTGGATTCAAACTGCTTGATATCTGGTCAATGGTTTTCAAAAGCGCTATAATTTCCAGCAGTCATATTCTGTTTTGCTGGCTTATATGACAAACAGTTCTTTTGATCTAAATGCTTTATGTATACCAATGTGAGTTTTAACTCTTTACTCCATAAATACGCCTTTCTACGCCTTTGCAATCAGAGTAGACCCAGATCAGACAGCTCCTATAGGCACCGTCTGATCAGGGTCTACTGTGTTTGCTTATGATATACCATAGATATGATTTTACAGTTTATTCCATGGCCAAACATTCCTGTGCCCATCAACTATTATAACAAATTATTAATATTTATAATTTATCATTATTTCATACATGAATAGTCATGGAGGAAAGGGTTAAATTGCATATCAAACTTTATGTCAAATGCTATTTGTATAGGATGTTTTTTTCTGTAACATATTATTAAGGTAACGGTTGACGCCAGTACTTGCTATCACATGACAGTACATGTGTATCCTGTATCCCAAGGGTTAACTACTCATAATCTTTGTCCCGGTATTATAGTCTTGTCCAATGTTTAGAATGTCATACTGGGTCATATGCAGAGATATTTAGTTAACCCTTAGGATGCTGAATTTCTTAAGTGGAATGGTCCATCTGTGGTTAATAATTGAGTCTATTCTATGTTGACTGGAAATGTATTTTAACTTACATGTATATGAATGGCAAATAACACAGAAATTAATCAGAAGGCATATATCTGTAGGTGTCTTCTGATCTTGGTCTACGGTATTTGCAAATACCACTTAACAACAAGAAACAATTTTTCAAAACATACCAAATTAACTGTGACAAGTATTTTGTATGTTAGTCTGATTTTTGGTCTACACTGTTGGTCTCTGTATTGCAAACGGCATTGACTCAGACCGGGGATTATGTTAATTTGATCATATTCGTAGCAAATAACACAGTGTTAACCCGTTACTTAATGTAAACGCTTTGTCACGCTTTCACAAACAGGAGAGACCCAGTTTAGAAGACTCCTGTAGGAGTTATCTGATCTTGATCTGTTCTGTTTGCTTGTGATAGAATACTGAACTGATTCTACTGTTTCTTGTCTGATTAGACATGTCCCGTGTTCATATTCCATTGTAGAAATGTTCTGATTGATATTAATTATGTCTTTACCTTTTCAATATTCATGCAGGGTTACAGATAAGGTTTTGATGTAATTGGGTATTTATTCCTTATTGTTTTACAGAATTGGGTATTTGCAATGATTAATGGGTATTGGCAATTTTCGTAATTGGGTAGAATTCATATTCTCATTAGGTATTCTATTTGTTTTTTAGCTTTTTGCTGTATATTTATCTGCTTTGTGTTACTCATTTTTTGAAAAACAATTGCTTTTTCCTCAATTTTATTTCGGTAAATACCCCAATACTCCCCTTATCTGTAACCCTGTTCATGTAAAAAATAATGACATCATGAATATTAAATAGATCATTTTTACAGAAATTGTATACTCAGATCTATATTATACCATTTGCAAAAAGAGCAGATCCTGATCAGAAACTCCTTTAGGAGCCGTCTGATCTGAGTCTACTCTGTTTTCAAATGAGTGAAAATGTGTTTATATGAAGGAAAGGGTTAAGGGATTATAAACAGCATTGACCCTGACAACTGACTGTATATAAGTCTGATCTGGGTCTACACTTTTTACAAATACCATTGTACAAACGGTACAGGAATCGAAAACAACATTGACCGAACCATTGACTGTATATTTGTCTGATCATGTTCTAACAAACTATCAAAGGTAAAAAGAATATATTAGATCATTATAAAACTTCAGTTAATAAATATTCATGATGCCATTTTTTCTTACATGAATACATGGATTTTCAACAGGGAAAACGTTAAAATGTACAAAATGATTATGAGTTACTCATTTCTGTAACTTTGCAGCTAATTTACTATGAATCCTGAATGTTGTGGATTTCTTTCATTGCTTGACAAAACCAAGGTCAAAGTATATAAGTATATTTCCAGATGAGGCAAATTGCTTCTGGCTCGTCTGTATTTTTTTTTAAAAAAAACAAACTAGAAGTATTAAAAATTGTTGTTGTCGTCATTGTTGTCCTTGGCGGTTACAATCAAACAGACAAGCGTTGGCACCCCATGTGGTGCTCTTGTATATTTTGCAATGACCATCATAGTCACAATACTGTTTGAGTTTTAAATCACACTGATGCATATTTTACAGAAATGTTTGTTTGAATAATCCATGTATTGTTTCGTTTTGTCAGTAGATATACTGCTGCCAGAAGATAATTGTCAGTTTTATCTCTTTGCATGCTAGGTATTTTAATGTTACCCACATTTACAAAACTATTAATTTTCTCTCTGATTTTTGTTTGCAGTTTGTATCCCAGATCGGGTCATAGCTATTAATGGACTTGATTTGGATCCAGACTGTTTGTGTAGGTCATAAATGACAGAATGCTAGCATGCAAAAAATTAAAAGGGAGCGTATATTGTGTTTGACACTTTGCTTGATAGTGATGCATTCTGAAGCGAAGTAGACTATATATTAGTGTCTGTTTTTGTTGCTTTTATGTTTATACTAACTTTCTCCTTTTAGTCATGGCAACAGATAATCCTACTTTGTATTTTTAGCCCCTTCCATGTATAATTCTAACCCCTTCCATGTAATTTTAACCACTTAAATGCTGCGCATTCGGTGGGGAATGGTCTGTAGAGTCTGAAAAAGTAAAATGACCAATAGTGCAGACCCTGGTCAGAGGTCTCCTCTAGCAACCATCAGATCTGATATATACATGTATACTTTTGCAAATCCCAGTGCAAATCATAATGAGCGGATTTGTTTCTGAATATTCATAATGAGAGGCGTCATGTATAGATATGCATTAAAGACAGTCGTGTATGATTGCAAAGGATTTGCAAAGCGTTTGTATCAGGGAAAGACAATAAATAAACTCCATTTCTCTATTAACTCTCTAGACGCTATGAATTTTTTCGTCTGGCACAATTGTCGTCTGCTTCAGTTCTTAAAATAAAACTTGTCATTTCTTTGCTAATATTTGGTCTTCAATTCAGTTTGGATCCAGATGAGATGCCGCATTATGTTGCGTTTCATCTGGATCCAAACTGTTTGCCTTGGTTATTACGTTGCAAAGGGTTGAGTTCTGGTAAAACTGCATTTAGAAGTAGATAAGAAAAGTTCAAAATAGAATTTAACAATTTCTTGTCTGCTCGGTGTGCTTATTAAATTAAATAGAGTTGACTCTACAGATTCTTCCAGTACTAAATGGTTTCATAAAGTGACTTTTACAGAGGTGTAGAAAGCGGTATGTATGGAGGAATGGGTTAAATAGAGCTGACACAACAAATCCTTCCAGTAATAAAGGTGTGTGACCACATACTCAATACATATGGGCATCTATAAGACCATATGCTTGATTTAGGCTGAATGAAAGTAATGCTGACAGCACCTAGGGAAGTGTGCACATAATTTGTCGTGCATTAAGCTACTAATGCAAATTACAGTAATGCATAATACAAATATTTCACAGATGTTTTACAGATTGAAACAATTATTTTGCGAACTCTTCAGCCTGTCTATGTTTTTAGTGAAATACAGGGATGTGAAGATTTTCGATAAATGCACAAAATTGGTTTCTTGGCCTATTGTCTCAAGATAGCTATGCAGAGCCATCATGGTCATTTTCTGATGGGTCACTGAAAAATGTCTTAACCCTTTACTACATAAATACGACTTTCGACACCTTTGCAAAAATAGTAGACCCAGATCAGACGGCTCCTACTCAGGGTCTACACTCTTTGCTGATCATTCCATATGTCATATACCATTATAAAAATAATCTAATTAATATCCATGATGTCATAATTCCTTACATAAATATTCATGGAGTAAATGGTTAGCATGCTTTGGTTGGCAATTATTTTGAGTAGATCCCATGATTTCCATGAACATTGTAAATATAGGAATATACTTGTATATAAGTGGTAAATTGAGATTGACTTGTATATAAATGATAACTTTTGGAATAGACTTGTATATAAATGGTAAATGGAGGAATATACTTGTATATAAATGGTAATTCTAAAACACCTCGCGCACACATCTACATAAACAAAGAAGGGACGTATCTATGATTAAATTCTCCATAAAACACCGCACGCGCTGTAACGGCTTAACTTGACGTAATATGGCTTCGAAAATTCATGCGACAAGAAACATAGTGCCGTTGTGGCGGTGCAAATTCTAGTTAAATTGAAGTGTTAGAATCGAAATAATAAATTTATACCAGTGTTTTATCGTGCAATCGAACACGGGTAGTCGTTGATATGCTTATAATTAAATCACTCGTGTTCGATTGCACGATAAAACACTGATATGAATTTATCATTTCTTAAATTGAGGAATAGACTTGTATATAAGTAGTAAATACAGGAATAGACTTGTTTATCGATTGGAAATTGATGAATAGACTTGTATATCAATGGGATATTGGGGAATATACTTGTATATAAATGGGAAATTGGGGAATACACAGTATATAAGTGGTAAAATACAGTAATTGTATGATGAGATGAATTCTCTAGTATGTTGGCTGTTGTACCGGTATATCTATATTATGCGGAAACCCTGTTAAGATGTGTAAATTAAAACATTTTCAACAATTACACTTTTATTTCTCCACCAAACCATTCTTGGTAACAACACAGGGTTTGGTGGAGAAATAAAGATTTTATTTTGAAATACAAACCTTTGGTTTTTAGTTTAATTATTCGTGCCGTTGTTTTACACAATACATTAATGTACACTGATTCATGCCATTGTTTACATATAACATCAATGTTTGATTATTTAAGCCATTGTTTACATATTACATCAATGTATTATAATTCATGCCATTGTTTCCATATTGCATCAGGGTAAAGTTAGGATGTTTGGTGAATATACTGCAAACACAGGCAGTGTTTCAGCAATATCAATTTTAGCTCACATGGGCTCAATGTGAACTATTGTGATAGTGCTGCATTTTTCGTCATCTATGTTTTTATTTTTTGTGAATGACTTATTGTCAAATACAGATTCAAACATTGATGGTCTTTTCAGTGTAGAAGAAGTGAAAATGTACTTGATACTATTTTGTGATGATGCAGTATTGTTTGCTGAAACCCCAGAAGCTTTACAATCCCTTCTAAATGATCTTCAAAACTATTGCTTAAAATGGAGACTAAAAATAAATACAGATAAAACAAAGGTAATGATTTTCGAAAAAGGGCGCCATACTAGACATGTATTTACAATAAATGATAAAAAAACTCGTTATAGTAGATTCATTTAAATATTTAGGGATACATCTATTCAAAAACGGCGGATGGTCCAGAACACAAAAAAGATTAGCAAAACATAGCTATCCAGCATACACAATTTATTCATAGTTTTTAACCAACTTGAATTAAAGATTAAGGAAAAATGTACACTATTTGACACTCTTGTTGCAACAGTACTGAATTACAGCGCAGAGGTGTGGGGTTTTCAAGATAGCAAAGTCATTGAACAAGTGCATTGTAAATTTTTAAGAAAGATTTTGTGCATAAAAAAATCTACAAATCTCGATGGTTTATACGGGGATATCGGGAGATGCCCATTATTCATACAGAAAAAGATGATTATGGTGAAATATTGGATAAAGGTTCTATCTACAAATAGTTCACTCATTAAACAATTATATCATATGATTCGAGCAGATGCTGATATTGGACTGACATATAATCATACAAACTGGGCCTTCCAAATTAAAACTATTCTTTCAGAAATTGGAATGTACGATACTTGGCAATTCCAAAATAACTTGCTATATGACCTACCAAATTATGAATTGATAAAGCGACGTATCCTCGATGTATGTATGCAAAATTGGTATTCTCATATAAATAATTATAGACGACTAGCGTCATATTGTATATACAAACATATGTTTTGTAAAGAATTATATCTAGATTGCATTAATATCAATAAGTTCAGAATTTCTCTTACATTTTTTCGATTGTCATCACATCAGCTAGCTATTGAGACTGGCAGACATAGGAATATATCTTTGGAAAATAGAATATGTATGCATTGTAATCAAAACGTCATTGAAGACGAATATCATTTTTTGCTGGTGTGTTCTAAGTACAGAGAACTAAGGACAAGGTTCTGCAAACCATACTATTGCTACTGGCCAACTTTGAATAAATTTGAATTGCTTATGTCTACACAGTCAGAAAAAATGCTTAGAAATTTGTCTAAATATATATATTATGCATCGCAATTATTGATATTTTATTTTGGGAAACTTTCTCAGTAAAACATAGTTAATTCAATATGTTTCAAAATATACATCAATAATTATGTAGATTCGTACTGATTCACTATCCTGTATTTGTATATGTACGGCTATATATATGCTTTATGCAACTTTATGCCGAATAAATTTATGTTATGTTATGTTATGTTAAATCTATATTTTACTTCAGTCACCATACACTCTAAAACAAACGAGCCAATTAAGATCAAAACCTTCAAGCTGAATTTCACTACAATTTTGCAGTTATACTCCTCATGGTATTCTTTGTTTTTCTTCAAGCCATTATTGTTGATGAAAGGCATGGCCACTGCGGATGAGGCTAAAATTTGTTTATGGCCAAAAAAGATAATTCTATAGGAATAAACCTTTAATGAGACTTTTCTAAACGCTTTAAAATTAATGTAATTCCTGATTTACTATGCCTGGTTGTTGCTTTAAAGTATTGTACCAATGTCATGTTCTTACATGTATGTGAATTTGGGAATTTTCAAAAAAATATGGAAAACCCCACTTTTTGCCATTTAGAACATCGCTTGAAAAAAAAGTCCTGGATCATGTGACTTATTGTCTCAGTTGATTGATTTGGACCATCATGGCCCTCATGTTTATCATTAGTGTTTATTATATAGTGTGCAATACTGAGGTCCTCGATGTTTGAAATTCAGATTTCATGTAACCCTTTACATGTATTTCATAAATAAACTTTCTGATCCTTTGCAAACAGATTGTACCCAGATCAGACGACCCCTGTAATACCCATCTGATCGGAGTCTGCTCTGTTTGCTTATGCGATAATACATATCGAGGGCTTGGTGCAAAACTATTATAACTCCTTTACTTTGTGAAGGAGTTCGAATAGTTTTGCACCGAGCCCTCGATATATGATTCTACAGTTTCTGCCAAAATTGGCCCAAAATTCCTGTGTTTATGTGACATTATAAAAAAATGATCTAATCAATATTCATGATGTTTTTATTTCTGACACGAACTTTCATGGATTAAAGCTTTAAATATTCTTTTTCTGCATTTTCATAATACAGATTACAAACTTTTATTTTTGACCTGTCAAAATGTAAATATTCTTACGTCATTGAAATGATATATTTAGCTTCGATAAACCTGTGTTTCAAACGTTTTGTCAAGAGATTCGCAATAAATATACATGTACTTGAATAAGCCAAGTAGAAAAGCTTTTATTGGCGGAAACAATCGATATCAACCGAAGCTATATATGGCGTGTTCAACAAGCGGGTAATTATTTGAATTTTGACAGGTTAAAAAACAGGACAATATTTATTGTATACAGGCTCTACTGTACATATACGTAATAATGTACATAGAAGTTATTTCAGAAATGATAAAAGTTTTGCAGTCGGTGATACACAAAAAGGTTTGTAATCAAGTTGTAATTAAGATATTGTATATATAGTAGTAATTGAATGATTTGTAACAACTACACATTGACATGTAAATGTATTGTAACTGAGATGATAAGTGGTAAATAGTGGTGAGGTGAGAAATTGTTTACAAAAAGTAAAATATTTCAGTACCAACATTGTCGTCTGCTAGACACATTTTCGCCTGCTTCAAGATTTAAAAAATATATTTCAGTGCCAACATTGTCGTCTGCTGGACAAGTTGTCATGTGCTAAACACACTTTCTTCTGCTTCACGTTTTAAAGTGAGTGTTTTGTTCAAACTTCTTTATAAAGTGTCAAACACTTTGGATCCTGATAAAATGGCGTCTCATTACTTGGCATCTCATCTGGATCCAGTCTATTTGCATATGGTATCACAGACACGTCTTCATGGCACTGAATTATGTTTATTAGATGAATGATAACCACTTCTGTGAACGTGTCTTGAGGGTTGGAAGTGTTGCTTTAACCCTTTCCCTGTTCTAGGTTTATTTCAAATTTCAATACCTACTTAATATTCATGAACAAAATAGTTATAGTGAAATATGGAAGGTGGGACATTGTAGCCATTTTAGAAACTAAAGTTACGTACCTATCAAATGCTTTCAGCAAACAGAGCAGACCCTCATCAGACGACCCCTATAGGAGCCGTCTTATCTGGGTCTACAAAAGGTGGTTGTTTAATGCAAAAAACTGACACAAAAAAGCTCCTGCCAGAATTTTCTGCATTACATTACTTATGCACTAAACTGCCGCCTGCCATTAAGACTCGTAATTTAAGTGATTGATTTATATGGGTTTTACTGTACACGAGGCTTGTTCGGAAATTATTGAGACACTGGCTATTTTTCCAGATCTATTGAACGTACATCTCTAAAATTCTATACACATATATAGATAACATTCATAATTCTTGCGAAACAAAACAATATCATCTCTTTACTACAACTGGAAAAAACAAAACGTCTGTCTCTTTTCTTGCGTTCAATATCTAGAGTGTCTCAATAATTTCCGAACAAGCCTCGTAAGTGTAAAATGTCAAGGAAAGATTGTGAGAAGATCATTAAAGTGTGTTTATATATATACCTTTTGTCTTGTTACTTTATTTAAACTTTAACCTGCTGTTGACGGATTCCGGATTGCACCTGCAAAAAGTTTGGATCTTGACGAGATTTTGAGAAGCTTGCTGTCACATCTGGATCTAAGCTGTTTGCAGTGAAGTCACGGCTAGTGGAATCAAAGTTAAGAAAAGATCACAACTTAAACTTAAAGTTACAAGTATATGAATGACACGTGTTTGTGAAAGAAATCATTTGCCGATACCAGTGTTCAGTGAAGGGCAGAGCTTGATTGCAGGGTTCCTTTGGAAATCATGATTGAAGCCCCGTGTTCTGGGTTTACACTGTTTGCATGTGTCCCTGTAAAGGATACTGGACTGGGTCTACATCATTTGCATATGTTCCTATAAGGGACACCGGACTGGGTCTACCTAGTTTGCATGCAAGGGGCACGAGTCAAAACAGTTTGAACGTGTCTCTTTGAAAGACACTGGACAGGGTATACATTGTTTGCACGAGTTCCTATGATGGGCGCAGGGTCTATGTTACATTTGTCCCTATAAAGGACACTAGCCACTTGGTTTACATTGCTTGTAAGCGTGGCTGCGTCCCTATATTAGAGTTATTGGGATCTTGGTATTCACTGTTTGCATTTGTCCCTATTTGGGACACTGGACTGGATTTAATTATTTGCAAGTGTCCCTATAAGGGATTATTGACCCTAGATCGACATTGTTTTCATGTGTCAGTATAAGGGACACTGGACTCTGGGTCTACAGTGTTCGCATGTGTCCCTATAAATGACTGGGTCTATAGTTATAGTTTGCATTTGTCCCTTTAGGGAACGCTATTAGGAACACTGGACTCTGGGTCTACATTTTTTGCGTGTGACCCAAAAAGGGGCACTGGACTCTTGGTCTACAGTGTTTGCATGTGTCCCTATAAATGACCCTGGGTCTATAGCTATAATTGGCATTTGTCCCTTTAGGGGACGCTATAATGGACACTGGACTCTGGGTCTACATTTTTTGCATGTGTCCAAAAAGGGACACTGGATTCTTGGTCTACGGTGCTTGCATATGTCTCTATAAATGACCAATAAGGGACAATATACTCTAGAAGTACATTGTTTGTATAAGAGACACTGGCCTCTGGGTCTACATAGTTTACATTTGTCAGTATAAGTGACACTGGCCTCTGGGTCTACATAGTTTACATGTGTCAGTATAACGGACACTGACCTCTGGGTCTACATAGTTTACATGTGTCAGTATAAGGGACACTGTCCTCTGGGTCTACATAGTTTGTATGTGTCAGTATAACGGACACTGGCCTCTGGGTCTACATAGTTTGCATGTGTCAGTATAACGGACACTGGCCTCTGGATCTACATAGTTTGCATGTGTCAGTATTATGGACACTGACCTCTGGGTCTACATAGTTTACATGTGTCAGTATTATGGACATTGGCCTCTGGATCTACATAGTTTGCATGTGTCAGTATTATGGACACTGGCCTCTGGGTCTACATAGTTTACATGTGTCAGTATAACGGACACTGACCTCTGGGTCTACATAGTTAACATGTGTCAGTATAAGGGACACTGACCTCTGGGTCTACATAGTTTACATGTGTCAGTATAAGGGACACTGACATTGGGTCTACATTGTTTGTATGTGTCAGTATAACGGACACTGGCCTCTGGGTCTACATAGTTTGCATGTGTTAGTATAACGGACACTGGCCTCTGGGTCTACATAGTTTGCATGTGTCAGTATTATGGACACTGACTTCTGGGTCTACATAGTTTACATGTGTCAGTATTATGGACATTGGCCTCTGGATCTACATAGTTTGCATGTGTCAGTATTATGGACACTGGCCTCTGGGTCTACATAGTTTACATGTGTCAGTATAACGGACACTGACCTCTGGGTCTACATAGTTTACATGTGTCAGTATAAGGGGCACTGATCTCTGGGTCTACATAGTTTGCATGTGTCAGTATAAGGGACACTAGCCTCTGGGTCTACATAGTTTGCATGTGTCAGTATAAGGGACACTGACCTCTGGGTCTACATAGTTTACATGTGTCAGTATAAGGGACACTGACCTCTGGGTCTCCATAGTTTGCATGTGTCAGTATAACGGACACTGACCTCTGGGTCTACATAGTTTACATGTGTCAGTATAAGGGACACTGACCTCTGGGTCTACATAGTTTGCATGTGTCAGTATTATGGACACTGGCCTCAGGGTCTACCTAGTTTACATGTGGCAGTATAAGAAACACTGGCCTCTGGGTCTACATAGTTTGCATGTGTCAGTATTATGGACACTGGCGTCTGGGTCTACATAGTTTACATGTGTCAGTATAAGGGATACTGGCCTCTGGGTCTACATAGTTTACATGTGTCAGTATAAGGGACACTGACCTCTGGGTCTACATAGTTTGCATGTGTCAGTATTATGGACACTGACCTCTGCGTCTACATAGTTTACATGTGTCAGTATAAGGGACACTGTCCTCTGGGTCTACATAGTTTACATGTGTCAGTATAAGGGCCACTGACCTCTGGGTCTACATATTTTGCGTGTGTCAGTATAACGGACACTGACCTCTGGGTCTACATAGTTTGCATGTGTCAGTATAAGAGACACTGGCCTCTGGGTCTACATAGTTTGCATGTGTCAGTATAACGGACACTGGCCTCTGGGTCTACATAGTTTGCATGTGTCAGTATAAGAGACACTGGCCTCTGGGTCTACATAGTTTGCATGTATCAGTATAACGGACACTAACCTCTGGGTCTACATAGTTAACATGTGTCAGTATAAGGGACACTGACCTCTGGGTCTACATAGTTTGCATGTGTCTGTATTATGGACACTGGCCTCAGGGTCTACATAGTTTGCATGTGTCAGTATAACGGACACTGGCCTCTGGGTATACATAGTTTGCATGTGTCAGTATAAGGGACACTAGACTCAGGTTCTACATTTTTTGCATCTGCCTCTGTAAGGAACATTGAACTCTATATCTATATTGTTCGCATATGTCACTGTAATGTACACCGGACTCTAGATCTAGATTGTTTACATGTAACCATGTAAGGACCACTGACCTCTATTATTATGTACAATCTTTGCATGTATCTCTAAAAGGAACAATGGATTCTAGGTCTACATTGTTTGCATGTGCTTCTATAAATGACCCTGGCCTCTGGATCTACATTGTTTGAACGTATTTATATGAAGAACCCTGGATTCTGGGTCAACATTATTTGCATGTGTCCTTCTGTGTCCCTATAAATGACTCTGGACTGGGGATCTACATTGTTTGCACGTTTTCTACAACTACATGATGTGCACGGGTCTCTATAAAGGACTTTGAACTATGGGTCTACATTAGTTGCATGTGTCTCTATAATTGAAATATTGAAGTATTTCTAAGGGAGGAAAATACTGGGTCTATACCGGGATTCGAACACCGGATATCTGGATTATATGCCCGACTCTCTAACCAGGTTGCTAAAGGGTTAAACAAACAGCAAGGCTGTAGGAGATGCCTTACATAGACCGATCACTACACTGTTTGCATGTATTCATGTAAGGAACCCTGGACACATATAGATCTTCTCTGTTTGCAAAGTTGCATAACGTCGAGTAAACGAGGAAAAGGGATAAACAGAACATCGGGCAGAGGGGTCTTCTTCAGGAACGCCATGTAATCCCCCGTCTACATTGTTTGCATATGTGTACTTTCGAAGAGATTGTGAATGCTGGAAGTGGAATATCCAGTCTGTGTTTAAGCGTATAGTTCATTCAGAAATGGAAGGCTCACATTTGCTAGTCACTCTTGAATGACAAACAGTATATACAGTAAAACATCTATATAGCGGCCACTAAAGTACATCAAGTATTCTGTGTTAAAGACAGGTGGCTACTTAAACCAAGGTGAAAGTAAAAGGGTTAAACCACTTTCACCTTGCTTCAAACTGCCACCTGCCCTAAATACCAACTAATTAACAAAATTTAGTGACCGTTATATAGAGGTTCTACTGTACTTCATTTACGAATTTCAATACACACATGTCCCTTATTCAAAGGGTTAACTGGTTATTCAATGTAGAATTTCAATACACACATGTCCCTTATTCAAAGGGTTAACTGGTTGTTCAATGTAGAATTTCAATACACACATGTCCCTTATTCAAAGGGTTAACTGGTTGTTCAATGTAGAATTTCAATACACACATGTCCCTTATTCAAAGGGTTAACTGGTTGTTCAATGTAGAATTTCAATACACACATATCCCTTATTCAAAGGGTTAACCGGTTGTTCAATGTAGAATTTCAATACACACATGTCCCTTATTCAAAGGGTTAACTGGTTGTTCAATGTAGATGCGGCAACCTGATTCTGGGGTTATCTTGCCCCGTGAATATATCTAGTAATTGTGTCTCAAAGGTGTTAAATATACGTTAGAAATCAATTAATACAGGACATATATCTAAGACATGCTGACACGATGCAATGGCTGCAGATGGTATCTTTAACCTTTTCCGTCTAATAAACGCTTTTTAAAGTCTTTGCAAACAGAGTATAACCAGATCGGACGGCTTCTTTAGGAGCTGTCTGATCAGGGTCTGCTCTGTTTGCCTATCGAATTATATAAATCTGATTCTACACTAAGAAATCCTGCATTCAATCACAATTATAAAAAATCAAAGTATTCATTATTGGCATTCTGTCTTGCATGAAAAGTGACAAGAAGGGTTAAACCATTTCCTCATAGGTTAGTTTTAGATCCCACCTCTTTGAATTATCTACCAAACAGGAACATCTATATGTTATTTTGAAACGATTGTAATAAATATTCTATTTATCAGAATCGTTTCAAAATATGACTTTTAAAGAGGCGTAGAAAGGCGTATTTTTGGGGGGGTTACATATGACTTTTAAAGAGGCGTAGAAAGGCGTATGTATGGGGGAGGGTTACATATGACTTTTAAAGAGGTGTATTTATGGGGGAGGGTTACAATTGACTTTTAAAGAGGCGTAGAAAGGCGTATTTATGGGGGAGGGTTACATTTGACTTTTAAAGAGGTGTAGAAAGGTGTATTTATGGGGGAGGGTTACATTTGACTTTTAAAGAGGTGTAGAAAGGCGTATTTATGGGGGAGGGTTACATTTGACTTTTAAAGAGGTGTAGAAAGGCGTATTTATGGGGGAGGGTTACATTTGACTTTTAAAGAGGTGTAGAAAGGCGTATTTATGGGGGGGGTTACATATGACTTTTAAAGAGGCGTAGAAAGGCGTATTTTTGGGGGGGTTACATATGACTTTTAAAGAGGTGTAGAAAGGCGTATGTATGGGGGAGGGTTACATATGACTTTTAAAGAGGTGTAGAAAGGCGTATTTATGGGGGAGGAAGAGTTAAACCTAATCACGCTGTAAAGTCGGCTTAAAGTCTGATATGTGGCACGTGTTACAGCATTCATTATTTTGAGAACATACTAAAGAGGGTTAGACAGAGTGGATCCTGATAGAACACCGAGTCACGCAGCATCTTACCCGGTACATTGTACTAGGTTGTTATAATTAGCCTGCGTGGATCCTGATAGGACACTGAGCCATGTAACATCTTATCATGTACTAAGTTGTTAAGGTTAGACCGCGTGGATCCTGATAATACACCGAGCCACGTAACATCTTATCTATGGAAGGGGATATCCGCCAGTTCATTCATTATGCTATGTTTATGCCATTATGCTCTTTTGTATGTCATCATTTGTATTATTATTGCAAATTTGTAACTTATTGTTACATGTTTGTTATTCAATTTTTGTTCGTATTCTGAGTTTTCATTTTATAAATTGTTGTTTGTTATTCATTTTTTGTTCGGATGTTGTGTTTTTATTTTATAATTTGATGTAATAAAATATTATCTTGTTCGGCGTTCTAATTTGGTCTTCTCATTTGGAAATAATCTAACGTTGGCTATACAAGCAGCGACTGATTTGGGTGTACTGTTTATTAGTTAATTTTGACATCAACAATACTAAATCGAATAAAAGAAACTCAATTAGAAACCAAAATGTCGATGAAAAGTCAAAGTAATCTACTCGCATTCTCATTACAATTATGGCATTAAAATGCCATCGTCCCAATAGTAGTTTACAAGTTGTCATAATGTGAAGCGGAGAACCAGATTAAATTATGACGACAGACGGCGCTACGATAACAAGCGAAAACAATAACCGCTCCCTTTGCATCCAGGACCCGGGAATACCTGAAGTGTTCCGAATGCTCAATAAGATGATTTATATGAAGATAATATGAAGATTATATCCTCGATTCCTATATTTCCGTTCTTTCCTATTATTCCGTCCGCATCACAAAAGCGCTTGATATGGCGCGTGCGACCTCTCCACGTCATCGCTCAAAGTGTTTTCCGATTGTAAATAAAACACTTTTAGAAACAGAGCCGAAAAATATAGGGAAAAACAGGTAAATTGAATGAAACTTTAAAGAAAAATATTATTTTCAACAAAAATATAAACATTCTCATCACGTGACACCATTATGTCTAACAATATTTCCCAAAAAGAATCCGTTTTTCAAAGCTTAAAAAATGACAGATGCCGCGGAAACGTTCAGGCAGGTCCTTATTACGTGCCAAGCAAATAACACGTCACACGTATACTGTTCAGCAAAACTTAGGGTTCATGTTATGAACATGACTCATGTCAAATTTTGTACAATGGAGTCTGTTATCAGACGGCATAAATACATTCCTGTACTGAATAAAATGCCCCAGTACACATCTAAATTGTAAATATGTTGGTATGTATGAGTGTTATCTGTTTAGCTGATTGTAATCTGTATATTTCAAAGTATGTTTTAAATATATGAAGATAATGTGTAATAATAAGACACTCGTGGAGTGTTCTTTGAGTATGAATTCGGGACGAGCTCTTGTGTAGAGGGGGTGTGTGTAGCCGGGTAGAGATTATGGTGAAATAAGTTAATAGGCTTTACTGTGTGGCTTGGTAGCTCAGTCGGTAGAGTGTTGGCATGGTAAGCCAGAGGCCCTGGGTTCGAGTCCCAATGACTGGGTCGAGTCACAACTTTTTCACCATGTTACAAAATTTTAGCCAGAATCAGATCCACAGGGGGCCATTTCGTGGGTCTACATGGTCTAAAAAGTAAAACAAATTGATTGGGTCGATTAAGTGTTATATAATATAACACTACTAGACCCAATCAGTTTTTTTCGACTTTTTAGACCATGTAGACCCACGAAATTGCCCCCTGTGATCATCAGATCTATATTATTCCACAAGTAAATACAACAGGTCAAACCCCGATTGTTCCTATATGAGCAGTCTGATCTGGGTCTACTCTGTTTACAAAGTCATAGAAACGAGTATATGCGGAAGAAAAGGGTTATTTAAAAGGAGATTAAAGGCAATTTCTCAAACAGTTTGGATGTTGCATAATGTGTCATTTAATTTACACACAAATTGATAGCCATTGTCGGAGAACCTTAAATTCAATATTACATTCAACATCGCTTAACCTTTACTCCATGAGTATTCATGTAAAAAGAGATGGCATCATGAATATTAAAAAATCAATTTTAAAAATGGCCCAATTAGAGCAATTAACATTACAGCCAAAGTAGAAATTACAGAATCAAATCTATATTATATATTCCACAAGCAAACAAAATGGACAATAATCTGATGGTGCCTATAGGAGTGGTCTGAATCTGGGTCTACTCTGTTTGCAAAGGCATAGAAAGGCGTATTCAAAGGAACGGGTTAAAAGCAATTTGGCAAACGGTTGGATCATGACCAGACGTGACACACGTGTTGATAGTCCCTGTCGGATTACCTTAAATTCAATATTGCGTGTTAGGCCTATGTCCATTGAAGAAAATTTAAATGGCTATCATGGTAATCAACAATTCATGATGTTAAAACAAATAGTACTTTGACGAAACCACCAACACCCCACAACTCCAACCGGGCCGGCGTTCACCACCACTTCCATTTACAAGTGTGAAAACGCTTTCCTCCAATATAAATGTCTTTTAGACGAAACGTCAAGATTTCATTAAATACATAAATTAATTTGACGATCTGATAGTTATCCAAAGGTCCGTAACATAGTCCGAAGAGTCCTTGGTCCGAAATGTCTCAGAACTGGCAAATTAATAGGTCTATCTACAGTAAAATTTATATATGTATATATACTGAGCCATACTTTTCTAATGGGCGGCTGTCCATTTTGGGAGCTGTTGCAGTTGTTCCAATCAAACGCGCGGAGTAACTGTTTAAGCCGCACACCGTTTATAAGGGAGCAGTCCATCATTTTCTAAATTGTAGGAGTTGCGTCCCCTATGTTAAAAGGGCCCATTGCTGCGCAAGAATTTGAGCGCAGACAATGACATTCACATTCTCAGTGCAATTAGTAAATTGTAATTTGACTTTTTTAATTACTAAAATTGAATTATCAACGTAAGATTGAAATAAATTAATCAAATTTACAGACAGAATTAGGAATAATAATTGCAAATTGAGCATATGATATTAGAACCGTTATATAAATATTTGAATGAAAAATATTAGATCTCACACGATAAAAGACAAATTCTTAAATATCATTTAAAACGGTGTAAACAACATTGCAACAAAGGTGTGCCAATTAACCCTTTATTACATAAGCGTAAATGTAAAAACGAAAATGCAATTAGAATGTGCATGTTTAATTAACAACAAACACAAGGAATGAAATAAGCAAATGGAATAACTATGTTGAAATATCAATAAGCCTACTGAAATATCAATAAGCATAATGATTGAACAATAAGCATAATGAATGAAATGGCGGATATCCCCTTCCATACTTATCAGGTACTAAGTTCTTTATAAATGCCATTCATAACCCCCTTGCGTGCTAAAGATTAACCCTTACAACGCTGAATTTTCAAATGGACTATTCCAAAATTCAAACAGGTCAAGCTTATGGTCAACATATAGGGGTGTTTAACCCTTAAAACGCTAAATTTTCAAATGGACTATTCCAAAATTCAAACAGGTCAAGCGCATGGTGAATATTTAGGGTTTTATCTAAAGAAGAGTGTAACATGACAAGCGGTGTAGACCACCTATGAGAGGGAGCCTCTAGTGACTCTTGACCCCCACAGTAAGGGTTAATATAATCAGTTATAGGTTTTTCTTTGTTTCATATTTTTTAACAACACTATTTGCAAACAGTGCAAATAATTATAGTTAATTCTAATCATTTGAATACGGACGACGAGTGCATTGGAATTTGCAAATAGTGTAGGCCCGGACTATCTAGGAGACTCATGTAGACCCAGGCTATCTATGGGGCTCATGTAGGGGCCCTCTGAACATGACATGCACTATAATTCAAAATCCCTTAACGATTTAAGCCTTTCGTTTTGAATAGACTCTATAGTTTACATTTTACTTCGTCAGATGCATATTTGAAAGCATTTGCATACAGGATAGGTCCAGCTCAGAGGTTGCACAGTAGCGAACAGGGGTATGTAGATCCCAGTAAAGGCACAGACAGACCAGTAGCGAACCAGTCCAGCGGTGACGTTACCAAGGGGCACAATTTGAAGATGAACATCACTGATGGTCGAAACTGTCAAAGGTAAAACACATTTTGGATCTGTAAATAAAACCCTACTCAAAAGATTTAACTCTTCGATCCTGGTGAATCAATTTAGATACTTATAAGTATTCTTGCTTACTTCATGAGGGAAATTGAAGCGCTGATGATTCATTCAATTGTGACTATTCAGCAATTCAAGAGGCTTCATGTAGTCCAATGTTAATGAGCATTCAAGAGGCTTCATGCAGTCCAATGTTAATGAGCATTCAAGAGGCTTCATGTAGTCCAATGTTAATCAGCATTCAAGAGGCTTCATGTAGTCCAATGTTAATGAGCATTCAAGAGGCTTCATGTAGTCTAATGTTAATCAGCATTCAAGAGGCTTCATGTAGTCCAATGTTAATGAGCAATCAAGAGGCTTCATGTAGTCCAGTCTATATCAGCATTCAAGAGGCTTCATGTAGTCCAATGTTAATCAGCATTCAAGAGGCTTCATGTAGTCCAATCTTAATCAGCATTCAAGAGGCTTCATGTAGTCCAATGTTAATCAGCATTCAAGAGGATT
This sequence comes from Azorinus chamasolen, assembly GCA_963576725.1. NCBI lineage: Eukaryota > Metazoa > Mollusca > Bivalvia > Cardiida > Solecurtidae > Azorinus > Azorinus chamasolen. The sequence goes on along the minus strand of OY755250.1, from coordinate 31,938,285 downwards.
CATGTAGTCCAATCTTAATCAGCATTCAAGAGGCTACATGTAGTCAGATGTTACTTTGCTCAAAATCATTACCATATAAGGTAACATTAAAATGTGAAACAGACAAGAGTTTCATCAGAAAAGCTTGGTCATTGTTAGGTACTTCTCTGAAAAACAGACATCAGCACACTCGACCCTTATCTCTTTATCCTCGACCTGACACTCGTATGGAAACCGTTTGGATCTAGAAGAAACGCTGGGTTACTCGGCATCTCATCAGGTTCCATGCTGTTGGACATTCCGTCAATAATTTCACAAAAGCTTGATTGCATTTTGGTAGAGAAAAAAATTTATAGATTGAATTTTGAAAATGCAGCGGGTGAAAATTCTGTAAAAATAATCTGCTCAGCAGGCTAAGGGTTAAGGCATTTTCAAAACGCGTTGCGAGTAGAAGGTATCACCTTAAACGTAATTCAATTCCAAGAAACTGGATGGCATTGTATATAGTGTAAAAAGTTAAATGGATGACTTAACATGCTTATAAAACTTTCAGTTGAGTCTGAGTTCGTTCTCAAGTTTTTGATTGGTCAGATTTGAGCCTTTGGCCAATCAAAAGCTTGAAAACTCAAATCTGACCAATCAGACTTATAAGCATGGACCCAGGTTTGAATACAGTTATACGACCTGTCTAGAAACATTTGTGTTGACGAATATTTGTTCAGTACGCTACAAGGGTTTAATTTGTTATTTAGTTTACTCATCAAAACAATGCAATAGCCACTGCCACGGGAAAGGGGTCTGTCTGACATTATAGACTGGTATAGACCCATGTCATTGTGCCACATTGTGAACACACCTGTGATCAGAGGCCTTTAGCATAATTATGTTAGTCTTTAGTAAACTGCAGTAAACCCAGTTATTAACGACGGTCAGACATGACAGCTCTCATAGGTTACAGTTACATCTCTTTATTGCGACCGTCAGAAGAATATGTATTAATATGGGCCTAAACGACAGGTGGGAACTTTCTACAGCACGAACGTTATGTAGAAAGCTCGCGTAGGCACTCTCTGCATTGCTTTCTATCAGCACGAAGCAACCATCCATCCGCTTTCAAAACACCCAGTGTTTTTTAGTGTTCACATTAGAGGGGTTCTACTGCATATGCCAACCATTAGAAGGCTCTGTAAAACTTGTTTTATAGAAAAGTATCATGTTCATCACCCTTTTGAATACCGATTAGATACAGCTGCTGTTTCCTCATAGAATAGCATAAATCTGATTCTACAGTTTGTGCCATGACAATTACCATTACTAGTAATACCTGTGTTCCGTATGTCTTGTAATTCTTCATCTAAGTATTGTTAATGATGTCATTGTTTCTTATATGAATATTAATTAGGAAAAATCTTTACGAAGCAATGACTTGTGTTAAAATCACAGTCATACATCTGAAAGCTACCCCAACATACATACACCAAACCGAAATAAAGCAGGCAGTCACCATGCAAAATGTTTCGTTTCGTATTTATTACACGTTTGAATTAGCAAGGTTTTACTGTATAGGGAAAACCCCGATAGATCGGACACTAAATCCAGTATTATCATCGGTCTTTACAGTAATGCAGAAAGCTCCTCTATAAAACCCAGATAGTTCGAACGCTAAAACAAGGATTAGTATCGATCTTTAAGACAGGTAACAGCTTAATGATGGGTGAAGGTCCTAGAGGAGCTTTCTGCATGAATTTCATCCTGCATTTAGCACAAAGATACAAATGTTTCATTTCTAAAATTTCGTAGTATCGAGATTTTAAATTTCATAGTATCGAGTTTTTAAAGTACTTTGAAAAAGGAGAATATTTGTAGAATAGTAGAACCGCCATCTGATAAATATCAATGAGTTGTTTTAATGCTCAAAGCAGGACTAGAGTAATACAGAAAACTCATATTGGAAGTTACTGCATAACTTTGGTGCTGCAGTAAGGTACCACCGACCTTTAAGGCCAAACGTTATATCTTGTTTTTTTGTGGTCGTGTTATAGAATTTTACTGTGTCAGGATATTCAGTAAATCATATCTACGACGACCGTTCAAAATAACTTCTGGGTTTTTAAAACCGGGGGTGGCTTAATGTAGGATGAAAGTTATAATAAAAGCTTCTCTAAGAGCTGTCTGCCTTACGTTCGCCTCACATTAAGCAAGTACTTTCTCTTATAAACCTCATCTATATTCATTATATGGTCGCTATTGGCAGGTTCGGTTTTTTATGCTTGCCATAGAAATATAGACCATGATCAGAGACTAGTATCGGTTTTAAGACAGGCGAAATATGTTTTTCGCAAAACCATAATGTTCACTCAATGTATTCCCATTTGGTGTTTCTTTACACTATATTTAATTAATATTCATGTAAGAAAGATCTACTGTACGAATCTCAATATATGTTTGCATCAGAAACCCATTTAGGATTGGCACAGTTTAGTTATACAAATTGTTACCCCTGAAATGTGTTCACAATGTGCCACTACTCAGACCTAACATCGAATTTAGTGACACACAACTTACTTTAGTCAGTATACTATAGTATTTGGAATCTAACCTCAAAACAGAGATGGAAACACATTGTCGAACAGACAGGGCAAGAAAGTAGAACTATAGTATTTGGAATCTAACCTCAAACACCTGTCAAATAGGCAGAACGAGAGAAGTAGAACTATAGTATATTTATTTGGAATATGGCCTCACAACACAGTCAAATTGGCAGAACAAGAGAAGTGGAACTTGAACAATATAATTAGCTGCCACTTGTAATTAGCTGGACGTCGTGATATGGCTGATATACTGTTAAAACGACGTAAAACACGATAAAACCAAACAAATTCAGTACAATATAAAACACCAGAACTTCATCACGTGTCCGTGTCATTCTCTTTTAAAAACGAGTAATACATGTGCCTATCATATTATGTTAAACCTTTGACATTCTGTGTAGCTTTCAGCATGGAATACAATGTCTACTTTAGATCCCTTATATTACTTTTCTTCAGCTGTTTTCTTCAAATTCATAACCTGTGTGTCTTGATCAGAGTAGAGGTTGCGTAATCGTTTGATCTGGATCCAAACCGTCTGTAAATGTTATCACGGTTGGTATCAAATACAATTAATCTTCAGCGAACTGAACGAATTCATGATAACTACTACAGGTAAAAAGCCGAGTAATTCTTAGTCAAATCAGGATCTAAATTGTTTGATATATCTTACAAAGGAATGGAGGGAATTTGCCCTTCGAAATGTTAATTAGAAGACAGTATTTTGCCGGCGATATTTAGCTTAGCAGGCTAAAGGTACAGACGCAAACAACAAAGACATATGTCTCTTAAACGGAGTATGATGTTCATATATTAACTCACAAGAATATTTATGCAAAAACTGATCACTTCATGAATATTCTTTAACCTGACTTTGTAAGGCAACATTTTAAAGGGAATTGTTGGCTTTGACAAACACCGAAAAATCAAATCAAATGTAATTCTTAAAGTACACAGAGCAGACCCATATCAGACGGCTCCGACGGGAGCCGCCTGATCTGGGTCTACTTTATTTGTAAATCACAAGAAGCCATTTATATGAAGGAAAATGTTTAAAAAATTCTCTCACATAGACAATGTTTGGATGATCCGGGACTGGTCTCTTTGCTTATAGACTTATACAGATCACTGGGTCTAAAGTTTTTGTATAAGCTAAATGCTCATTGAAACCATAAAGCTTCAGTCAATGAATAGAAATTGTATTATTATATTAGCTACAAATTTATTAGTAAATTTTCATTGGTGAAAGCTTGAACTTATATTTGCAGTCATAGACGAAAACATTATGACAAGTTGGATTAGTAACTCGTCGTCTCATCAGGATCCAAACTGTTTGATTCTCTTATGTTTCTAAAAAGAATTTGAAGACATCTGAAGTAACTCGGCGTCTAAGCAAGATCCAACCTGTTTGTTACTGTTACTATGTTGTCAAACAAAAATAAAAACCAAACTGAAAAAAGTAACAGACGACAAAGTTAGCAGATGACAAAAGTTTGCAGACAACATAATTTGGCGGCGAAAGAGTTGACTTTGAACCCACAATCACAAGAAGATGTCATTGAAAGCCTTCTTTGGGATAATATTTACTTAGACAACCATTTCTTTGATGTTTTGATTCCAACCATTTCTTAAAAAAGGAATTCAAAATTAATAAGCTAACCGTCCCGATACTTACGTGGCTTTTTTCGATCTAGACTTTAAAATTTACAATGGAAGGATGTCTTATGACAAAAGAGACGATTTTGATTTGAATATTGTAAAATTTCCTCATCTTGATGGTGATGTTCCCCGTGTCCCATCTTATGGAGTTTATATATCTTAACTTATAATTCGTTTCGCTAGTGCTTGTTCGATTTTAACAGTCGAAATCTCATTTTAACTGAGAAGCTTCTTACACAAGGATATAGATATCATAAACTAAGAAAAACATTCTCTTAATTGTATTATCGAACTTTCCCACTTATTTGCAAGTACAAATGTAATCTTAAGACGCTCCTGCGACACGGTATTTCACATCCTGAATTTTATGGTGATGTGATTTACAAACTTAAAATTAGTATCACTTTGTTCATTTAATACGTTAAACAGTTTATTAAAAAGGGACATGATTCTATGGCACTGCAGCATACTGCATAGCTGGTGTTCAACCCTTTTACAGTTTGCAATCACACTGCCCTCGACAAGAAAGATTCAGTACTTCACGAAGGCGACCTCTTTAATTCGGAAACGGAAAGAGGACGTCGGGCATTTGTACTCGTTTTTGTCGTTCCCTATATTATATTTTTACAGGTACTTTGTTTGCAGCTCAATCATTGAGTACACTAGCGATAGGTAGATACAGTTTGTTTCACTTAAATATGTATTCTTTAAACATGTAGGTCTCAACTGTTATGTATTTGCCATCGCGGTTGTTTTAGATTAGACGGAGAGAAGATGCGTTTATTTGCCCTGTTTGTCTTGTGGGGTGGGGATGGAATAAGAGTATAATAAATACATGACTTACTCTGTATGACTCTGCTCAAGTACGAACAACATTTAAAGCCTTATTTTTAGTGGAAGGAAGGCTCACTCGGTATAATTCTGCTCAACTTCGAACAACATTTAAGACTTACTCCCCGGTAAAATGTGTCTGACCAAATTACGATACGGTGCCATATTTTGTTACTTCCAATTAAATCAAGATTTTGAGAAACTTAAACAGCTTAGATCTTAATGAGACACAGAGTTACTCGGTGTGTCATGTGACGCTAAATTGTTTGCAAATTCGAATCAGGTCGCATATTTCGGGATAAGGGTTTTTGCAGGAATTGTTCTACATTCAATGCGTTTCCTCATACCTTAACACCGTACTTTACTACAGAAATGCTCTCTATCGATGTCGTGGTGATGGTGGCATTTTGTGTATGACTTTTCCTGCTTGACTGTACTACAATCTCATTAAGGGTTACTTTGAATGCGTGTAATGTCGGTATACCTTTGAGACTCTGTGCTGCTTAACCATTTCCTTCATAACGACTCTGTTTCAGGCCTTTGAAAACAGAGTCGACCCTGGTCAGACGGCTCCTGAAGGAGTATTTTGACCAGAACCTGCTTTGTCTGGAAATGTACAGTTTTCACAATAGTGGACAAGCAAGGTGTTACGCGACCGTAAAATGGCTCTGTAATATGTCTTTAAGCAGGATAGAAGAAAAAGTGGGAGCAATATTATTTAGTATTTCAATTAAAAGATACATTGGGAAAACTGTACTATAATGTATAAATTAATAGCAGAAGCGGGGGACTGTTTTAATAAGCCATGATGCAAAATACCCGCGTATGACACTAATAATACACATTACGTCACAGATCAGTCTACATGAAATTATTTGAATAGGTCGACTAAATACCCAAATTTTCCGCTTATATTGTCCCCAAATTAAGAACAGCTTAGTATAAGATATACATTTAAATGAAAGCAAAGTCATGCACAATGGTGAAATGTGCAAAACGGTCAACAAAACCACAAGTTAAATGTCTCAGCTAGATAACTTTACTAAAGCTAAATTTCAAAAAAGGACTTATACTTTTATGTACACAGGGTTTTAAACCAAAGGGTAAACTTAGGTGGTAAGAAAAAATGAGAGAGAATAGAATATGTCCATTGAAGAAAATTTAAATGGCTATCATGGTAATCAACAATTCATGATGTTAAAACAAATAGTACTTTGACGAAACCACCAACACCCCACAACTCCAACCGGGCCGGCGTTCACCACCACTTCCATTTACAAGTGTGAAAACGCTTTACTCCAATTTAAATGTCTTTTAAACGAAACGTCAAGATTTCATTAAATACATAAATTAATTTGACGATCTGATAGTTATTCAAAGGTCCGTAACATAGTCCGAAGAGTCATTGGTCCGAAATGTCTCAGAACTGGCAAATTAATAGGTCTATCTACAGTAAAAAATTATATATGTATATATACTGAGCCATACTTTTCTAATGGGCGGCTGTCCATTTTGGGAGCTGTTGCAGTTGTTCCAATCAAATGCGCGGAGTAACTGTTTAAGCCGCACACCGTTTATAAGGGAGCAGTCCATCATTTTCTAAATTGTAGGAGTTGCGTCCCCTATGTTAAAAGGGTCCATTGCTGCGCAAGAATTTGAGCGCAGACAATGACATTCACATTCTCAGTGCAATTAGTAAATTATAATTTGACTTTTTTAATTACTAAAATTGAATTATCAACGTAAGATTGAAATAAATTAATCAAATTTACAGACAGAATTAGGAATAATAATTGCAAATTGAGGATATGATATTAGAACCGTTATATAAATATTTGAATGAAAAATATTAGATCTCACGATAAAAGACACATTCTTAAATATCATTTAAAACGGTGTAAACATCATTACAACAAAGGTGTGCCAATTAACCCTTTATTACATAAGCGTAAATGTAAAAACGAAAATGCAATTAGAATGTGCATGTTTAATTAACAACAAATACAAGGAATGAAATAAGCAAATGGAATAACTATGTTGAAATATCAATAAGCCTACTGAAATATCAATAAGCATAATGAATGAACAATAAGCATAATGAATGAAATGGCGGATATCCCCTTCCATACTTATCAGGTACTAAGTTCTTTATAAATGCCATTCATAACCCCCTTGCGTGCTAAAGATCAACCCTTACAACGCTGAATTTTCAAATGGACTATTCCAAAATTCAAACAGGTCAAGCTTATGGTCAACATATAGGGGTGTTTAACTCTTAAAACGCTAAATTTTCAAATGGACTATTCCAAATTCAAACAGGTCAAGCGAATGGTGAATATTTAAGGTTTTATCTAAAGAAGAGTGTAACATGACAAGCGGTGTAGACCCCCTATGAGAGGGAGCCTCTAGTGACTCTTGACCCCCCACAGTAAGGGTTAATATAATCAGTTATAGGTTTTTCTTTGTTTCATATTTTTTAACAACACTATTTGCAAACAGTGCAAATAATTATAGTAAATTCTAATCATTTGAATACGGACGACGAGTGCATTGGAATTTGCAAATAGTGTAGGCCCGGACTATCTAGGGGACTCATGTAGACCCAGGCTATCTATGGGGCTCATTTAGGGGCCCTCTGAACATGACATGCACTATAATTCAAAATCCCTTAACGATTTAAGCCTTTCATTTTGAATAGACTCTATAGTTTACATTTTACTTCGTCAGATGCATATTTGAAAGCATTTGCATACAGGGTAGGTCCAGCTCAGAGGTTGCACAGTAGCGAACAGGGGTCTGTAGATCCCTCTAAAGGCGCAGACAGACCAGTAGCGAACCAGTCCAGCGGTGACGTTACCAAGGGGCACAATTTGAAGATGAACATCACTGATGGTCGAAACTGTCAAAGGTAAAACACATTTTGGATCTGTAAATAAAACCCTACTCAAAAGATTTAACTCTTCGATCCTGGTGAATCTATTTAGATACTTATAAGTATTCTTGCTTACTTCATGAGGGTAATTGAAGCGCTGATGATTCATTCCATTGTGAATATTCAGCAATTCAAGAGGCTTCATGTAGTCCAATGTTAATGAGCATTCAAGAGGCTTCATGTAGTCCAATGTTAATCAGCATTCAAGAGGCTTCATATAGTCCAATGTTAATGAGCATTCAAGAGGCTTCATGTAGTCCAATGTTAATCAGCATTCAAGAGGCTTCATGTAGTCCAATGTTAATCAGCATTCAAGAGGCTTCATGTAGTCCAATGTTAATTAGCATTCAAGAGGCTTCATGTAGTCCAATGTTTATCAGCATTCAAGAGGCTTCATGTAGTCCAGACTTAATCAGCATTCAAGAGGCTTCATGTAGTCCAGACTTAATCAGCATTCAAGAGGCTTCATGTAGTCCAATCTTAATCAGCATTCAAGAGGCTTCATGTAGCCCAATGTTAATCAGCATTCAAGAGGCTTCATGTAGTCCAATGTTAATCAGCATTCAAGAGGCTACATGTAGTCAGATGTTACTTTGCTCAAAATCATTACCATATAAGGTAACATTAAAATGTGAAACAGACAAGAGTTTCATCAGAAAAGCTTGGTCATTGTTAGGTACTTGTCTGAAAAACAGACATCAGCACACTCGACCCTTATCTCTTTATCCTCGACCTGATGACACTTATATGGAAACCGTTTGGATCTAGAAGAAACGCTGGGTTACTCGGCATCCCACCAGGTTCCATGCTGTTTGACATTCTGTCAATAATTTCACAAAAGCTTGATTGCATTTTGGTAGAGAAAAAAAATTATAGATTGAATTTTGAAAATGCAGCAAATGAAAATTCTGTAAAAAAAATCTGCTCAGCAGGCTAAGGGTTAAGGCATTTTCAAAACGCGTTGCGAGTAGAAGGTATCACCTTCAAAGTAATTCAATTCCAAGAAACTGGATGGCATTGTATATAGTGTAAAAAGTTAAATGGATGACTTAACATGCTTATAAAACTTTCAGTTGAGTCTGAGTTCGTACTCAAGGTTTTGATTGGTCAGATTTGAGCCTTTGGCCAATCAAAAGCTTGAAAACTCAAATCTGACCAATCAGACTTATAAGCATGGACCCAGGTTTGAATACAGCTAAACGACCTGCCTAGAAACATTTGTGTTGACGAATATTTGTTCAGTACGCTATAAGGGTTTAATTTGTTTACTCATCAAAACAATGCAATAGCCACTGTCACGGGAAAGGGGTCTGTCTGACATTATAGACTAGTATAGACCCAGGTCATTGTGCCACATTGTGAACACACCTGTGATCAGAGGCCTTTAGCATAATTATGTTAGTTTTCAGTAAACTGCAGTAAACCCAGTTATTAACGACGGTCAGACATGACAGCTCTCATAGGTTACAGTTACATCTCTTTATTGCGACCGTCAGATGAATATGTATTAATATAGGCCTAAACGACAGGTGGGAACTTTCTACAGCACGAACGTTATGTAGAAAGCTCCAGTAGGCACTCTCTGCATTGCTTTCTATCAGCACGAAGCAACCATCTATCCGCTTTCAAAACACCCAGTGTTTTTTTAGTGTTCATATTAGAGGGGTTCTACTGCATATGCCAACCATTAGAAGGCTCTGTAAAACTTGTTTTATGGAAAAGTATCATGTTCATCACCCTTTTGAATACCGAATAGATACAGCTGTTGTTTCCTCATAGAATAGCATAAATCTGATTCTACAGTTTGTGCCATGATCATGACCATTACTGAGTTTCGTTATCAGGCTTTTGATTGGTCAGATTTGAGTTCGCAGACTCAACTAAAAGCTTTATAAGCATGGACCCTGTGTTCCATATGTCTTGTAATTCTTCATCTAATTATTGTTAATGATGTCATTGTTTCTTATATGAATATTAATTAGGGAAAATCTTTACGAAGCAATGACTTGTGTTAAAATCACAGTCATACATCTGAAAGCTACCCCAACATACATACACCAAACCGAAGTGGTAGCTTAAAGCAGGCAGTCACCATGCAAAATGTTTCGTTTCGTATTTATTACACGTTTGGATTAGCAAGGTTTTACTGTATAGGGAAAACCCCGATAGATCGGACACTAAATCAAGTATTATCATCGGTCTTTACAGTCATGCAGAAAGCTCCTCTATAAAACCCAGATAGTTCGAACGCTAAAACAAGTATTAGTATCGGTCTTTACAGTCATGCAGAAAGCTCCTCTATAAAACCAAGATAGTTCGAACGCTAAAACAAGGATTAGTATCGGTCTTTACAGTCATGCAGAAAGCTCCTCTATAAAACCCAGATAGTTCGAACGCTAAAACAAGTATTAGTATCGGTCTTTACAGTCATGCAGAAAGCTCCTCTATAAAACCCAGATAGTTCGAACGCTAAAACAAGGATTAGTATCGGTCTTTACAGTCATGCAGAAAGCTCCTCTAGAAAACCCAGATAGTTCGAACGCTAAACAAGTATTAGTATCGAAATTTAAGACAGGTAACAGCTTAATGATGGGTGAAGGTCCTAGGGGAGCTTTCTGCATGAATTTCATCCTGCATTTAGCACAAAGATACAAATGTTTCATTTCTAAAATTTCGTAGTATCGAGTTTTTAAAGTACTTTGAAAAAGGAGAATATTTGTAGAATAGTAGAACCGCCATCTGATAAATATCAATGAGTTGTTTTAATGCTCAAAGCAGGACTAGAGTAAGACAGAAAACTCATATTGAAAGTTACTGCATAACTTTGGTGCTGCAGTAAGGTACCACCGACCTTTAAGGCCAAAAGTTATATCTTGTTTTTTGTGGTCGTGTTATAGAATTTTACTGTGTCAGGATATTCAGTAAATCATATCTACGACGACCGTTCAAAATAACTTCTGGGTTTTTAAAACCGGGGGTGGCTTAATATAGGATGAAAGTTATAATAATAGCTTCTCTAAGAGCTGTCTGCCTCACGTTCGCCTCACATTAAGCAAGTACTTTCTCTTATAAACCTCATCTATATTCATTATATGGTCGCTATATGTTTTTATATGTTTTTCGCAAAACTATAATGTTCACTCAATGTATTCCCATTTGGTGTTTCTTTACACTATAGTTAATGCATATTCATGTAAGAAAGATCTACTGTACGAATCTCAATATATGTTTGCATCAGAAACCCATTTAGGATTGGCACAGTTTAGTTATACAAATGGTTACCCCTAAAATATGTTCACAATGTGCCACTACTCAGACCTAACATCGAATTTAGTGACACACAACTTACTTTAGTCAGTATACTATAGTATTTGGAATCTAACCTCAAAACAGATATGGAAATACAATGTCGAACAGACAAGGCGAGAAAGTAGAACTATAGTATTTGGAATCTAACCTCATACACCTGTCAAATAGGCAGAACGAGATAAGTAGAACTATAGTATATTTATTTGGAATATGGCCTCACAACACAAATTGGCAGAACAAGAGAAGTGGAACTTGAACAATATAATTAGCTGCCACTTGTAATTAGCTGGATGTCGTGATATGACTGATATACTGTTAAAACGACGTAAAACACGATAAAACCAAACAAATTCAGTACAATATAAAACACCAGAACTTCATCACGTGTCCGTGTCATTCTCTTTTAAAAACGAGTAATACATGTTCCTATCATATTATGTTAAACCTTTGACATTCTGTGTAGCTTTCAGCATGGAATAAAATGTCTACTTTAGATCCCTTATATTACTTTTCTTCAGCTGTTTTCTTCAAATTCGTAACCTGTGTGTCTTGATCAGAGTAGAGGTTGCGTAATCGTTTGATCTGGATCCAAACCGTCTGTAAATGTTATCACGGTTCGTATCAAATACAATTAATCTTCAGCGAACTGAACGAATTCATGATAAATACTACTGGTGAAAAGCCGAGTAACTCTTAGTCAAATCAGTATCTAAATTGTTTGATATATCTTACAAAGGAATGGAGGGAATTTGCCCTTCGAAATGTTAATTAGAAGACAGTATTTTGCCGGCGATATTTAGCTTAGCAGGCTAAAGGTACAGACGCAAACAACAAAGACATATGGTTCTTAAACGGTGTATGATGTTCATATATTAACCCACGAGAATATTTATGCATGAACTGGCCACTTCATGAATATTCTTTGACCTCACTTTGTAAGGCAACATTTTAAAGGGAATTGTTGGCTTTGACAAACACCGAAAAATCAAATCAAATGTAATTCTTAAAGTACACAGAGCAGACCCATATCAGACGGCAACCACGGGAGCCGCCTGATCTGGGCCTACTTTATTTGTAAATTACAGAAAGCCATTTATATGACGGAAAATGTTAAAAACTTTCCCTTACATAGATAACGTTTGGATGTTGGGACTGCTTTCTTTGCTTATAGACTTATACAGATCACTGAGACTAAAGTTTTTGTATAAGCTAAATGCTCCTTGTAACCATAAAGTTTCAGTCCCTGAATAGAAATTGTATACTTATATAAACTACAAATGTATTAGTATATTTTCATTGGTGAAAGGTTGACAAGTTGGATTCTGATGAGACAACGAGTAACTCGTCATCTTATCAGGATCCAAACTGTTTGATTCTCTTATGTTTTGAAAAGAATTTGAAGACATCTGAAGTAACTCGGTGTCTCAGCAAGATCCAAACTGTTTGTTACTGTTACTATGTTGTCAAACAAAAATAAAACCAAACTGAAAAAAGTAACAGACGACAAAGCTAGCAGACGACAAAAGTTTGCAGACAATAGAATTTGGCGGCGAAAGAGTTGACTTGAACCCACTATCACAAGAAGATGTCATTGAAAGCCTTCAATGATACTTCTCAATATTCGGATGATATTTACCTAGATAACCCTTTCTTTGATGTTTTGATTCCAACCATTTACCAAAAAAAGAAATATAAATGAATAAGCTAACCATCACGACACTTACGTGGCTTTTTTCGATCAAGGCTTTAAAATTTACAATGGAAGGATGTCTTATGACAAAACAGACGATTTTGATTTTAATATTGTAAAATTTCCTCATCTTGTGGTGTTTCCTGCATGACTCAATTTTGTATTTTTATTATCACAACTGTGTTGCTTGTGCCGTGTGGTGGCCGTAAAAAGTCTCACCGTACAGGTAATCGATGTTGTTATCATTCTATTTCAGGATATGCAAGTAACAAACACAACTCTCATTCGCCTCTTACATCATCATAAGTATGTCATGCACCTCGTGACAATTGCTGTTTCCTTGTGTTGCTGTTCGGGCGACTGTTTGTTCTGTATGTGGTGTTTCCTGCATGACTCATTTTTATACTTTTGATGGTGATGTTCCCATCTTACGGGGTTTATATATCTCAGCTTATAATTCGTTTCGCTAGTGCTTGTTCGATTTTAACAGTCGGAATCTCATTTTAACTGAGAAGCTTCTTACACAAGGATATAGATATTATAAACTAAGAGAACATTCTCTAAATTCTATTATCGAACTTTCTCACTGATTTGCAAGCACAAATGTAATCTTAAGGCGCATCTGCGACACGGTATTTCACATACTGAATTTTATGGTGATGTGATTACAAACTTAAACTTATTAGATATACCCATTTTCTCACTTTGTTCACTAATTACGTTTAACAATTTATTGAAAAGGGACATGATTCTATGGCACTGCAGCATACTGCATAGCTGGTGTTCAACCCTTTTATAGTTGGCAATCACACTGCCCTCTTAGCGTGTACGCCGACAAGAAATATTCAGTTCTCCATGAAGGCGACTTCTTAAATTCGGAAACGGAAAGAGGACGTCGGATATTTGTACTCGTTTTTGTCGTACCCTATATTATATTTTTACAAGTACTTCGTTTGCAGCTCCATCAATGAGTACACTAACGATAGGTGGGTACAGTTTGTTTCACTTAAATATGTATTCATTAAACATGTACGTCTCAACTGTTATATATTTGCCATCACGGTTGTTTTAGATAAGTCGGAGAGGAGATACATTTATTTACGCTGTTTGTCTTTTAGGGTGGGCATGGAACAAGTGTGATGTCGGGCGCTCCGTAACCGGTTTAAACCCCCACTGACATTTGTCACTGACCGTTCCAAGGCGGTACTTCCATCTTTCCCCTATTGTTTGTTATGTCTTTGTGCGTCTATTTGTGTATTTTATATATAATGTACTTTTTGTTTTCGTGATGCTTTTCGGGCGTTTGTGTGTTTTGTATGCGGTGTTTCCTGCATGACTCATACATGTACTTTGGTTATTGAGTAAGACCTGTGTGACAAACAGCTTGGATTCTGATCCTGATCGCTGTGCTACCAGTTCAAGTGACCAGTTCAAGGTTGTTTGCAGATATACGCCGATTTGCTTCTAGTCGGTATTAAATTTCTCACCATAATTCTGTTCAAATACGCAAAACATTTACAACCTTACTTTTAGTTAGGGCATGACTTACTCTATATGACTCTGCTTAACTACGAACACGATTTAAAGCCGTATTTTTATTGGAGGGAAGACTAACTCGGTACAAGTCTGCTCAAGTACGGACAACATTTAAAGCCTTATTTTTAGTGGAGAGAAGGATTACTCGGTATATTTCTGCTCCAGTATGGAAAACATTTAAAGCCTTACTCCCCATTGAAAAGTGTCTGATCAAATTATGATACGGTGCCATTTTTTGTTACTTCCAATTCAATCAAGATTTTGAGAAACTCAAACAGCGTAGATCCTGATGAGTCATGTGACGCCAAATTGTTTGCAAATTCGAATCAGATCGCAGATTTCGGTATAAGGGTCTTGCAGGAATTATTCTACATTCAATGCGTTTCCTCATACCTTAACACCGTACTTTGCTACAGAAATGCTCTCTATCGATGTCGTGGTGATGGTGGCATTTTGTGTATGACTTTTCCTGCTTGACTGTACTACATTTTTATTAAGGGTTTCTTTGAATGCGTGTAATGTCGGTATACCTTTGATACTTTGTGCTACTTAACCATTTCCTTCACAACGACTCTGTTTCAGGCCTTTGAAAACAGAGTAAACCCTGGTCAGATGGCTCCTGAATGAGTCTTTTGACCAGAGTCTGCTTTGTCTGGAAATGTGCAGTTTTCACAATAGTGGACAAGCAAGGTGTTACCCGAGTGGAAAATGACTGTGTAATTTGTCTTTAAGCAGGATAGAAGAAAAAGTGGGAGCAATATTTTTTAGTATTTCAATTTAAAGATACATTGGGAAAACTGTACTATAATGTATAAATTAATAGCAGAAACGGGGGACTGTTTTAATAAGCCATGATGCAAAATAGCCGCGTATGACACCAATAATACACATTTGTAACAGATCAGTCTACATGAAATTATTTGAATATGTCGACTCAATACCCAACTTTTCCGCTTATAGTGTCCCCAAATTAAGAACAGCTTAGTATAAGATATACATTGAAATGAAAGCACAGCCATGCACAATGGTGAAATGTGCAAAACGGTCAACAAAACCACGAGTTAAATGTCTCAGCTAAATAACTTTACTAAAGCTAAATTTCAAAAAATGACTTATACTTTTATGTACACATGGTTTTAAACAAAAGGGTAAACTAAGGTGGTAAGAAAAAATGAGAGAGAATAGAATATTGGGCTTCCACCAAGGATCGAACCCACGAACTCACTTTTCCTAAACCATCGTTATTAACCTTAGACTACGCTGACCGCTGTGATTGCGAATGTAATTCCAATCAGTTATAAAAAAAAATCACTAGCATTCACTGAAATTGGGTCATGGCAGAAAAGAAAGAAATAACCCCAACAAAAACTTTGTGCCCTCGCTAGGAAAATATAAAAATATATATAAACAAAACTAGTTTCACAGTAAATGATGGCCATTAAAAAGACTGACTTTTATAGAAACACGTGAACGCAGTAAATTATGGTCAAATTCAAAGCCGTATAAGATTGGGCTGCTTTCGCAACCCAAAACGACCTATTCCATGCTCCATTTTTTATTCTGTCCATAAATGTCCATGAGTTTAGGAAGTCTTGAATAAATATTAATGCTGAATTGCTAAATGAAATATCAAATTGAAATAAATTCCAATTCTATTTTCTGTACACGAACACACCCTCAGTTACTGTGATGGACAGTTCATACGATCTGGCCCTTTGTTTCTCCACATCTGATCACGATATATATTACTGACACCTTTTCTTTGGGTTGTGGCAAGCTGCTGAACCCCTTCCTTTATATAGACGCTTTTTCATACCTATGCAAACACAGTGGAACCTGGCCAGCACCCCCTGGTAGGACCCGTCTGAACAAGATCTGCTCTGTTTGTTGCTGGATATTTGCTCTTCATTTTCCATTTGCTCCTGAATCTTCATGAAATGAAAAAAATATTGAATAAAGATAAAGCAAGGAAACGGTTAAGTTACACTTTCTTTCATATAAACCCATTGTTCACGCATTTGTAAATAGAATATACCCAGATCAGACAGCTATTTAGCTGTCTGATCATGGGTTGCTATGCTTATGAAATTATAAATCTGACCCCACTGTTTTTACCAATACCAAATCTGACCCCACAGTTCCTACCAATACCAAATCTGACCCTACATTTTATACCAATACCAAATCTGACACTACATTTTATACCAATACCAAATCTGACCCTTTATTTTATACCAATACCAAATCTGACCCTACACAGTTTCTATCAATACCAAATCTGACCCTACAGTTTCTACCAATACCAAATACCCTACATTTTATACCAATACCAAATCTGACCTTACACAGTTTCTACCAATACCAAATCTGACCCTACACAGTTTCTACCAATACCAAATCTGACCATCCTGTGAACATACAGTTGAACTTCGATATATCGAACTCCGATAACTCGAACTAGGGATAACTCGAACACAAATTTAGTCCTTCCAAAACGTACAATACAAATGCTCTAAAACGTATCGGCACATATATCTACAAAGACATGTGACAGCTTAATACAGATATAAAGTAATGCTGAAAGCTCCTACAGGAGCTTTCAGCATTACTTTAGACCTGTATTAAGCTGAGACCTTGAGGTATTGTTCAGACTAGAAATCGGATGACTCGAACGTCTGTTATCTCGAGCTAATTTGCGAACAGAGTAGAACCAGAACCGACAGCTCCTATTTAGCTGTTTGATCATGGTTTGCTCTGCTTATGAAATTATAAATCTGACCCACAGGTTCTACCAATACCAACTCATCCTATGTACATATATGTTATCATAAAACATCAGCTATTAATTAAACATTTATGATGACATTATTTCTTACATGAATATTTGTTAAGAGTTTGTAAAACAGGTGGTCTATTGTTTCATGGTTGCTCGTGCAAAGGTTAAGTACTTAACTATGCTCACCCTTTGTATGCTAAGTAGTTTTTTCGTATGCAACAATTTCAAAACTTATTTCCCTTATATTTGTTTGTTTGAAAATGAGTGACAATCAGTTTTGGATCGCAGATCAGGATCCACATTTTGTGAGGTCTGATCTTGATCAAAACTATTTACCCATGTTATAAATAGCAGGACACTCCGCCGCTAGCAAAAGTCTATTTATGCTAACAAGACTTAGTATGTCTGCTAAAACTTTTTATATACAGTATTTTTATTTGAAATTTGTTCAAGCTTTGAAATAAAATCGCCCGAGTCTCAAAAGGATCCAAGCTGTTTGACACTCGGTCAATAGTTTCTCAAATACTTTTTTAACCAGAGTCAGATCATTGGTAGCATGGTGAGTTACAAACAGGCAACACATGAGAATTTTGGCAGACATAACTCTTGGCATATATACAGTTGAACTTCGATAAGTCGAACTTCAAGGGACCGTACAAATTAGTTCGAGATAACAGATGTTCGAGTCATCCGATTTATAATCTGATCGATTTGTCAAGACCACAGCTTAATACAGGTCTAAAGTAATGCTGAAAGCTCCTATAGCAGCTTTCAGCATTATTTTAGACCTATATTAAGCTGCCACATGTGTTTCTAGATATCTGTAGCGGTACATTTAGAGCAATTCTGTAGTGTTAGTTTTGTTCGATTTATCCGAGTTCGAGATATCGAAGTTCAACTGTATTTTGTCTGCGCAATAAAGGTTAATATGAATTCTCTGCCTTGGCTAGTCATTGTTTAACCCTTTCCCTGTTGAATATTCATGTAAGAAATAACGACATCATGAATATTTATTAATTCAATATTTATACTGGCATATGTACACACATTTTTATTTGGATAGAAACTGTAGAGTAAGATCTAAGGTTTTTTAAGCAACCAGAGCAGTCTGTGATCAGATAAGTGTGTTTGTATTTGGGGTTTACGTCGCTGTAACGGCATTTCAGTCATAACGCGATTTCGAGCTACTTACAGATGGAGGAAGACTCAAGAGTTTTATTCCGTGCATTGTTTCGTACACTGAAGAACATTCGAGTAGAAAGAACAATAGGAACAATAGACAATAGTATTGTACAGTCGGCTGAGCGGTCCTTCGGACTGAAAGTAGACTATAACTAGGTGTGTGTTACTTTACAATAGGAACAATGCTAGTCATGCAGTTTATGTCCTCTTGGCAGAGGTATCCACTTTCTCTCGTTCAACACTGAATTTTCAGAGCATATTCCAAAATTGAAATATGCCAAGTTTGTCGCGAATATTTAGGGATTTATTTATAAGAAAAGTATAACATGACAAACAGAGCAGACGCTGATGAGATAATTCCTATATACGAACCCTCTCATACGAGTCTACACTGTTTGAAAAGGTTCTTAGTCACTTTTTTCCCTGAAAGGGTCAACATTAGATATACGGCTTTAACTCACATAAACGTTTTTCACGCCATTGCAATATATCTGACGGTTCATACATTCGCCGTATGATCAATGACTGCTTTCTTGCCTTAGGCCTTATATAAGTCTGGTTCTAGTTTCTGCCAATATCGAATCATGCTGTGTTCATATGCGATTGTAACAAATCAGTAGTGGTAGTAGTAGTAGCAGTAGTAGTAGTAGTAGTAATAGTAGTAGTAGTAGTAGTAGTAGTAGTAGTAGTAGTAATAGTGGTAGTAATAGTAGTAGTAGTAGTAGTAGTAGTAGTAGTAGTAGTAGTAGTAGTAGTAATAGTGGTAGTAATAGTAGTAGTAGTAGTAGTAGTAGTAGTAGTAGTAGTAGTAGTAGTAGTAGTAGTAGAAGTAGTAGTGGTATAAGTGGTAGTAGACGTGGTAGTAGAAGTAGTAGTAGTAGTAGCAGTAGTAGTAAAAGCAGCAGCAGCAGCAGTAGTAGTAGTAGTAGTAGTAGTAGTAGTAGTAGAAGTAGAAGTAGTAGTAGTAGTAGTAGTAGTAGTAGTGATAGTAATAGTTGCAGTAGTAGTAGTGACAGTAATGGTGGTAGTAGTAGTACTGGTGGTGGTGCTAGTAGTTGCAGTACTAGTAGTACTGGTGGTGGTGCTAGTAGTTGTAGTAGCAGTGGTGGTGGTTGCAGTAGTAGAAGTAGTAACAGTAAATGTGGTAGTAGTAGTATTGGTGGTGGTGCTTGTAGTTGTAGTACTAGTAGTAGTGGTGGTGGTTGCAGTAGTAGTAGTAGTAATAGTGGTGGTGGTGGTGGCGGTAGTAGTATTAGCTGTAGAGAAAGCAGCAACAGCAATGACGCCAACAGCTGCGAGAGTAGCAGTAACTCCTATAGGAGCTTTCTGCATTACTTTTGCACTGTATCAAACAACCATCTGCTTTAGAAGATTCTCGTGTCCAATCAATTAAAGCTCGCTTAAGATATTTTCAACTGTAGTTAGAAAGTGACACTTTCACTCAGTGTCTCCCAGAACGCATTTAGTATAATCCTTTATAACAGCCAGACTTCTCAAAAAAAAGAAATAACTTGTAAATATCAGTTACTACAGTAACCTACCGCTCGTCCGAACTTTTAGTAAAGAAGAATTCAGAATATTTCTGGCAGATGGTTCTTTACTGGCTGATGAAAACCACGCAGAAAGCTCACAGAGTAGCTCTCTACATGACTTACACCCTGCATTAACACATTCCCTGTTTAACCCTTCGCTTGCTATTCACGTAAATAAACCTACCTGTAAATAGTGAAGACCCAGTATTATCTGCACTATTTACAAGTTGATTGTGCAACCAGTGCAATCCACAGCATTGATTGCACAGCGAAATACTTGTACACAGTGAAGATATATGTAATTATACAACAGGACAGGCGTAAAGAAGGAAATATGTATTTTAAAATTCATCAAGAGAAGGGTTAATATCCTTGTACAAAATAATCACATCATGAATATTGCTGAATTCATATAATGGAATATGTGCAAAGGATTGGTTGTATTTGTAGACATAGTCAAATACATTATACTTAAAAAAACAGAACAGACCCTTATCAGACAGCTCCTACTGGAGCCGTCTGATCTGGGTGTATTTTGTTTGCAAAGAAATGAAAAACGTTTAAAGGAAAGAATGGTCAACGTTGTTTTCTTCAGGAGTACAAGAAACACTCTGATACACAATCTGATCAAACATATACTGAGATTAAAAAAGAATCAGACAATTACACTGTTCCATTAATGAATATCAGATGTTTGCAAATGCTTTCCAATGTATATATTGTAGCACCTGTATTAAGCGGCCATCACACAGAGGTCTAAATTATGATCCTGTAAGACAGGTGGTAGCTTAATGCAGGTCGAAATTAATAAAGAAAGTTCCTATAGTAGGTTTCTGCATTACTTTCATCCTTCGTTGAACAACCACCTGTCTTTTAACCATTCTCTTGCTTTAAAAAGAATTACCCATGCCCTGTTGTATAATTTATATATTCACTGTCTGCCATTATTTCTCTGTGCAATCACTACTGCGGAGTGCACTGGTTGCACAATCAATTTGTAAATAGTGCAGACCCTGATGTGACAGCTCCTGCAGGAGCTGTCTCATCTGGGTCTTCACTATTTATGGGTAGGTATATTGACGTGAACAGCAAGCGAAGGTTTACGACTGCTATGTTCGATAAATGAATGAGTGCTTAGGATAGGTTCTACTGTGTGTACATCAAGGAAGATATTAACGAAAAGACATGCCGACAATCGAAAACAACCGGAAGTGACTACGCTTTGTGAAATGGTTTCATAAGTATCTTGAAAGAAATCGTGAGAGTTTTGTTCCGGTGGAAAATTTTCCTTCTTCGCTGATAATCATGAATATACCTTTTATTTATAGACGAAACTTAACCCTTCGCTTCCTATTAACGTCAATATACCTACCTGTAAATAGTGAAGACCCAGATGAGACAGCTCCTGCAGGGTCTGTACTATTTACAAGTTGATTGTGCAACCAGTGCACTCCACAGCAGTGATTGCACAGCGAAGTACTTGTACACAGTGAATATACATATAATTATACAACAGGGCATGGGCAAGGAAGGAGAAATGTCTTTTAAAATTCACAAAGAGAAGGGTTAAAGTATACTTAGCATTTTTCGCACTACTAAGAGCGACCTAACCGGCATTTCAAAAACAGCCTGGATCCAGATAAAACGCCGAATAACTCTGTGTCTCATCAGGATCCAAGATGGTTGACACAAGGGAAATAGTTTCTTAAAAGCTTGCGCGAATCAGTTCCGAGTAACATTGTAGCATGGGTCGAGAATTAAGCAGACATTATATTTTAGGCACAAAAGTGATTATGTATGACAATTATCCCTTCGCTTGCTAAATTTGAAAATACATTCTCCTTCTTTACCCATGCCCTGTTGTATAATTACATATATCTTCACTGTGTACAAGTATTTCGCTGTGCAATCACTGCTGTGGAGTGCACTGGTTGCACAATCAATTTGTAAATAGTGCAGACCCTGATGAGACAGCTCCTGCAGGAGCTGTCTCATCTGGGTCTTCACTATTTACAGGTAGGTATATTGACGTGAGCAGCAAGCGAAGGGTTAATACGATGTACAGTAGAACATGACGTAAGCAGCCATCGAAAAGAGGTCTAATTGTGGGTCTGTAAGGAAGATCGTATCTTTATACAGGCCAAAAGTATTGCAGACAGTTCTTATAGGAGCTTGCATTTTGCATCACGTTTGCCCTTCATTAAGCGACCACCTGCTTTTAACACCCATATGTTCAAAAATATAATGGTAGCTTAGAACAGGTGCTACTGTATATTAGACCTGATTTATAGCAAGTTTCCCTTACTTTCACAAAGTAGCCATTACTTTTCCTGTCTAGGTAAACCTTTACTTCATACATAACTAATAACTGTCAATATATCACTAGTTAATACTAACCGAATAACTACAGTAGAACCATAGACTAGTACTGACCATAGAAGTCTTAAAAATCAAGTGGATGCTAAATGCAAGGCCAAAATAATATAGAACTTTCTTTGTAGAAGTTTCTATGTTACTTTTGACCTGCATTGCCCTACCACCTCTTTTTGATGACTATAATTAAACTAATATTAATATTAACTAGTTCATGAAAACACAAACAAGCAAAGTTATGGTAATCGAAAACAGTAGACAGTCTGTAACGAATAACCAAACAGAGTAGACCCTGATCAGATAGCTTCATAAGCTGTCTGATCTGCGTCTGTTCGTTTGCAAATGCGTAAATTACTAGAGTATCAGGGGAAATGGTTCTCGTCATTTACTCGAGATGATTTGCAACGTTTGTATCTTACGGTATTTTATGCCATTTCTTACTACTATTTTTACCATTTTCTTCAAATAAACGCTTTCCACACCTTTGCAAACAGAGTAGACTCATGGGGAAAATGGTTGTCTACATTTACTTGAGATAATTTGGAACTTCTGCACCTTATATGGTATTGTATGCCCTCCCGTGCTGTCACGTTTACCCTTCCCTTCGTATTTAGACGCTTGCCATGCCTTCGCAAACAGAGTAGACCCAGAGCCGTCCGATCCGGGTCTGCTTTGTTTGCTTATGAAATTAGTTTGCTTATGAAATTATAAAGGAGCTGGCTCTACTGTTGCCTCCTATAACAAATAGTCATGTGAGCATATGTCATTATAAAACGTGAGCTAATACATATTCATGGTGTCATCATATCTTATATACATATTCAACCGGAAACAGGTTAATCTCTGAGTCTCCATCGTCCGCCTCCTATGATCATATCTTGGAGAGAGTGTGAGTCGAAATTGACCCTGTCATAAGTGTATTGAAGGTTATGAAGCAAATGTGTTTTATTGTTTTTTAACAGATCACTGCGATTTCATGTCTAGTTTAAAGTCGTTAATCGACATAATTTCATACAATAATCATATGTTAATGCTGTAATTTCTGAGACAGAACATCATGCCACCAAAACGACGTCTAATTATCTACAATTTGTATTTTGTTCACGGGTGGTTACTAAATGCAAATTGAACAATACAGGCAAATTATATGGGCGTTTTCATATTGCATTCAGTCTGCTTTAAGCATACACCTGTATTTTGAAAACCTATATATATTTTGTATTTAAAAGTTATTATATAGGTGTTTAGTTGTTTCGTTCTCGTTAACCCAACCCATACCCCTAGAAATAAGGGAGTGCTGTTTATTAAGGAGAATACGGTACCCGTATATATAGTAAAAATGTTCGTTGGTTAAAATAAATATTAAGTCCACGCTACTTACATACAGGTTTGAGCGCAAACCTGTCGTAACCCCATGTAAACAATGTTGATCAAGATGAGTCACCAGAACCAAAACTATCTCAGTAAAAGTGAAAGAGACATCAGATTTGATAATTTTAGGAAAACGATTATTTCAAAGGCTTTTACATGTCAAATAATGTTGTTATTAAACGATTTTTCAAAGGCTTTTACATGTCAAATAATGTTGTTATTAAACGATTATTCCAAAGGCTTTTACGTGTCAAATAATGTTTTTATTACAATCTTGCAAAACTCCTCTAAATCAGAGTTCTAGTAGAAAAGAATTTCGATACATTTCGGCACGTGACCGCTTAAAGCAGGGAGAATGCCATGCAGAAAGAAACTACAGGAGATTGCTGCATGACTTTCACCCTGCGTTTAGCAGCCCCCAACACCGATATGTAAATAATAATTCTAACGTCCGGTTTAGCGACATTTTACTGTATATAAAACAGCGATAGACAATGATGGTGCAGGATATACATGTTTCTGAGGTATTTATCTCTTCTCCAGCCGAATTCACCAGAAAGTAATTCTTAGGACTTGATGCAATGCGCGAATATTTAATAAATGTTACAAACTTTTGTATATAGATGAGACACCGAGTACTTCGGTACCATATAAGGATATACCGCATACGTACGTCAGAACCATATAAGGACATACAACTTATGTATCTCGGTACCATATAAGGAAATACGTTGAAGGAAAGTCAACTCTGAATTGTTAAGCAGACGACATTGTTTGCAGACAAGGACATTAACACCTTCCATTTTCTACACTTTGTTTACCTTTTTTATCTAAGGCAGTTTTTAATCCATTTGTGCCCATTGTCCCTTTAACCCTTTCCCTGTTCTAAGTTTATTCCAAATTTCAATAACTACTGTATAAATGTGGACAAAATAATTATAATGGAATATGGAAGGTGGAACATTGTAGTCATTTAAGAAAATAAAGAAACAGAATTTTTCAAAATCCATTAGTAAACAGAGCAGACCCTGATCAGACGGCTCCTATATGAGCCGTCTGATCTGGGTCTACTCTGCTTGCAGATGTGTGAAAACACGTTTATATGAGGGAAAGGGTTAATAGGACATATATAAATAATGCACACCTTGAAGGAACCTTTTGAGCAGAATCTGCACTGTTTGTTGAACGCATGCGTATCGGTGGTTTATAGCAGCAAATGAAAACTGGATGGATTCCATAATAACTGGGCGGGTTTAAGTTTAAACGAAAGTCTCTACTTGCAACGTGTTTTAAAAAAGCTTAACCATTACATAAATCATTTATTTATGTGTCGAAAAGAAGTATATTGCAAGAAAACAAATCGAATAAAGTTCGAAGTTCTAAGTGTTTAATATTGAAGACTCGATTGTATCCCGCAATGTAGTAGTAGTTATTTGCGTTGTTGTTGTAGTGACTTTCCCTTTAAATAATTGGGGAATGAATAAGTTGAGTTTCTTGTCTGTTTCACTCTGACCGACAAACGTGATGTCAACTATTTCTTAGAGGTTGAAAAGGAGAACGACCATACCCATCGGAGATCAAAGCAGACACTTCGTGACGCCAGCTCTGATGTTGCATACGCGACAGAAAAGTAAAATGTTTGATTGGACAGAATCATTCCAATAAATAGTGGAGGCCAAGCGGAAACATGTAGAATATTGTAAAATTTCCTCATCTTGATGGTGATGTTCCCCGTGTCCCATCTTATGGAGTTTATATATCTTAACTTATAATTCGTTTCGCTAGTGCTTGTTCGATTTTAACAGTCGAAATCTCATTTTAACTCAGAAGCTTCTTACACAAGGATATAGATATCATAAACTAAGAAAAACATTCTCTTAATTGTATTATCGAACTTTCTCACTTATTTGCAAGTACAAATGTAATCTTAAGACGCTCCTGCGACACGGTATTTCACATCCTGAATTTTATGGTGATGTGATTTACAAACTTAAAATTAGTATCATTTGTTCACTAAATACGTTAAACAATTTATTAAAAAGGGACATGATTCTATGGCACTGCAGCATACTGCATGGCTGGTGTTCAACCCTTTTACAGTTGGCAATCACACTGCCCTCTTAGCGTGTACGCCGACAAGAAAGATTCAGTACTTCACGAAGGTGACTTCTTAAATTCGGAAACGGAAAGAGGACGTCGCATATTTGTACTCGTTTTTGTCGTTCCCTATATTATATGTTTACAGGTACTTTGTTTGCAGCTCAATCATTGAGTACACTAGCGATAGGTGGATACAGTTTGTTTCACTTAAATATGTATTCTTTAAACATGTAGGTCTCAACTGTTATGTATTTGCCATCGCGGTTGTTTTAGATTAGACGGAGAGAAGATGCGTTTATTTGCCCTGTTTGTCTTGTGGGATGGGGATGGAATAAGAGTATAATAAATACATGACTTACTCTGTATGACTCTGCTCAACATTTAAAGCCTTATTTTTAGTGTTTTAGTGGAAGGAAGGCTCACTCGGTATAATTCCGCTCAACTACGAACAACATTTAAGACCTTATTTTTAGTGGAGGGAAGCCTTACTCCCCGGTAAAATGTGTCTGACAAAATTACGATACGGTGCCATATTTTGTTATTTCCAATTAAATCAAGATTTTGAGAAACTCAAACAGCTTAGATCTTGATGAGACACATAGTTACTCGGCGTGTCATGTGACGCCAAATTGTTTGCAAATTCGAATCAGATCGCAGATTTCGGGATAAGGGTCTTGCAGGAATTGTTCTACATTCAATGCGTTTCCTCATACCTTAACACCGTACTTTACTACAGAAATGCTCTCTATCGATGTCGTGGTGATGGTGGCATTTTGTGTATGACTTTACGTGCTTGACTGTACTACATTTTCATTAAGGGTTACTTTGAATGCGTGTAATGTCGGTATACCTTTGAGACTCTGTGCTGCTTAACCATTTCCTTCACAACGACTCTGTTTCAGGCCTTTGAAAACAGAGTAGACCCTGGTCAGACGGCTCCTGAAGGAGTATTTTGACCAGAATCTGCTTTGTCTAGAAATGTGCAGTTTTCACAATAGTGGACAAGCTAGGTGTTACGCGAGCGTAAAATGGCTGTGTAATATGTCTTTAAGCAGGAGAGAAGAAAAAGTGGGAGCAATATTATTTAGTATTTTCATTAAAAGATACATTGGGAAAACTGTACTATAATGTATAAATTAATAGCAGAAACGGGGGACTGTTTTAATAAGCCATGATGCAAAATATCCGCGTATGACACCAATAATACACATTACGTCACAGATCAGTCTACATGAAATTATTTGAATAGATCGACTCAATACCCAACTTTTCCGCTTATATTGTCCCCAAATTAAGAACAGCTTAGTATAAGATATACATTTAAATGAAAGCAAAGTCATGCATAATGGTGAAATGTGCAAAACATTCAACAAAACCACGAGATAAATGTCTCAGCTAAATAACTTTGCTAAAGCTAAATTTCAAAAAAGGACTTATACTTTTATGTACACATGGTTTTAAACCAAAGGGTAAACTAAGGTGGTAAGAAAAAATGAGAGAGAATAGAATATTGGGCTTCCACCAAGGATCGAACCCACGAACTCACTTTTCCTAAACCATCGTTATTAACCTTAGACTACGCTGACCGCTGTGATTGCGAATGTAATTCTATCAGTTATAAAAAAATTCACTAGCATTCACTGAAATTGGGTCATGGCAGAAAAGAAAGAAATAACCCAAACAAAACTTTGTGCCCTCGCTAGGAAAATATAAATATATATATAAACAAAACTAGTTTCACAGTAAATGATGGCCATTAAAAAGACTGACTTTTATAAAAACACGTGAACGCAGTAAATTATGGTCAAATAAGATTGGGCTGCGAAAGCAGCCCAAAAACGTCCTATTCCATGCTCCATTTTTTATTCTGTTCATAAATATTCATGAGTTTAGGAAGTCTTGTATAAATATTAATGCTGAATTGCTAAATGAAATATCAAATGAAATAAATTCCAATTCTATTTTCTGTACACGCGCAAACCCTAAGTTACTGTGATGGACAGTTCATACGATCTGGCACTTTGTTTCTCCACATCTGACCACGATATATATTAGAAACCTTTTCTTTGGGTTGTGGCAAGCTGCTGAACCCCTTCCTTTATACTGACGCTTTTTCATACCTATGCAAACACAGTGGAACCTGGCAAGCACCCCCTGGTAGGACCCGTCTGAACAAGATCTGCTCTGTTTGTTTCTGGATATTTGCTCTTCATTTTCCATTTGCTCCTGAATCTTCATGAAATGAGAAAATCTTGAATAAAGATAAAGCATGGAAACGGTTAAGTTACCCTTTCTTTCATATAAACCCATTTTTCACGCATTTGTAAATAGAATGGACCCAGATCAGACAGCTATTTAGCTGTCTGATAATGGGCAGCTATGCTTATGAAATTATAAATCTGACCCCACTGTTTCTACCAATACCAAATCTGACCCCCACAGTTCCTACCAATACCAAATCTGACCCTACATTTTATACCAATACCAAATATGACCCCACAGTTCCTACTAATACCAAATCTGACCCTACATTTTATACCAATACCAAATCTGACCCTACATTTTATACCAATACCAAATCTGACATTACACAGTTTCTATCAATACCAAATATGACCCTACACAGTTTCTACCAATACCAAATACCCTACATTTTATACCAATACCAAATCTGACCCTACACATTTTCTACCAATACCAAATCTGACCCTACACAGTTTCTACCAATACCAAATCTGACCCAACATTTTCTACCAATACAAAACCATCCTGTGAACAACTGAACATACAGTTGAACTTCGATATCTCGAACTCGGGATAGCTCGAACTCGGGATAACTCGAACACAAGTTCAGTCCTTCCAAAACGTACAATACAAATGCTCTAAAACGTATCGGTACATATATCTACAAAGACATGTGACAGCTTAATACAGATATAAAGTAATGCTGAAAGCTCCTACAGGAGCTTTCAACATTACTTTAGACCTGTATTAAGCTGGGACCTTGAGGTATTGTTCAGATTAGAAATCGGATGACTCGAACTTCTGTTATCTCGAACTAATTTGCAAACAGAGTAGAACCAGATCAGACAGCTCCTATTTAGCTGTTTGATCATGGATTGCTATGCTTATGAAATTATAAATCTGACCCACATCTTCTACCAATACCAACTCATCATGTGTACATATATGTTATCATAAAACATCAGCTATTAATTAAAAATTTATGATGAAATTATTTCTTACATGAATATTGGTTAAGAGTTTGTAATACAGGTGGTCTATTGTTTCATGGTTGCTCTTGCAAAGGTTAAGTACTTAACTATGCCCACCCTTTGTATGCTAAGTAGTTTTTTCGTAGGCAAAAATTTCAAAACGTATTTCCTTTATATTTGTTTGTTTGCACAAGATGTTTTGGATCGCAGATCAAGATCCACATTTTGTGAGGTCTGATCTTGATCAAAACTATTTACCTATGTTATAAATAGCAGGAAACTCCGTCGCTAGCAAAAGTTAGGTCTATTTATGCTGACAAGACTTAGTATGTCTGCTAAAACTTTTTATATACAGTATTTTTATTTGAAATTTGTTCAAGCTTTGAAATACCATCGCCCGAGTCCCAAAAGGATCCAAGCTGTTTAACACTCGGTCAATAGATTCTCAAATACTTTTTGAACCAGAGTCAGATCATGGGTAGCATGGTGAGTTACAAACAGGCAACAAATGAGAATTTTGGCAGACATAACTTTTGGCATACATACAGTTGAACTTCGATTAGTCGAACTTCAAGGGAACGTACAAATTAGTTCGAGATAACAGATGTTCGAGTCATCCGATTCCTATAGCAGCTTTCAGCATTATTTTAGACCTATATTAAGCTGCCACATGTGTTTCTAGATATCTGTAGCGATACATTTAGAGCAATTCTGCAGTGTTAGTTTTTGAAGGACCGAACTTTTTGTTCGATTTATCCGAGTTCGAGATATCGAAGTTCAACTGTATTTTGTCTGCGCCATAAAGGTTAATATGAATTCCCTACCTTGGTTAGTCATTGTTTAACCCTTTCCCTGTTGAATATTCATGTAAGAAATAACGACATCCTGAATATTTATTAATTCAATATTTATACTGGCATATGTACACACATGTTTTATTTGGATAGAAACTGTAGAGTAAGATCTAATGTACTTTCGTAAGCAACCAGAGCAGTCTGTGATCAGATAAGTGTGTTTGTATTTGAGTTTTACATCGCTGTAACGGCATTGCAGTCATAACGCGACTTAGAGCTACTTACAGATGGAGGAAGACTCAAAAGTTTTTTCCGTGCATTGTTTCGTACACGGAAGAACATCCGAGTAGAAAGAACAATAGGAACAATAGACAATAGTTTTGTACAGTTGGCTGGGCGGTCTTTTGGACTGAAAGTAGACTAAAACTAGGTAAGTGTTACTTTACAATAAGAACAATGCTAGTCATGCAGTTTATGTCCTCTTGTCAGAGGTATCCACTTTCTCTCGTTCAACACTGAATTTTCACAGCATATTCCAAAATTGAAATAGGCCAAGTTTGTCGCGAATATTTAGGGGTTTATTTATGAGAAAAGTATAACATGACAAACAGAGCAGACGCTGATGAGATAACTCCTATATACGAGCCCTCTCATCCGAGTCTACACTGTTTGAAAAGGTTCTTAGTCACTTTTTCCCTGAATGGATCAACATTGGATATACGGCTTTAACTCACATAAACGTTTTTCACGTCATTGCAATATATATGACGGTTCATTCATTCGCCGTATGATCAATGGCTGCTTTCTTGATTTTTACCTTATATAAGTCTGGTTCTAGTTTCTGCCAATATCGAATCATGCTGTGTTCATACGCGATTGTAACAAATCAGTTAATAAATATGCATGATGTCATTATTTTTACATATATGGGGTGTATATAGTAGTGTACTAGTAGTAGTAGTAGTAGTAGTAGTAGTAGTAGCAGCAGCAGCAGCAATAGTAGTAGTAGAAGTAGCAGTAGTAGTAGTAGAAGTAGTAGCAGCAGTTGTAGTAGTGGTAGCAGTGGCAGTAGAAGTATTAGTAGTATTAGTAGCAGTAGTAGTAGTAGTAGTAGTAGTAGTAGTGGTAGTAGTAGTAGTAGTAGTAGTAGTAGTGGTGGTGGTAGTAGTGGTAGTAGAAGTGGTAGAAGAAGTATTAGTAGTAGCAGTAGTAGAAAAGGCAGCAGTAGTAGTAGTAGTAGAAGTAGTAGTAGTAGTAGTAATAGTAGTAGTAGTAGTAGTAGTAGTAGTAGTAGTGATAGTAATAGTTGCAGTAGTAGTAGTAGTAACAGTAAAGGTGGTAGTAGTAGTATTGGTGGTGGTGCTAGTAGTTGTAGTACTAGTAGTAGTGGTGGTGGTTGCAGTAGTAGTAGTAATAGTAGTGGTGGTGATGGCGGTAGTAGTAGTAGCTGTAGAGAAAGCAGCAACAGCAATGACGTCAACAGCTGCGAGAGTAGCAGTAACTCCTATAGGAGCTTTCTGCATTACCGTTGCACTAAATCAAGCAACAACATGCCTTTGAAGATTCTCGTATCCGGTCAATAAAAGCTCGCTTAAGACATTTTCCACTGTAGTTCGAAAGTGACACTCTCACTCAGTGCCTCCCAGAACGCATTTAGTATAATCCTTTCTAACAGCCAGACTTCTCCAAAAAAGAAATATCAGTTACTACAGTAAACTATCGCTCGTCCGAACTTTTAGTAAAGAAGAATTCAGAATATTGCTGGATGATGAAAACGACGCAGAAAGCTCACAAAGTAGCTCTCTACATGACTTAAACCCTGCATTAACACATTCCCTGTTTAACCCTTCGCATGCTATTCACGTAAATATACCTACCTGTAAATAGTGAAGACCAAGTATTATCTGCACTATTTACAAATTGATTGTGCAACCAGTGCAATCCACAGCAGTGATTGCACAGCGAAATACTTTTACACAGTGAAGATATATGTAATTATACAACAGACAGGCGTAAAGAAGGAAATATGTATTTTAAAATTCATCAAGAGAAGGGTTACTATTATTGTACAAAATAATCACATCATGAATATTGCTAAATTCATATAATGGAATATGTGAAAAAGAGGGGTTGTATTTGTAGACACAGTCAAATACATTATACTTAAAAAAAAATCCAGAACAGACCCTGATCAGACGGCTCCTACTGGAGCCGTCTGATTTGGGTCTATTTTGTTTGTAAAGACGCGAAAAACGTTTAAATGAAAGAATGGTCAACGTTGTTTTCTTCAGGAGTATAAGAAACACTCTGATACACAATCTGATCAAACATATGCTGAGATTAAAAAAAGAATCAGACAATTACGCTGTTCCAAAAATGAATATCAGATGTTTGCAAATGCTTTCAAAAGTATATATTGTAGCACCTGTATTAAGCGGCCATCAAACAGAGGTCTAATTATGATCCTGTAAGACAGGTGGTAGCTTAATGCAGGTCGAAATTAATAAAGAAAGTTCCTATAGGAGGTTTCTGCATTACTTTCATCCTTCGTTGAACAACCACCTGTGTTTTAACCCTTCTCTTGCTTTAAAAAAACAAGTTCCTCTTCTTTACCCATGCCCTGTTGTATAATTTATATATTCACTGTCTGCAATTATTTCTCTGTGCAATCACTACTGCGGAGTGCACTGGTTGCACATTCAATTTGTAAATAGTGCAGACCCTGATGTGACAGCTCCTGCAGGAGCTGTCTCATCTGGGTCTTCACTATTTATGTGTAGGTATATTGACGTGAACAGCAAGCGAAGGGTTAAGACTGCTATGTTCAATAAATTAATGACTGCTTAGGATAGGTTCTACTGTGTATACATCGAGGAAAATAGTAACAAAATGACATGCCGACAATCGAAAACAACAAGTGACTACGCTTCGTGAAATGGTTTCATAAGTATCTTGAAAGAAATCGTGAGAGTTTTGTTCCGGTGGAATTTTTTCCTTCTTCGCTGATAATCATGAATATATGTTTTATTTATAGACGAAACTTAACCCTTCGCTTCCTATTCACGTCAATATACCTACCTGTAAATAGTGAAGACCCAGATGAGACAGCTCATGCAGGGTCTGCACTATTTACAAGTTGATTGTGCAACCAGTGCACTCCACAGCAGTGATTGCACAGCGAAATACTTGTACACAGTGAAGATACATGTACTTTTACAACAGGGCATGGGCAAAGAAGGAGAAATGTCTTTTAAAATTCACAAAGAGAAGGGTTAAAGTATACTTAGCATTTTTCGCGCTACTAAGAGCGACCTGACCGGCATTTCAAAAGCAGCCTGGATCCAGATAACACGCCGAATAACTCTGTGTCTCATCAGGATCCAAGATGGTTGACTCGCGGTCAATAGTTTCTTAAAAGCTTGCGCGAATCAGGTCCAAGTAACATTGTAGCATGGGTCGGGAATTAAGCAGACATTATATTTTAGGCACAAAAGGTATGACAATTATCCCTTCGCTTGCTAAATTTGAAAATACATTCTCCTTCTTTACCCATTGCCCTGTTGTATAATTACATATATCTTCACTGTGTACCAGTATTTCGCTGTGCAATCACTGCTGTGGAGTGCACTGGTTGCACAATCAATTTGTAAATAGTGCAGACCCTGATGAGACAGCTCCTCCAGGAGCTGTCTCATCTGGGTCTTCACTATTTACAGGTAGGTATATTGACGTGAACAGCAAGCGAAGGGTTAATACGATATACAGTAGAACATGTCGTAAGCAGCAATCGAAAAGAGGTCTAATTGTGGGTCTGTAAGGAAGATCGTATCTTTATACAGGTCAAAAGTATTGCAGACAGTTCTTATAGGAGCTTGCTTTTTGCATCACGTTTGTCCTTCATTAAGCGACCACCTGCTTTTAACACCCCTATGTTCAATAAAATAATGGTAGCTTAGAACAGGTGCTACTGTATATTAGACGTGATTTATAGCAAGTTCCCCTTACGTTCACAAAGTAGCCATTACTTTCCTGTCTTACTGTCTGTCTAGGTGAACCTTTACTTCATACATAACTAATAACTGTCAATATATCACTAGTTAATACTAACCGAATAACTACAGTCGAACCATAGACTAGTTTTGACCATAGAAGTCTTAAAAAGCAAGTGGATGCTAAATGCAAGGCCAAAATCATATAGAACTTTTTTGTAGAAGTGTCTATGTTACTGTTGACCTGCATTGCCCTAGCACCTGTCCTCCAGACCCATAATTGAACCTCATTTTGATGACTAAAATTAAACTAATATTAATATTAACTAGTTCATGAAAACACAAACAAGCAAATTTATGGTAATCGAAAATAGTAGACAGTCTGTAACGAATAACCAAACAGAGTAGACCCTGATCAGACAGCTTCATAAGCTGTCTGATCTGCGTCTGCTCCGTTTGCAAATGCGTAAATTACTGGAGTATCAGGGGAAATGGTTCTCGTCATTTACTCGAGATAATTTGCAACTTTTGTATCTTACGGTATTATATGCAATTTCTTACTATTATTTTTATCATTTTCTTCAAATAAACGCTTTCCACACCTTTGCAAACAGAGTAGACTCATGGGGGAAATGGTTGCCTACATTTACTTGAGATAAATTGGAACTTCTGCATCTTATATGGTATTGTATGCCCTCTCTTGCTGTCACGTTTACCCTTACCTTCGTATTTAGACGCTTGCCATGCCTTCGCAAACAGAGTAGACCCAGAGCCGTCCGATCCGGGTCTGCTTTGTTTGCTTATGAAATTAGTTTGCCTATGACATTATAAAGGAGCTGGCTCTACAGTTGCCTCAAATAACAAATAGTCATGTGAGCATATGTCATTATAAAACGTGAGTTAATAGATATTCATGGTGTCATTATATCTTACATACATATTCAACCGGAAACAGGTTAACCTTTCAGTATCCATCGTCGCCTGCACGTCCTCAGAACTATCGAGACTATACATCTATCATAACGAAGACTCAACTTAAGATATTGCATGTGTCCGCCTCCTGTGATCATATCCTGGAAAGAGTGTGAGTCGGAATTGACCCTGTCATAAGTGTATTGAAATTTATGAAGCAAATGTATTTTATTGTTTTTTAATAGATCACTGCGATTTCATGTCTAGTTTTAAGTCGTTAATCGACATGATTTCATACAATAATCATATGTTAATGCTGTAATTTCTGAGACAGAACATCATGCCACCAAAACGACGTGTAATTATCTACAATTTGTATTTTGTTCACGGGTGGTTACTAAATGCAAATTGGAAAATACAGGTAAACTCTAGGAGCGTTTTCCGCATTGCATTCAGTCTGCTTTAAGCTAAAACCTGTATTTTGAAAACCTATTATATTTTCTGTATTTTAAAGTTATTATATAGGTGTTTAGTTGTTTCGTTCTCGTTAACCCCAACCCATACCCCCAGAAATAAGGGAGTGTTGTTTATTAAGGAGAATACGGTACCCGTATATATAGTAAAAATGTTCGTTGGTTAAAATAAATATTAAGTCCACGTTACTTACATACAGGTTTGAGCGCAAACCTGTCGTAACTGCATGTAAACAATGTTGATCCAGATGAGTCACCGAGTAATTCGGCATCTCATCAGAACCAAAACTATCTCAGTAAAAGTGAAAGAGACATCAGATTTGATAATTTTAGGAAAACGATTATTTAATCGGCTTGTACATGTCAAATAATGTTGTTATTAAACGATTATTTCAAAGGCTTTTACATGTCAAATAATGTTGTTATTAAACGAGTAGTTCAAAGGCTTTTTCATGTCAAATAATGTTGTTAATAAACGATTATTTCAAGGCTTTTACATGTCAAATAATGTTGTTATTAAACGATTATTTCAAAGGCGTTTACATGTCAAATAATGTTGTTATTAAACGATTATGTCAAAGGCTTTTACATGTCAAATAATGTTGTTATTAAACGATTATTTCAAAGCCTTTTACATGTCAAATAATGTTGTCATTAAACGATTATTTCAAAGGCTTTTACATGTCAACTTATGTTGTTATTAAACGATTATTTCAAAGGCTTAAAACTCCTCTAAACCAGAGTTCTAGTAGAAAAGAATGTCGATACATTTCGGCAGGTGACTGCTTAATGCAGGGAGAAGGTCTTGCAGAAAGTTCCTACAGGAAAGTTCTGCTTGACTTTCACCCTGCATTTAGCTAATACATGTTTGAGCGCAAACTGTCGTAACCGCTTGTTACTTACATGTTGATCCAGATGAGTCACCGAGTAATTTGGCATCTCATCCGAACCAAAACTATCTCAGTAAAAGTGAAAGAGGCATCAGATTTGACATTTTAGGAAAACGATTATTTCAAAGACTTGTACATGTCAAATAATGTTGTTATTAAAATCTTGCAAAACTCCTCTAAACCAGAGTTCCAGTACAAAAGAATGTCGATACATTTCGGCAGGTGACTACTTAATGCAGGGAGAAGGTCTTGCAGAAAGCTCCTACAGGAGAGTGCTGCATGACTTTCACCCTGCATTTAGCTGCCCCCAAGATATGTTAACTCTTTCGCTACCAATGCCGGATCTGTGATTACCTATGCAAACAGTTTGGATCTAGATGATACGCCAAGTAACTCTGGATCCAAACTGTGTTTGTTACTGTTACTATGTTTTTTAAAATAAAACTGAAGAAAATCAAAAAATGAAAATTTGTAGCAGACGACAACGTTAGCAGACGACAGAGTTTGGCAGCTAAAGGGTTAATACTAATTCTAACTTCCGGTTCAGCTAGATTTCACTGTTTATGAAACAGACAATGATTGGTGTAGGATATACATGTTTCTGAAGTATTTATCTCTTCTCCAGCCGAGGTCACCAGAATGCCATTCTTAGGACTTGATGCAGTGCGCGAATATTTGATAAATGTTACGAACGCTTGTACATAGATGAGACACCGAGTACTTCGGTACCATATAAGGATATACCGCTTACGTACGTCGGAACCATATAAGGACATATCACTGACGTACTTCGGTACCATATGAGGACATACAACTTACGTATCTCGGTACCATATAAGGAAATACGTTGAAGGAAAGTCCACTCTGAATTGTTAAGCAGACGACATTGTTTGCAGACAATGACATAAACACCTTCCATTTTCTACATTTTGAACTTTTATCTAAGGCAGCTTTGTAATCCATTTGTGCCCATTGTCATTTTAATTGGACATATTATATAAATAATGCACACCTTGAAGGAACCCTATGAGCAGAATCTGCACTGTTTGTTGAACGCATGCGTACCGGTGGTTTATAGCAGCAAATATTGTGTAGGCTATTTCCCTTCAAAATGAAAACTGGATGGATTCCATAATAACTGGGCGGGTTTAATTTTAAACGAAAGTCTCTACTTGCAACGTGGTCTAAAGAAAAAGCTTAACAATTACATAAATCATTAATTTATGTGTCGAAAAGAAGTATATTGCAAGAAAACAAATCGAATAAAGTTCTAAAGTTCTAAGTGTTTAATATCGAACACTCGATGGTATCCCGCAATGTATTAGTAGTTATTCGCGTTTTTGTTGTAGGGACGTTCCCTTTAAATAATTTGGGAATGATGTGTTGAGTTTCTTGTCTGTTTCACTTTTGACAGACAAACGTGCCGCCAAATATTTCTGTGAGGTTGAAAAGGAGAACGACAATACCCTCGGAGATCAAAGCAGACACACCGTGGCGCCAGCTCTGATGTTGCATACGCGAAAGAAAAGCAAAATGTTTGATTGGACAGAATCATTCCAATAAATAGTGGAGGCCAAGCGGAAACATGTAGAACGACTGGTTCTTTACTTCTGCGAGCACATTATCGTTGCTCCAACACTTTCAGTGCAATAATGTTTCAACAGACATTGCAACGTGGTATAATGCATAACTTTAACCATTTCAGTGCAACAGAGATGGGTCTGTAATGTCATATGCCAACCGTTTGAAGTATCTCGGCATCACACCAGGATCCAAACTGGTTGACATTATGTTTGCAGTTTCAGAATTTATAACCTTCACAACAGCAGGTGTTAAGTGCTTGTGTGGCGCCCGTACTTCATTATCAGTGTTGTTAAACCTTCTGATCCTTCGAGATCATGAATTTCAGTACTTCTTGAATACCGCTTAAGCCATGTTAGGGGTGTAAGCAGTGTTGCACTTTCAATTACTGTTAATGAACAGACTCAATAAAACTGAGTCTGCAATTTTCTCTTTTTATGTTGAAATTTTTGCTCTCGTTGATCACCTCCTTTCAGAATTTATAAAGCAATTGAAGAAACGCCCTCTAAATAGTGAAGGACGCGAAACTGTGTCTAGAAAAGGACAATGCTGACACTGAAATGGTCAAAATACTTTCCATGAGTATTGTAGAGCGTTTCGCTGCTTTAATGCAATTGGTTGAATCTGTGTTCCCAGGGACCATGATGTAATATTTGTATATGTACGTTTATGTATAACGTAGATCTCCAATAAAAGCATATACACCAGTAGTAACATTCTAAACCAGTTCTAACTGCTTAAGTGTTTACCTTTTTGAGGGGTCAAATGGCAATGAATGGAAGTCAAGCGTTAAACAAAATATGATACATCCTGCGCAATTTATGGGAAGCCATCGCATTTGTTAATTCTTATATTATCAGAATAGAATAGCACATACGTGATTAAATAAAGTCCACATTCAGTATAAAACTCTTATACTTGCTCGATTTGCTACATGGTTTTAATGATAAATGGTACATTCCCTGATCAAAGGGCGCCAATAGGAGCACTCTGATGTGAGTCTATACTGTCTGCAAGTGACAGTACACGTGTGACCCGGATCGAAAGGGTTAATAATTAGACAGTAAGTTTCCCATATTATGTACAATTCAGGAATTTTCATGATATAATTGTTTTGAGCGTAATAGTAAATACTTTTGCTGTGTCCTAACATCAGCAATCTGACATCGGCTATATTCCGGAGATTTCCAAGTTAGATACTTTTGCTATGTTAAATTTAATAGGAACTCCTTGCTGTTATCGGTTATGTCACACGATTGGCTCTCCAAAATTATAGAAGAACTTCCGATTGCATTATATCGTCGTTTTGATCTTGCACGCGCTTCGATAGAATATTGCCTTAGACTTCTGATTGGTGTTCTGTAATGTGTTCTGTAATCCATGAAGTCATTATTTCTTACACTGGAATTGCTAAAGTAAATGGTTAGGTGTCATCAGTAATTAGCAGGTTATTTGACCATTCTCCATTGTAAACCCTGCTTTCTACTCTACTTCTGTCCGATCCGTCTATGCTTTAGAGACACGACCTATTCCGTGTCAAACAGTTTGGATCCAGATTTAATGTCAAGATACTTGACGTCTCAGTCTAGTTAGGATAGTGGTTACATATAAATTCGTGCATTTGCGAACAGAGTACGCCCATATCACCGGTAAGTTCCTGTATGAGCTACCTGATTCGAGTCTGCTCTGTTGCTTATGAAATTATATAGATCTATACATCCTATATGTTTTGTCTTAGTCAACAACTTCCTTTTAAATTGTTAACTGATAATTAATTTGATGAGTATTCGTGAACTTAAAAGGTCGCCCGTACTTCATTCTCAGTGTTGTTATATTTTCTGATCCTTCGGGATCATTAGGTTTCAGGTTATTAGTTTTGAAAATTGAATACTGCTTAAGCCGCTGCTAGGGGGCGTAAGTAGTGTTGCACTTTTAATTACTACTCATGAACAGACTCAATAAAACAGAGTCTGCAATTTTCTCTTTTTGCATTTCTACTTTTTGCTTTCGAAGGATCACCCATTTTCAGGATATATTGACGGGCAAACTAATGATGCCAAAGGACCAAACATATAAAACTCTGAGAATGAAGTACTTTATTACGGCCGCCAAACAAGCACTTAACACCTGCTGTTGTGAAGTAAATATATGCTGAACGTGGCGATTAGAAAGGGGAGGGTCCAGTACTGGATCGAGGTCATTGCAGAAGAAACATTTACTATTGTAACCATTGACCTAACGAATAAATAATCACATGAATATTCATTAAGCGAATTTTTATGACGGTAGAAGAGCACTTGATACATTTTGGCCAATTTCAGAAACTGCTGAATTAGATATATGTACCATATCTTAAGATATATCCCCATGTGTGCAGCCAATATTAAAGCATATATCCATGTGTACAGCCATTAAGACCTGTTTCCATATGTATAGCTATTATTTAACACCTATCTCTGTGTTTAGCCATTGTTTAACCGTTTACTCCATGAATATTCTTGTAAAAAATGATGACATCAGGAATATTAATTTGATTATTTTTATAATGGCATATAGACACATAAATATTTGCCCATGGCAGAGAAAGTAGAATAATATATATCTCATTTCAAATGCAAAGAGCATATCCTGATCAGATGGTTCTATAGGGGCCGTCTTGTCTGGGTCTACTGTTTGCAATGGCGTAGCAAGGCGTATTCCACGGGTATATGCCTTTTTTATTAATCATTTGGGTGCTGATTGTTTAAAGTGAAATGGTCAATAACATTTAAATGGTAGAGGCTATTCAGTGTTATAGGTAAAATTTGCAAGGATATTTGAATGAAAAGAAGTGAAGACTACGACAAAGGTTTGCACTGTTTGAAAAAGCCAGTACACTGGCTTCGTTCACATAAGTGGTTAAGTAAACAACAAATCCCAGATGGAAGTCAAGTGAATGAATATCACATTGTCTAACTATTTAACTATTTAAAAATGGTAAATTAATTT
Source organism: Azorinus chamasolen (assembly GCA_963576725.1). NCBI lineage: Eukaryota > Metazoa > Mollusca > Bivalvia > Cardiida > Solecurtidae > Azorinus > Azorinus chamasolen. The sequence goes on along the minus strand of OY755250.1, from coordinate 31,897,585 downwards.
TTAGGCAGGTGGTTGGTTTTGGAGATTTCTGCATGAACTCCACTCTTCATTAAGATGCTACCTGCATTGATGCTAATATTCGGCTTAGAAGGGTTTTCCCTACACCATAGACCACAGGTATGTTAGGTTAGTTGTTCATTTTAAAATTTGTATTCCTGATGAAGACCTTTTAAATGTTTAAAACTTTAGGATAAAAAGTAAAATGTATACCATACAACCAGATCGTTTTGCTCTAGTATTATTTTTATCATTACAAACTTGTATCTGTGAGAACAAAAACATTCTTATTAGGCAAAAATGCAGGGGAAGGGAGATAATTCAATTAGGCGCTATGATAGATGTATTTTCATTGTACAAAATTTATTTAGAGCTTGATCCAAAGCGATAGATAAAAGGATATTATCATTTCAAATACTAAAACATCTCGACTGACTTCAATGCTGTAACCATTAATTGACCATATACTCCATGGCAGTCATGTAAGAAATAATAACACCATGCATATTTATAAGAAAAATTGGCATAATGGCTCATGGACACAGGTTTTCGTGGCTATTGCAGAAAATGAAGAACCATATCTACACCATATCATAAACAAACAGAGCAGACCCTGATCAGGCAGTGTGATAATGGCTGAGGCAAATTTTACTGTACATGTATATGTTACGGTAGATGTTGCGATTAAGGACGATCGGTGATTCTCCTAGGACATACTCCGATCCTAATTTATCCTAGGACAATCGACAATTCTGCCAGAACAGACTCCGATCGCAATCTGTCCTAGGACAATCGACGATTCTTCTAGGACAATCGTCAATTCTACTAGTATATATTCCAATCCTAATCTAACCTAGGGAAATTGGTGAGACTTAAATATGGAAGAAGGAAGATCAATATTCTTACAAACGACACTTTTACTCAGAATTTCACAAATAAAATACAACTGTTTGCAAAGGTGACAACACGGCAACTATATTAGGGAATGAGATAACCAGTATGAGCAGACCCTGATTCTGTAGGAGCCGTCTAACCTATTTCTACTCTGTATGGACATGTGACAAAAGACATCAATATGAGGGAATGAGATGAAATATTCTTTAACATAATTTTGAATACATTTAAACCAAACTAATTACTCCATGCTATGCCAAATGATGAGCCGTCAGGATCATATCTCATTTTGTTTTTGTTACCATTTGTTGAAACTGTAGAATCAGATCTATGTAATGTCATAAGGATAAAGGGCAGAACATGACCAGGAGCTGTCTGATTAGGGTCTGCTCTGTTTGAAAAGTGTTCTTTCTCTGGCCAAGACTGTTGATCTGCTCATATACTAATCAATAGAATTTCTGTTCCTGCTCACCTGTTATCATTTTATCAATTACTGTTTTATCCTGCTAATTTGATGTCACAGTAAAAACTGATATATGGAGGTGAAGTTACCCCTTAATAAGCTTCATGAGTTGTTTGTCACATAACAGGTAGGTTCTGGTCTTAACCATTATGTAAGCGCATTTCCACGCATCTGCAAACAGAGTAGACCCAGATATAGGAGCTGTCTGATCAGGGTTTGCTCAGTTTGCTCATGGTGTACTATAGTTCTGATTCTACAGCTTCTGCATAAGCCAAAACGTCCTGTGTTCATATGCCATCATGAAAAAATAATCTTATTAATATTTCATGACGTCATTTTTCTTACATGAATATACAACAGGGAAAAGGTCAATGATGTTTAATGTTTGTCCTCTGACTATCATGACACACATCTGTGAAATCATTCACACTTGATTATGTATTGTTTCAAACAGAGTAGACTGATAGAATTTGATAGATCTGTTAATTTTAGTTTATAAAATGGCTACAATATTCCACCTTCTATATCTCCTTATAAATTGCTTTTTCATGAATATGCAGTAGGTATTGTAATTTGGAATAAATACAGAACAGGGAAAGGGTGATGATTTTTGTCAACTCACACTTGCTTATACATTTGTATATTGTTTGAATGTCCTTTGCAATCATTCTGCATAGGTCATAACCGCTAGGTTCTTGCTTTAATGATGTTTGATGTTTGTCCTTTGGTTATAATTACTCATTTTACTATGTCTTGGGATTATAATGACATCATGTTTTTTAAAATCATGTCAAACCTTAAAATCATAGATTATTCCAATAGAATTGTAGATTTTAGAAGAATCAAAGTACATTTTGTATCATAAATATTAACGATTTTACTAGGACAGATTGCAATTTGAGTCTGTCCTAGGAGAGATTGCGATCGCATTCTGACCTAGAAAAATCAACGATTGTCCTGAATCACAATTTCTACTATGATGTATATGTATAGATAATGTTTAGCAAGACCAAGATATTATAGACATCTAAATTGAAACTTCGAACAGTTCTTGTGTTGCATTGCATGCGATATACATGTGTGTCAAACTGCTTATAAAAGGGCATTTCATGCTCACACTTACACTTCCGACAGTACACAACAACATAAGAAGCACGAATGGAATACATGCTCACACATAAGCACACAGTCTTCGCAGAAGTGAAGTGTCCTTTGTCTACTCCAAACCAACATCATACTCATAGTGCCGTAAAGTGTCCCCTGTCTGCTCCACACCAACATCATACTCACAGTGCGGTAAAGTGTCTATTGTCTGTTCCACACCAACATCATACTCACAGTGCCGTAAAACAACCATATTCATAGAAAATAAACGACAAGGTATGACACCACAATATAAGCACAGGTATGATAAGACAGAACGTCACAAAACGCTTTATTGAAAAGCAAATATTGGTTTGACTTGGTCTAGGTCACCATAAACAGAGATAGTTTGGAGTTTAGGGCACACTGAAAACATCATAGCGTCAAGAGATATGGAACATAAAGAAATACACAAGCATCAATTGGCACAAGCGGCAAATGGCGAGCGCTCATACACATATCATACACATAGACCTTACACATACACAATAAGAGAGATAAGGTGAGACTTTTAGATGCTAAATCCATTACATCACAAGCTAATTTTATACCCATAATCTTATCAGCTGTTTTAGACCCAATCTCTTCGAACAAATCAAATAAAAAGAAACATTGAATAGAACACAATGAACATTTTAGAATTTTAGGATTGTGTGGTTTTGGAAACATTGTGAAAATGCAGCAAGTGCTCTATTCATGACAATGGTTTAAAAAATTGACTTTCATTGAGGCATAAAAGTACGACAAAGTGAGGTTATGGGTCAATTCCTAGGCCTATCCAATGCAATAGATGCATATTCAAATACTAAACTGGTCATTTGTTCACTAAACCCTATGATGTGACCACTCTTTAGAATTGTTTTGAAGAGAAATAGAATTTGGTGGAGAAATAAATTATATGATGGATTTGATGGAGAAATCAAACTATTTTTCTTTATGCACATCTAGATCAACAGATATAAGCAGACGTACTCTATTAATAAAATCATAATTTCCCTACCAAACCCTTTGATTTGGTTTTGAAGAGTAGTCACAGGTTTGGGTTGATGGAGAAATTAAGAAGTTATTCATGAAAATGTTTTAATTTACGTATCTTTCCTAGGTCTCAGGGCATATCTTATGGAAGGTCAAACGACTAAATGTTACCACCATCGCAAACAACTGCATATTTATATGAATTATCATATTGTCTAGTGTACAACGTTCAGGCAACTTAACCTATCATAACTACAGATGTACTTTAATTGCAACTTGTGATCATCGTATATATGTCAGCTTCAGTGGTAATTCTTATCAATTTGTTTAACGATTTCTTGCATACCTTTTTATTACACTCTTGTCCCAGTCTGTCCATTTCGTCCTGCAAATTTAGACAGCTGAATAATAGCCACATCTGACACATCAGAAGGTGATTATGTTATCTTGTCACTGTCAGAGAGAAAAGTAGTCTTATTTTTCTGAAAGGGGAATAACTCTGCCAGGCATAGTGAAACCTTGAGACCTTAAGATGCTGAACTGTATACAATTCAAAAAGCTCATTATATGAGACATTTCCCAACATATTATTGTAAAAAGTCTAATTGCATTCAAAACGAGAAATTATAATATACTTGTATCCATAAACCTGACAATGTTTGGGGAAAGTGCATTTTAGGGAATGTTTTCGTGCGTAAAACTCAATGAAGTGAAAAGCAGGTGACTGGCCTCATTTTAAGTAAGTTTCAATGTTATTAGTTATGAAAATTAAATACCGCTTAAGCTGTTGACATGGGGCGGGAGTATTGATGCACTTTTAGGAACTGCTCATGAACAGACACAGTTTGCATTTTTTCTTTTTGCCTTGCTGATTTTGCTGTCGAAGGAACTCCCGATATCAGAATTTAAGAAACTGGGTATATTTTGAAAACCTATAATGGCACTTTTAGGGGAAAATATAACAAATGAATATCTGAGTGCATAGTAAAACTAAAAGGGGGGTTCCAAATAACTTAATATAGCAAAAAATGGTACCGTCTTTAATATTCATAGGTAAGTTGGTATAAATATATATATGTATAATGATATTTGGCAGTATTTTGAAGTTATGTATCAACAACAGGTGCTGAACAAATATGAACGGGTATCTGATTTCCCTAAGACGAGGAATAACGATGTATGATACATGTCTTTAATTGTCACAGCCAGACAGTTTTCGGTGACAGGGAACCGATGCTATCAGTCAGTCTTTTGAGCAATGCGGATCCAAATGACATGCATTTGTAAGCAACTCATCTGGGTCCATCCTGTTTGCAAAAGCTGATACGGAAAAGGCTGTTGTGGTATTCTAATGCACATACTATACCTGCATCTCGGTACTAAAAGCATCATGGAGTAATGGCGCATCGCCAACTGAAAAATAATGAAATTACCACAAAGAACCATATCATTTAACATATATTTACTAGACTGATTATATTAATTATTAACTACTGTTGAATGAATATGAAAATACTAATATTAATGTGATTAAGAACACTAAGATGTTATGGTAGTGGTATCTTAACCTTTAGCCAGCTGAGCAAGTTTTTACAGGATTTGTTAGCTACTACATTTCAAAAACATAAGCTACAGTCAATGTTTCTACCAAAATGCAATCAGGGTGTCAAACAGTTTGGATCATCTGGATCAAAAATGTTTGCATAGGTATTCACTCATCCACCTGTAGCAGGCTAAAGTTGCAGTAAATTCGACAATTACACATTACATGTATCAGAAATGAGACACTCGGGGATTACGAAACCTATAGATAAAAGTTATTTACCTCAAATTTTGTTGCATGTTGTATTCATCCAATTATTGTGTCTCACACGAGGCTTTTTGCAGACGAGTGTGTGGTTTACACAGAGATTCTCCTGAACATACATACATTCTGCAAGAAGATTGGAGAGAAATTGACTGCATCAGTAATACTGATATATAATAATGATAAAAATTACTACTACTACTATTAATACTACTACTACTACTATTACTACTACTACTACTACTACTACTACTACTACTACTACTACTACTGCACTACTACTACTAGTAGTCTACTACTACTACTGCTAATACTACTACTACTACTACTATTACTACTACTACAACTACTCCTGACACTGCTGCTGCTTCGTCTACTACTACTATAAACTACTACTACTACTACTACTACTACTACTACTACTACTACTACTACTACTTCTACTACTACTACTACTACTGCAACTGCTGCTTCTACTACTACTACTAATAATAATAATAATAATGGTATAAAATAAGATTAATAACAATAACATATTATTATTAATATTGCTTTCTCTTTCTCCTTTTGTTTTGAATATGCTATGAGCATTAATGCAATTGGTAGATAGCCGTTTTCCTTGACTGTGATTGTGTGACTATATTACTGTACGCAATATCCATATGTAAATGTTTCTTGCCTAAAGCGAGTATGACCCTGTAATGCCACAGATAGGTCTAATTATGGGGATTTATTTCAGGTTGTAACTTTACTCTTTACCTCATTAATATTCATGTGAGAGATAATGGCATCATGGATATTAGTTACTGGTAGATCACTTTTTATACTGGTATATGGACAGGATCTGCTCTGTTTTCTTATGAAACTATAGCAGACATGACTCCACAGTTTCAACCAATACCACAAAAATGCTGTCTACAAATGCCATGTAGAGTAGACCCAGATCAGATGGTTCTTGCCCTGCAGAATCAGATCCATATTAGTTCGTAGGCAAACAGAGAAGACTGATCAGACAGCTTCTGTAGAAGATGACTGGTATTGGCCTAATCTGTTGAAATATATATAATATGTGAAAAGGCGTCCTTATGAGGGTAAATGTTAACTATGCTTTTGTAAGCAAAACGCAAACTCTGATTGGAGTAAAATCTACATTTTGCAGTCACCTGCTTTTAAATGCACCCAGTCAGTTATGCAATATCTACTCTACTCCATTACTCCCAGTCAGTTATGCAATTTCTTCTCTACTCCATTACTCCCAGTCATTCATGCAATATCTACTCTACTCCGTTACTCCCAATTAGTCATGCAATACCTACTCTACTCCATTACTCCTAGTCATTCATGCAATATTTACTCTACTGTCATTAATCCCAGTCATTTATGCAATATCTACTCTACTACATTAATACGTTTTTCTACCCTTATGCAGACACATTATACCCAGATCAGATGGTTCCTGTAGTAGCCGTTTAATCATGGTCTGCTCTGTTTGCTTATGAAATGATAAAGATATAATTCTATAGTTTCTGCCACAACTTAACATTCGTGTATTCTTATGCAATAAGAAAATAATCTAATCATGATTCATGACGTCATTATTTCTGACTTGAGTACTCACGAACTAAAGGGTTAATCCTTTACCTCATGAATATTCATTCAAGACCATGTCTGTAATACATATTCATTAATTCAATATTTGTACTTATTGTGCCACCTAAAGACCATTTCTGAAATCCATTTAGAATGTTAGAAGGAAGTTGTCGTTTAAATAAATTATTCCACTTTCTATTTTTAGATCCTGTGAACTACTGTGCAATAGACCGGCATAGTGCATATAACTCTCATGGCCATTCAACCGAGGTCCGTTTCTGTGTATCGAGGGTTTAGTGCTAAACAATTGTAAATACATTCATTGGTATCTAGAAACAGTGGCAAAAGAGTCCTCTTCTGATAACAAATCTTCCTTTCATTTCTTTCCAAACAAACAGTATTAATATTTATTGAAGACGAGTTACTCGGCATCTGGTCTGGACTCACACTGATTGTAAAGGTGATTCCTGTGTTGCCCATAAAATGCAGGTACAAAAGTTTTGAGCTGTGTCATAAAAATGATAGGTACAATCGTTTTGCTGTGCCCCATAATAAATGCAGGTACAAGAGTTTTGTGCTGTCCTGTAAATGTATAGGTACAGTAGTTTGGTGCTGCCCCAAACAGTAGGTATACTAGTTCTGTGTTGCCCGATAAAACTGCATGTTCAATATCCTTTGTCTTGCCTAGGTAGGGTAAATATGAAAAAACAGTCGAACAGAGAAAGCCACACACGAAAGTACACTGCACCAAACACCATCAAACAAGAAACGGCACATCGGTACATCCACAATACAAATTATAACGGGACGCATATCAATAATAAAACATTATAAAACCTTATTGATTTTGACGCTTGTCGAACTCATATTGCAAAAGCTATTCAATAATTCTGCATCAAATGGTGTCGACCAGAACATGCTTATGTTAATGCCCTTTCGGATTGGAAGAAATGTATTTTTGATATTATTGATACGCGTATTACTTTTTACAAATCAAATTACCATCTTTTACCACCTCGACCTAGAGTTACATTTCGCTATTTGAAGAAAAAACATTTCTAATTTTCATTCAAATTATGTTCTTGTTCCTGCTGACAAGGCGTCAAACAATGTAATCATTATTTGAAGATTGTATTATGTTGATGTTTTAAAGAAGGGGCTAACAGATCCACATACTTATATAACAGTTCCAACACTAAAAAGATATAGTCTCAATAATTTTAAGTCTGGTTCTAACATAAAACAACATAAACTTTCTACTTTGTACTGGATTCCGAAACTACATAAAACCCCTTATAATGCGCGTTTTATAGTCAACTCTAGCTGTTGTACTAATACTAAAATATCTAAACATTTGACGTCCTGTCTTACTACGATCAAAGAACATGAAAAACGTTACTGTGATAAAATATATGAAAAGTCTGGTATTAATGTTTTTTGGTCCATAAAAAATTCAAACGATGTTTTAACGAAACTTGAAAATGAACAGTATAACATTTCTTCACTGAGCTCTTATGATTTCTCCACACTCTATACTACTCTACCTCGCCATCTTATAAAGGATAAACTGATTAAATTAATAGAAAAAAACCTTTGCAAGAGAAAACAAAATATTCATTGCTTGTAATGTTCAACGTTCATTCTTTTCGAATTCAGAAGTTGAACATTACACAATGTGGACTTGCCTTGATGTTTGTAGATCTGTAACCTTTCTTTTAGATAATATATTTGTGCGTTATGGGTGTACCATATATCGTCAAGTTGTTGGTATACCGATGGGTACAAATTGTACCCCTCTTGTTGCAGATTTGTTTTTGTTTTGCTATGAGAGGGATTTTATGCTTAGCTTGAAACCTGATACACAGACCGATATTGTTAATGCTTTTAATAAAACTTCAAGGTATTTAGACGATATTTTGAATTTAGATACTCCTTATTTTGAAACTATGATTTCTTCAATTTACCCACAAGATCTGTCTTTAAACAAAGAGAATCAATCTGACATTATAGCTTCATTTTTAGATTTGAATCTTTCAATTACAAATGATAAAGTGTCTTCCAAAATATACGATAAAAGAGAAGATTTTAATTTTAAAATTGTTAATTATCCTTTTCTAGCTGGAGATGTGCCCCGTTCTACATCTTATAGGGTTTATATTTCTCAACTTATTCGGTTTGCCCGAGCCTGTTCTTTGCTTGAAGATTTTAATAGTCGTAATTTAGTTATAACTGATAAACTTCTTAAGCAAGGTAAAAGATATCACAAACTTCGGAAAACTTTTTCTAAATTTTATTATCGAAATTTACCACTCATTAGTAAATATAATTGCAATCTACGGACGTTACTGCAACAATGCATTTCTCAACCAGATTTTTATGGGTATTTTATCTACAAACTTAGGAAAATTCGGAGTCTTATCCATGTTCATGATTTGTTTATAAAACGCGTTAAAACATTTAAGAAGAAAGATTATGATCCCATTATATTGCAACGCACTGCATGTTTGGTTATCGACCCTTTTACAGTCGGTAGCTACGCTTCCCTCTTTGCTTGCGCGATGACAGGCCGAGGGTAGTACTCTATGATGGTATACTCTTAAACTTGGATACAGGATGAGCTTACCAGACTCATGTATTACTTTTTCCCTGTCGTGCCCTTAACGGCTTACCTGCAGGTGCTCTGACTTCAGCAAAGTCATTGAGTACATATTTGACGGATTGTCACAGTTATTATGCTATGTTTTACATGTTGTCCTGTGTTCACGGTCGTCTATGTTGTGGGTAAGTCCAGCGGGGATACCTTTATTTACACTATTTGTAAAGCTAGGGTGACTTTAAGAGAAGTGTGAGGTTAGGACGTCCGTAAACGGGTTTAAACCCCCAGTGGTGTTTTTGCTACTGACGGTACTCTCTTTGTCACCCTTCCTTTTGTTTGCATTGCGTCATTGTGTTTGTGATTTGTTCATGTGTGGAACGTTTGTCTCTGGTTATTGTGTGTCTTTTGGCGTTTTCTGTGTTCATTTGGTGTGTGTGTGTGCGTTTGGGTGTGCGTTTGGGTATGTGGGTGTGTGAGTGTCATGCTGTCTATCGGTGTTTTGGTGGTGGTTGCGTCTTGCATGTGGCTTTGCCTGCTTGACTTTACTACTTTTTCATTAATGAATAGTTATGATATTATTCATTTAAACTTTTCTAAAAAATTGACCGAGTGTCCGACTGCTTGGATCCTGATGAGACGCCGAATTACTGAGCGTCTCATCTGGACCATAACTGTTTGAATATTCCCGACAAGTGGCGCTTAGCTAGAGTGGGTTAACCCTTTACTCTATGAATATTCATGAAATGATTAATGTATGTACTATGAATATTGATCAGCTTCATATTCATTATAGCAACAAAACAAGACATCCATAGCAGAACGTGTTTAGAATCAGATCTTTATTATTCCTATATACATCTTTTTAACCCTTTATCCGATAAATATTTGTACTATTAATCATGAATATTTATACAATAAATCATGCATATTTATACAATTAATCATGAATATTTATGCATGAGTATTCATTAACTGAATTTTAAATATGACCACATGAAGTTTTGTAGGATCAGATCTAAACAATGTCATAAGTAAACCGAAAGGGCACTGATCAGATGGTTCCCACAGGAGCTGTCTAACCCAGATATATTCTGTTTGCAAAGGTGTAAATAGGCGTCTCAGACTAGACTCCGTGACGTCAGTTTTTACAAGCGTTTTGTGCCAAATCTGGTTTCGGCAATGTGTGTGTCTCTCAGTCTCTCACTGTCTATGTCTGTCCTTCTGGTTCTCTCTCGCTCTCTCCCTCTTTCTTTCCCTTTCCTTCTCTGTCTGTATGTCTCTCTCTCTCTCTGTCCATAATTATATCCCCGTTCATATATCGCGCTCTCTCTCTCACACACACACTATGTTCCTCTCTCTCTCAATTTTTCCTTTCTTTCTCATTATCTTGCCCTCTTTATCCGCATTTTCGTCTTCCTCTGTCTCTGTCTGTCTGTCTGTCTTTCTTTTATCTCTCTGTCATTTGTCATTATAGAATAGGAAGGACCAGAACTATTTCACTCTATCAGTAAACAGAGCAGACCCTGATCAGACGTACAGCTCCTAATCTGATCTGATTCTACTCTGTCTGCAAAACAGGTGTACATAGGTTTTCGGTGGTAACAATGACTTGACTGCAAACGATATATAACACTTTGTCTAACAGAGATGCACTAGAACTTGTATTCAGCGGCCATCAAAACGATGTCTAATTATAGGCCTGTGAGGCAGGTGGGAGATTTATGCAGGTCACAAGTAATGCAGAATGTTCATACATAATGATGGATGTAAATTATTCCCCTTGTATCTCACTGTCTCTCTGTCCTCTTTTTTCCCCTCTCCTCTGTCTGTCTCTGCTTTCTCTCTGTCTCTCTCTGTCTCTGATACACACATTTCCTAATCTGATCTGATTCTACTCTGTCTGCAAAACAGGTGTACATAGGTTTTCGGTGGTAACAATGACTTGACTGCAAACGATATATAACACTTTGTCTAACAGAGATGCACTAGAACTTGTATTCAGCGGCCATCAAAACGATGTCTAATTATAGGCCTGTGAGGCAGGTGGGAGATTTATGCAGGTCACAAGTAATGCAGAATGTTCATACATAATGATGGATGTAAATTATTCCCCTTGTATCTCACTGTCTCTCTGTCCTCTTTTTTCCCCTCTCCTCTGTCTGTCTCTGCTTTCTCTCTGTCTCTCTCTGTCTCTGATACACACATTTCCTAATCTGATCTGATTCTACTCTGTCTGCAAAACAGGTGTACATAGGTTTTCGGTGGTAACAATGACTTGACTGCAAACGATATATAACACTTTGTCTAACAGAGATGCACTAGAACTTGTATTCAGCGGCCATTAAAACGATGTCTAATTATAGGCCTGTAAGGCAGGTGGGAGCTTTATGCAGGTCAAATGTAATGCAGAAGGCTCCTGCATAATGATGTTCAGATGTAAATTATCCCCCTTGACAGTTGTAAACGCGGTTGTATACCAAATGAGAAGTGATCCTTTCAGATGTAGTACTCTGTTATTTCCCTTGCATCTTAATGCGTTGTTGGAGTTAATTGAGTTGATATTTAAAAAACGATCCTTTCCTCCAACCCTTTACTCTATACACAGGCGTTTTCTAAACCTTTGCAAATAGGGAAAAGACACAGATCAGGCGCCTCTTGTAGGAGCTCTTATAGGAGCCGTCTAATCAGTGTTTTAATCTGTTTGCTTATTATATGATATAAGTATAGCCTGTAGGAGCCGTCTAAGCAGTGTCTAATCTGTTTGCGTATTATATGAGATAGGTATAGCCTGTAGGAACTCCTGTAGGAGCCGTCTGATCAGTGTCTAATCTGTTTGCTTATTACATGACATATGTATTACTATAGCCTGTAGGGGCCGTCTGATCAGTGTCTAATCTGTTTGCGTATTATATGAGATAGGTATAGCCTGTAGGAACTCCTGTAGGAGTCGTCTGATCAGTGTCTAATCTGTTTGCTTATTACATGACATATGTATTACTATAGCCTGTAGGGGCCGTCTGATCAGTGTCTAATCTGTTTGCTTATTACATGACATATGTATTACTATAGCCTGTAGGGGCCGTCTGATCAGTGTCTAATCTGTTTGCTTATTACATGATATATGTATAGCCTGTATGAGCCGTATTGTCAGTGTCTAATCTGTTTGCTTATTATATTAGATAGGTATAGCCTGTAGGGGCCGTCTGATCAGTGTCTAATCTGTTTGCTTATTACATGACATATGATATAGGTATAGCCTGTAGGGGCGGTCTGATCAGTGTCTAATCTGTTTGCTTATTATATGAGATAGGTATAGCCTGTAGGAACTCCTGTAGGAGCCGTCTGATCAGTGTCTAAACAGTTTGCTTATTATATGATATATGTATAGCCTGTAGGAGCCGTCTGATCAGTGTCTGCTTATTATATGATATAGGTATAGCCTGTAGGGGCGGTCTGGTCAGTGTATAATCTGTTTGCTTACTATATGAGATATGTATAGCCTGTAGGAACTCCTGTAGGAGCCGTCTGATCAGTGACTAATCTGTTTGCTTATCCCACAAATATTGCCTGGATAGGAATACTAATACGCTAGCAGCACTGTTAAAATTACTTCTTAGTAGTAATTTTCCTCTGCACACATTATCGTCAATTTCAAGTGTCAGAATATTGATATCACTAAAGGCAAAATCGTATTGAAAAAAGAATAACCCTGACTTAGCATGGTCTTACCATCTATCGAACCTCTTAACCTTTGACCAAAACAAAAAACGTTTACTGTGAATATTGAAGAAAAAAATAAATCAGCAGTTCAAAATAATCTTTTATACATACCCTGAAACAATTAAATATTTTTATCCTCATCTATTAATCCCCAAACAATCCAGTGTTCCCAACCACCCACATAACAAAAACAAAATGGCTGCCAGAAAAACCTCACCTGCCTATCGAACCTCTATTTTAGAAATTGTTTACTGTAAAATAATACGGAGTGTCTATTGCCACGTATTTTTATAACCGGTGACAGGGTAAAAATCACACGCATCGTGAGAGTTACACTATATGACAATAAATTCAGTTAGCATTCTAATATCATGATTAAAATGCATTTATTTGGACGAATTACACACCTAGATAAGTAAGATATATTTTGTAACACTATTTCTTGTAAGCAGAATGTATGCAGACTTTAAAATATAATCATTTCTGTTCGTTATATGCAAAAGTAGGCCTAATTAGCTGCCCAAACTAAGTTCAGATTCGGGATGAAGAAATTAAGGCTCAAAAGAATGAACGAAATAATATTAACGGGGAGAACAATGCGTGGTATAGAATACTATTGCAATATTAGTGTTGATCCAGTTATAAGTAAAATTCCATATGATTATTAACTAACGACAGATTCACATAAATCCACAATAACCTATTTCACTTATGTGAAAGTGAAAGTATCCCTGCTTCCCACAAACGTCCTTGGAATACTAAAGAAATTAATGCAAAAGTCAGCTAGGTTTGACTGATAACTCAGCATGCAAGCCGAGTTTATGTCAGCTTTGATACACAAATATCACAGTCTAAAATTACGAGTTGTTTGCAGTGCAAACACCAAACACCACGCACACGGCAGCTTAATTACGTCTAACAGCGTTGGTAAGCCGACAAACGCATTAATTGGTGTTACTCATTCACACCCGTAAGCGTCTGACATCAACCAAACCTACTGTGGAGCAAACTTTGACCAAGCTGAATGACACATGATTTACCATATATAAGCTTCAGAGAAATCAAATTTCATCGAATAATCTGTTTCTCACGAGGCAAATACTTCTTTTGATGCCATGTTCTGTACGTCGGAGATTTTATCCTCAAGTACCTGGATGTTGGAAACGGGTGTAAACAGAGCAGACCTTGATCAGACGGTCCCTATAGGAGCCATCTGATCTGGGTCTACTCTGTTTGCAAATGCGTGAAAACACGTTTACCTAGTATACTGACGCCTTTTTGCAGTAATCCTCAAGTACCTGGATGTTGGAAACGGGTGTAAACAGAGCAGACCCTGATCAGACGGCTCCTACAGGAGCCATCTGATCTGGGTCTACTCTGTTTGCAAATGCGTGAAAACACGTTTATCTCGTGTACCGACGCCTTTTTTTGCAGTGAAAATGGTAATGAACGTTCCAAAAAGAAATTGTAACATAACTGTTGCAAAAAATCTTGAGCAAAACTGTATAAAATCACGTATAACATAAATTGCGTGTCACTAAGCAAACGCCAAAGGGACATTACCGCTGACAAAGTCAATGCTATTAAAATAGGTCATCATTCTTTTGGTGCCACGTACGGCGATATCTCCCTTATTTTAAGACATAAAACTACTTTTTTCATTGTAATAACTATTTCATGTATCAGGTTTTCTGATACCAATTTTTTTTCGAAAATCTGGAGGGAAACTATGTAGGATCCCGTTTAACAGAAAATACGGGTCAATGCTATTAGGCTATGTTATCGTTCCTTTGCTGCCACGTACGGCAATTTCTCCCTTATTTTGAGACATAAAATTACCTTTTTCATTGTAATAACTATTTCATATATCAGGTTTTCTAATACAAATTTGTTTTTTTCGGAAATCCGGAGGGGAACTATGTAGAATCCCGTCTAACAGAAAATACGGGTCATTAAGCAAAGGGACATCACCGCTGAAAAAGTCAATGCTATTAGGCTAGGTTATCGTTCCTTTGCTGCCACGTACGGCAATTTCTCCCTTATTTTGAGACATAAAATTACCTTTTTCATTGTAATAACTATTTCATATATCAGGTTTTCTAATACAAATTTGTTTTTTCGGAAATCCGGAGGGGAACTATGTAGAATCCCGTCTAACAGAAAATACGGGTCAATAAGCAAAGGGACATCACCGCTGACAAAGTCAATGCTATTAGGCTAGGTTATCGTTCCCTTGTTGCCACGTACGGCAATTTCTCCCTTATTTTGAGACATAAAATTACTTTTTTCATTGTAATAACTATTTCATATATCAGGTTTTCCAATACAAATTTGTTTTTTCGGAAATCTGGAGGATGACTATGTAAAATCTCCTAACAGAAAATACGGGTCAATAAGCAAAGGGACATCACCGCTGACAAAGTTAATGATATTAGGGTAGGTTATCGTTCCTTTGCTGCCACGTACGGCGATTTCTCCCTTATTTTGAGACATAAAATTAGCTTTTTCATTGTAATTAATAATTCATATATCAGGTTTTTCTAATACAAATTTGTTTTTTCGGAATTATTGAGCGAAATATGTAAAATTCATTCAAACAGAAAATACGGGTCAATAAACAAAGGGACATCACCGCTGAAAATTCAATGACCGTAGGCTAAGTTATCGTTCCTTTGGTGACACGTACAGCGATTTCCCCTTTATTTTAAGACATAAAACTATTTTTTTCATTGTAATAACTATTTCATATAGCAGGTTTTCTAATACAAATTTGTTTTTTTCTGAAATATTGAGCGAAATATGAAAAATTCATTCTAACAGAAAATACGGGTCAATAAGCAAAGGGACATCACCGCTGCAATTTCAATGGCCGAAGTCTAGGTTATCGTTCCTTTTGGTGACACGTACGGCGATTTCTCCCTTATTTTAAGGCATAAAACTACTTTTTTCATTGCATCAACTATTCCATATATCAGGTTTTCTATACATTTTTTTTTCTTGAGAGAATTATGTAAAATCCCGTCTAACAGAAAATGCGGGTCAATAAGCAAAGGGACATCACCGCTGAAAATGCTTTCACGTGCGGCAATTTTTCTCTTATTTTAAGACATAACACTAATTTTACCATTGTAACAAATAGTTCATATATTAAGCTTATTATTGCACATCTGTTTGCAACAAAACTGGAGCAAAACTGTACATAATAAGGTATTAAAAGGCCATACGTGGCACTAAGCACTGTACAGATCTCAAATTATAGTAAAGAAAAGATTAAAAAATCGTCCATTTCTTCGTTTTATACAATAACAGACTTTCATTTATTCATGTAACACATTGAAAGTAGAATCAATTTCTAACTTTTTCTTCTTCTTTTTATAATACGACTATTTGTATATATAGGCCGGAAACTTTCTTGAGATGGGGGTGATTTTCACGAAAAGGTGATTATTATGTGCATACGTGGTTTTAGATGACTTGCTAATGACACGTAATTATGTGGTAATAGACTAAAATAATACTCATAGTCACGTTATTTCATCATGGGCACGTGACCTCTGCATAAGCTGAAGGGGTCAGAGCTGTCAAACATTTTAAATGTGGTACACTTTTCAATTCACGTTGATATTCTATAACGTAGTAAGAGTTTTCTCATGTTTAGCATAGTTGAACGGAAAATAAACTGTTTTGACCTGGTTATAAAATATATTTCGTTTTTAAAGCTACGAGGCGTTGTTTACAGACAAAGCAACGGTACTCATGGTTTTATGACGTAGTGTGCACTTCTACATGCGTAAAAACACCAAAAAATGAAAGGTTCGATAAACAGGTGAGGTTCGATAGAAGGTGAGTGTACGATAAGTTGAATAAACGCGAGGCTGCCAACTCTCTATCCTCTACAGTCCCACTTTTTGGTGACTTCTTTACATTGAAAAAGTACCCAAAATACGACAGACGAAACATAAAATACATGCTTATATTATTATTCCTTATATCATAATTTAGTAGATCTAATAATAATTAAAATAATAACAACAATAATAGTAATCTATTAATATTCAAAATCATCATCACAGCTATTATTATTGTTATTATTATACCTTACCTTGGAAGATGGTTGTTGGGCTCGAAGATAGGGAATGATTCCCTTTTTAGCCCCTCGTCTTTCTGTAATGGTGCTGTTACAGTCTTCTTTAGAATCTCATAACTTGTATAGCTGCCATTTAAATACTTTTATCATTATTATTATTATTATTATTATTATTATTATTATTATTATTATTATTATATCATCATTATTATTATTATTATTATTATTATTATTATTATTATTAATTATTATTATTATTATTATTATTATTATTATTATTATTATTATTATTATTATTATTATTATATCATTATTATTATAATCATTATTATTATTATCATTATTAGATTTCTATTTGTCTTTATTATTATTCACTTTAAACCAACCAAATACATTTCTACAATGGCCGTCCTAATATCTATGTCAAAATCATAATTTCCATACGAAAGGCTGAAATGGCCGCAAAAATGGCCGCCAAAATAAATCCGCAGTCCCGTATATTAAATATGACGTCATATCCTTCCTTCCCAACTCCCGTCTGCTTCATTTTAGTTTTTGGCATTAGACCAACAACATCGCGTTTAAACAAATTGTTAGTTCATCATCTAGGCCAAGTAAAATGTCTAATTTATCAGAAAGTTTCCGTAAAACTTTACACATGGGTTCAGAAGAAGACTTTGAACATATCTGTGATCCGTGTGTAACAGACGGAAAGAGAATGGAGGCGATAATTTACTGTGTGGATTGTGGACAATATTTGTGTCACGAGTGCAGAAATTACCATAAAAAGTTGCTAGCTTTAAAAACACACGTGCTGCAAGATATTACGACAATGTCCACGTCACAAAAAGGTCAAAAACAACTCCCAGGGGCTTCTGGGGCTGCGGACCCACTGACGGACAGATGTGAGAAGCACCCAGATGAGCCCATTAAATTCTTCTGCAATTCTCATCAACAACTTGGGTGCAGTGTCTGTGTTCCTCTAAACCACAGAACCTGCGGAGACGACGTGTCCTACATACCGGAGATTTCCATCTCATCCGCAAGCCGCGAAGAATTTAAAATCATACGCGGAGATGCAACAAAGCTCATCGCTGGATTAGAGTTCAATAAAAGTCGTTCGAAATGGTGTCAGCAAGTAACCAATGATAGTTTCGATCAGGCGGTGGCGAATGTAAAAGTGTTAAGGCGAGACATCAACAAACTTCTCGATAAATTGGAAACAAATTTGCTCAATGATACATCAAGACGGAGAAAAGAACATTTAGATTCCCTAACTCGTCAAACCCCAATACTTGATGACCTGGTTAAGGACGTTAAGAAAATGAACTCCGACATGGACAAAATGGAAGAGCTGAACCAGTTTAATCAACTGTTCATCGCCGTGAAATACGCCAAAGAAAAAATTTCATTGGTGGAGAAAGAGGTCGCTCGCATCAGTAAAACAATCAAACCTCAACGAGTTGTCTTCAACCGTGCTGACCAGCTTGATTATCTTACATCGTTACCTCATCTCGGCACTCTGTCACTGGTTGGCCAACCAGCAGCAGTCAAATTCGTCCATGACATCAACGTCAAAATATCAACTGACACAAAGGACTGTAACATTACTGACGTTGTTATACTGAAAGATAAACGGGTAGCAATGACGGATATGGACAACCAGTGTGTCAAGATTATAGACATCGCAGGTAAAAAACAAACCGAGAAACTCTCATTATCATCACAACCTTTGCGCATTACAATGATCGGAGATGATCAGCTGGCAGTAACGTGTATAGTTGACAAGCGTATCCAGTTGCTGTCTGTGTCACCGACATTGTCAGCGGGTCAAACTATAACTGGACCAGGTCTTTATAACGGCCTCACGTATAATGGAGGAAAGCTCTTCCTCGCCTGTTGTGATCCTCCTAGTTCAGTTCATATTTGTGACATGTCGGGTAACTTGTTAAAACAAGTTGACTCAGACAACACAGGAAACAAATTATTTGTAGATGCTCCACAATATATAACAATGAGTGGAGACCAAAGTGTCATGTATGTGAGTGATTTTAGAGGCAACAAAATGGTGTGTTTAAATAGAGATGGTGTTGTTATGGCGACATATTTACATGACAGGTTACAGTGTCCATGGGGAATAGCTGTGGATGACAATGGTTGTGTGTTTTTGTGTAGTAAAGATAAACATTGTGTACATCAGCTGTCGCCCAGTGGGCAGTTGATGAAGATTGTGTTGGAGCAAAAGGACGGGCTCCAGTACCCTTGTGGCATAACATACGACACTGGGAGACTTTACGTCAGCAGTAGCAGTCCAGACCCTAAATACAGGAACAATATAAAAGTTTACCAAGTAGATTAAAGTCTGCAGAGAAAAAAACATGGAGGTAAGTAAACACTTTTTATGTTTTATTATTGACCTGTAGCAAAACAATCACAACTTGATTAGAAAATCCACAAACAGTTTGGATCCAAATTAGAAGACATGTAACAATGTATCAGAATCCAAACTGTTTGACTCTCTTATCAAAGTTTTATCAATGTTGAATAAATTTCACAAGGTTGTGTGACATGTTTGAAGCAGACGCCATTACATGGACATGCACTAACACTTTACTTAATGAATATTCATGTAAGAATTAATGACATAATGAATATTATAATCATGGATAATAATAAAAACAATAATAATGATTAATAATCATGAATGTCAATTTTTTAGTAGTTTAATAATTGTTATAATGGAAATGGACACAGGAAGTTTTGGCCATGACTGAAACTTTAGAATCACATCTATATATTATATATCATTGAGCAGAATCACAGATCTATATATTATATATCATTAAGCAAACATGGCTTTCTTTGTTGAAGTTTTATCAAATGTAGAATAAAAATTACATATTTTTGTGACTATTTTGTAGCAGATGTCATTTCATGTGCATGTATTATAAACTCTTTACTCCATGAGTATTCATGTAAGAAATAATGACATAGATATGTTAATCATGAATAATAAATTTTAATTTAATAGTAATTACTATTATAATACTCTTTTAATATTCACATTTTATAATAAATATTAATAATGATAATGATGGTGGTCAATAATAATTATGATAATAATTAATAATAGATCTAATAATTGCACATGACATAGGATTTCTTTGTCATCACAGAAGCTTTGTTTTTATTTCTTATTTGATATATATGACCTTAACATGCTTTTGTTTTAACTCCATTTAACCGTCACGGCTCCTATAGGATCTGTATTTTCTCGGTTTTCTCTGTTAGCAAAGGCATAGAACCATAACAATCTATGTAGGGAGTAAACAATTAACATATACATATATATTATAATGATACCGGTACACATTTTTAGACTGAATAATGGGTATACCGCCGGTACTACCAGTATTTCTCAAAAGTGTTTACTCTGTTAGCAAAGTCATAGAACGATAATGATTTTTAATGAATTTTAATGAAGTAAAGAGTTAACATATAGATCTAATGATACTGGTAAACATTTTTAGACTGAATAATGGGTACCGATATTTCCACAATGTTTATCTTGTGTTTTTGTGATAAGCAATGAATCGTTGAGACATAAACATTAAGGATATTTGTCTTTTTGAGCATGTGGTGCTCACATTTAAAATATTGTGGATCTCAAACCAGTTTCAATGCATCTCAGACAAAAACAATGTATCTCAAACTAGTCAAACAATGCATCTCAAATCAGTTTCAATGCATCTCGGACAAAGACAATGTATCTCAAACTAGTCAAACAATGTATCTCAAACTAGTCAAACAATGCATCTCAAACCAGTTTCAATGCAACTCGGACAAAGACAATGTATCTCAAACTAGTCAAACAATGCATCTCAAACCAGTTTCAATGCATCTCCGACAAAGACAATGTATCTCAAACAAGTTTAAAATGTATCTCAAACTAGTTAACCATTTTCCTCATATATAAAATCAGAAACGCATTTTCACGCATAATGCGGCATTTGCAGAGTAGACCCAGATCAGACGATTCCTAGAGGAGCTGTCTGATCAGGGTCTACTCTGTTAGCTAATGGAATTTTCAAGATCGGTTTCTTTATTTTCTAAAATGGGTAAAATGTCCCACCTTTCATATTCTACATGTATTATAACTATTTTGTCCATGAATATTCAGTAGGTATTGAAATTTGGAATAAATTTAACATATATATATATAACAACAGGAAAAGTGTAAATTATCTCAAGCATAGTTGAACAAGTTTGTTAATCTCAATCTATTCGACAAATTTCTTTATGCCTAAGGTGAAGCAATTTGATGTTTGGGGATATGTGTATTTTCATTGTCATTTTTTTTTTGGGCGGGGGGGGGGAGCTAAAAATAGATTTCATTGAACAATAATGTTATTGTTTTAAGCATCATTTGCTCTTGGATTGCAAACCTTACGCGGGGTTGTCACGAGTCATTGAAAAGTCAGGGAAATAGTAATATTGATTAACGCTTTACTCCATGAATATTCGTGTAAAATAATGCATTATGGCATCATGAATATTATTTCCTTAACAGAAATCTCAAAGAAAACAGAGGAGACTTTGATCAGACAGTTCCTATAGAGGATCTAGGTCTACTATGTTTGCAAAGGTGTAGAACGGTGTATTTATAGAGTAAAGGGTTAAAATTAATATTTGGCAAGTTTCTATTAAGTAATCACGCAAATTTGCTGCATAACTGTTCCTCTGTCCAATGCAGTCTTTGACTTATGTAGATCCAAAATGTTTGCTTAAAGTTTATTTATCTCTTAAAGGTCACTGATAATTTTATAACTACAATGTGTAAAATATACAGTGGCATCTATAGTATAGATCTATATGAACTGACTTATATTCAGTGAATATTTACAGAAATATTTACAGATCTATTTTAACTAACTTATATTCAGTGAATATTTACAGATCTATTTGAACTGACTTATATTCAGTGAATATTTACAGATCTATATATTAACTGACTTAACTACAATCTGATCAGTTGCCTGCTTTAAATGTCAAAATATGTTACAATGTCAGAATGTCAGACAGTTTGGATTCTGATGAGACATCAGATAATTGGATCCAAACTCATTACTGATCAGGATCTACTCTGTTTGCTTATGGTATAATATAGATCTGATTCTGCAGTTCCTGCTGGAGCTAAAATGTACTATTTTCATATATGCCATTATAGCACTAAGTAATATTATAAATATTCTTTCATGATGTCATTTAAACTCAGTTTTTCTTACATGAGTATTCAACAGGGACATCAGATAACTATCCAACCTGTTTTGATTTAGCTAGGTTGCTGCAAATTTACCAGTAGGGTACTGAAAGTTAATTAAACATGCAATTCAATTAAAAACCTTTTCACTGCCACAATGACATATTAACAAATGTAATAGAGCAAGATCAGATCGCGCCATCTTGTCAGGGTCTACCCTGTTTATGCTGCTATATATAGATCTGGTTCTACAGTCCACAATGACATATTAGTAAATGGAATAGACCAAGATCAAATTGCGCCATCTTATCAGGGTCTACCCTGTTTGTGCTGCTATATATACAGGGTTGCCATGCGTCAGGGAAAAGTCAGGGAAATCTAATTTTTTTCAAGGTCAGGGAATTATCAGGGAATCTTGAGAACTGTCAGGGAAATTTGAAAATATAGGCAAATGTCAGGGAATTGTCAGGGAATTTTGAAAACATGAGAATTAATGTTATAGATTTTAAAAAATCCATAATATATTAAATAAATCATGACAGAAAGACCAAAATTTCGCGATGAAATGTGTCAGGGAAATGTGAAATTATGTCAGGGAAATGTCAGGAAATTGTCAGGGAATTTTGTTTCCTCTGGTTTGTGGCAACCCTGATATAGATATGGTTCTACAGTCCTCAATGACATATTAGCAAGTGGAATAGACCAAGATCAGATCTCACCATCTTGTCAGGGTCTACTCTGTTTATGCTGCTATATATAGATCTGGTTCTACGGTTCACAATGACATATTAGCAAATGGAATAGACCAAGATCAGATCGCGCCGTCTTGTCAGGGTCTACCCTATTTATGCTGCTATATATAGATCTGGTTCTACAGTCCACAATGACATATTAGCAAGTGGAATAGACCAAGATCAGATCGCGCCATCTTGTCACTGACTCAGGGTCTACTCTGTTTATGCTGCCCTATATAGATCTGGTTCTACAGTATCTGCTGGAGCCAAAATGGCGGACAGTCCTGTTTTCATAGATGTCATTATAACAGTCTAATAAATATTAATGATATTTTAATTTCATTAATACATGAATAGTCAACAAGGAAAGGGTTAAGTGTCAGCTAAATTTCATAGGTGTTTGTCGTGTGCTACCCCACTACCCGGCCCCCCCCTCTTTCCCGTCTGCAACATAAATTTTTTCCACTATCACTTTTTTGGGGCGCCTGTCACACGCGACCACAAACATGTACAGTCACTACCCACCCACCCACTGTACAGTCACCCCCTGCACCTCCACACAGTGTCCAAGATGGATGATGTGGAGTATAATCGCGTTGAAGTTGAAGTGAACTACACAGAAACATATTGAATATCGGCAAAATAAATCTCAAAAATGTCAAAACATTGTCAAAATACCATAAAATAGCATTTAAAAGCGAACTAAAAACATCTGATTTTTTTTTCTCACATCATATTGTAGTAGATAAGAACAAGGTATCTCTGACCACTGAAAATAGGCATGCAGTCACTACAGGTGCCGTAACTTTCAGGGTTGCCACGCGTCAGGGAAAAGTCAGGGAAATTTAAAAAATTTCAAGGTCAGGGAATTGTCAGGGAATTTTGAGAACTGTAAGGGAATTTTGAAAATATAGGCAAATGTCAGGGAATTGTCAGGGAATTTTGAATACCTGAGAATGAATGTTATATATATTTTAAAAATCCATTACGTATTCCAGAAATTATGACAGAAAGACCCAAATTTCGCGATGAAATGTGTCAGGGAAATTTGAAATTATGTCAGGGAATTTTGTTTCCTCTGGTTTGTGGCAACCCTGACTTTGTCAAATTCCCATGTATTCTCAAAAACTATGCCTTATATATCGTGGAAAGGATGCCTCGAGACATGGTATTAACGAAACCTCCACTGTACGACAAATTCATTTGAAGACAGGCCTTTAATTCTCAAAATAAGTTGGTCGGCTCCGATCTGATCGACCCGAAAGGACGTGGAGGTGTGTCTCATGCGGATAACCTCTAATGTTATCGTTAATGCCATTCGCCTTTGCGAGCGTCTCGATGATTGTGAGAATTTTAATGCGGCGTGTATTTCAACCGAAATACACCGACAAAAAGGATTATTCTTACCATAATGAAGTAAATCTACACCATTTCGTTAAGGAAATATATTTAAAGGGGATGTCCCTACATTTGACGTGTTTCATAAACACTTAAAATGTGCAAAACACATCTATATATATGCTGAAAAGTAGTATATCGCGAAAAGCCCCATCCAATTACCATTTATTATGACAAAACATCAATGTGTTTGATATCGCCGATCCCGGTTTTACTACTCGAAGTTTCAGTTTTATTCGGGTTGGGTTTTAGTTTCGTAACTGTTCGCCCTATTCGCGATTCTCCGACCACTTCCGAGAAAGCTATTACGTAAACAATGAAGGGATCGGGTGATCATCGGCAAAACGAGGAAGAATTTAGCGGAAAAGGCCGATAATATTGTGTTGTAGAACAAAAATTATCAGTATTGATGAAATCGGTTTATTTGTATGATATAAGTTCAAATTGGGAACATTCATAATAATGATAGAGCATAACAAATACCAAGTTTTATGATATTATTGAAAATATGCGATCATTGTAGGGACTTCCTCTTTAAAACAATGTGTATCACTGATATATTACAGCATTTGTTCGTAACCGGCGAATATATGTAGTTTCACCCTTGTCAAATGTGAGTTTCCGGTCTATCAGATCGGAGCCGACCAACTTATTTTGAGAATTAAATGCCCGTCTTCAAATGAATTTGTTGTACAATGGTGGTTTCGTTTGATTACATATTTCGAGGCATCCCTCCCACGAAATATCAAAGCGTTGTAGACGCTGCAGTATTCTTTGCATGGTATCAGTCTGATATCGAATAAGTTTGCTTTTGCATGGAATTGTGTATCTATAAGGGAAGGCATTAACACTCCATCCAGTCGATGATAGAGTTGCAGCTGACCCTTCAGCCGTTTCCCACTATGCTTATTATCACACTGACTAATCGCAGTTACGGGCGTGATTACCTAATCGCTTGCATAAAGTCATCTGACTCGCGCTTCTTTATTCATTAGTATTTTCATTCATGTTATGATCACGTGATTTCTTCATATGACTGCTATTTGTATATCCGTGCGCCCTTCTTACACCTTGCTACATTTTGTCGGTTTTGTTGATTTTTGCACATACTTCGCCGAAGCTTATGTTACGAAGCTTTTCATGTCAGATATAGTATACCGCGATTGGTTCCGGATGCCACGTTATTAAACACCCTTTGTATCCATCGAATGCAGGTCCGTAATTTGCACTATTTTGTCAGGCCGGCGAGGGTACCATGGTTTGGCTGTGGAACGCCACCTTTGTATTCTATTGCTTCGCAAAGAATACAATAAGCCATAGTTTTGGAGAATACACAGGAAATTGACAAAGTTATGGCACTTTAAGTGGCCGCATGTCAATTTTCAGTGCTCAAAGATACCTACCTTGTTATTATATACATATTATATTGATGTGAATTTTTAGCTCACCAGAGCACAAAGTGCTCAGGGTGAGCTTTTGTGATCGCCTGATGTCCGTCGTCTGTCGGCGTTTGTCGTGCGTCGTGCGGTGTGCGTCGTGCGTCGTGTGTCGTGCGTCGTCAACAATTTGAACTTTAAAAGTCTTCTCCTCTGAATCTACAGGGTTCTCAGCTTTCATCTTTGGCACATAGCATCACCTATAGGTCCTCTACAAAAGTTATATAAATTATGTCCCTGGAGTCAAAATTGGCCCCGCCACGGTCCCAGGGGTGGCCAGTTTTTTCTAGCTGACTGTTGTTTTCTGTACAAGTAGCAGAATGCTGGGCTCACTTAGGTTTGGCATGGGGAAAACTTCAAAAATCTTCTTGTCAAAAACTACATGTCACAGAGCTTAGATATTTGGTGTATAGATTTACTTAGTATACCTTATTGACATTGGTAAATATCATAGTTCTGAGGTTAAAATTGGCCCTGCCCTGTTGGTTATACTTTAAAATATTATTTTACACTATAAAGGTTCCTAATCACTGAATAGGTCAAGGGTCCTGGTCAAAATTCTATCATGTTGTCTGCTTCAGAATTAGTCTGTTTGTTCACACTGTTTCAACCCATTCCCTCATAGGATATTTTCAGAATCTGCCTCTTGAAAAATTTCAGAATTGTGTAGATTTGAAACCATTGTGATAAATAGAGCATTTACTCCTATGGAGAAAATGCTCTATTTATCACAATGGTTTCATAAAGTGACTATTATACCTCTTTGAATAAATCTACTGATAAGGAGCATAAATTAGAGAAAAGGAAAATTTCAGAATTGTGTAGATTTGAAACCATGGTGATAAATAGAGAATTTAAGCCTATGGAGCAAATGTTCTATTTATCACAAAAGCTTTTTTCAGATCCTACCTCTTTGAATAAATCTACTGATAAGGAGCATTAATTATAGAAAAGGAAAATATCAGAATTGTGTAGATTTGACACCATTGTGAAAAATAGAACATTTACTCCTATGGAGCTTTTGCTCTATTTATCACAATGGTTAGCAAATGCTCTATTTATCACAAAGGCTTTTTTCAGATCCTACCTCTTTGAATAAATCTACTGATAAGGAAATTTCAGAATTGTATAGATTTCAAACCATTGTGATAAATAGAGCATTTTGCTCTATAGGAGTAAATTAACTCATATACAAACCACATATAAAGTTACATACCGGTCTGTGTCAGATCAGAATCCAAACTGTGTGCTAATTTTGGTCAAGTCATGCTAAGCAGTGATAGGGTTGTCATCTGTTAGAAATGTTGTCTGCTTATTCAAAGAGGTAAATCTGGGTCTACTCTATTTTGCAAATGCGTGAAAACATGTTTATACATGTATGAGGAAAAGGGTTAATTAGAGAAAAGGAAAATTTCAGAATTGTTCAGATTTGAAACCATTGTGATAAATAGAGCATTTACTCCTATGGAGAAAATGCTCTATTTATCATAATGGTTTCATAAAGTGACTATTATACCTCTTTGAATAAATCTACTGATAAGGAGCATAAATTAGAGAAAAGGAAAATTTCAGAATTGTGTAAATTTGAAACCATGGTGATAAATAGAGAATTTAAGCCTATGGAGCAAATGTTCTATTTATCACAAAAGCTTTTTTCAGATCCTACCTCTTTGAATAAATCTACTGATAAGGAGCATTAATTATAGAAAAGGAAAATATCAGAATTGTGTAGATTTGACACCATTGTGAAAAATAGAACATTTACTCCTATGGAGCTTTTGCTCTATTTATCACAATGGTTAGCAAATGCTCTATTTATCACAAAGGCTTTTTTCAGATCCTACCTCTTTGAATAAATCTACTGATAAGGAAATTTCAGAATTGTATAGATTTCAAACCATTGTGATAAATAGAGCATTTTGCTCTATAGGAGTAAATTAACTCATATACAAACCACATATAAAGTTACATACCGGTCTGTGTCAGATCAGAATCCAAACTGTGTGCTAATTTTGGTCAAGTCATGCTAAGCAGTGATAGGGTTGTCATCTGTTAGAAATGTTGTCTGCTTATTCAAAGAGGTAAATCTGGGTCTACTCTATTTTGCAAATGCGTGAAAACATGTTTATACATGTATGAGGAAAAGGGTTAATTAGAGAAAAGGAAAATTTCAGAATTGTTCAGATTTGAAACCATTGTGATAAATAGTGCATTTACTCCTATGGAGCAAATGCTCTATTTATCACAAGGTAAATGCTCTATTTATCTCAATGGTTTCATAAAGTGACTATTATACCTCTTTGAATAAATCTACTGATAAGGAGCATTAATTAGAGAAAAGGAAAATTTCAGAATTGTGTAGATTTGAAACCATTGTGATAAATAGAGCATTTACTCCTATGGAGCAAATGCTCTATTAATCACAAAGGCTTTTTTCAGATCCTACCGCTTTGAATAAATCTACTGATAAGGAGCATTAATTATAGAAAAGGAAAATTTCAGAATTGTGTAGATTTGAAACCTTTATGATAAATAGAACATTTACTCCTATGGAGCTTTTGCTCTATTTATCACAATGGTTAGCAAATGCTCTATTTATCACAAAGGCCTTTATCAGATCCTACCTCTTTGAATAAATCTACTGATAAGGAGCATTAATTAGAGAAGATGAAAATTTCAGAATTGTGTAGATTTAAAACCATTGTGATAAATAGAGCATTTGCTCCATAGGAGTAAATTAACTCATATACAAACCACATATAAAGTTACATACCGGTCTGTGTCAGATCTGAGTTCAAAGTGTGTGCTAATTTTGGTTAAGTCCTGCTAAGCTGTGATAGGGTTGTCATCTGTTAGAAATGTTGTCTGCTTATTCAAAGAGGTAAATCTTGGTCTACTCTGTTTGCAAATACGTGAAAACATGTTTATATGAGGAAAAGGGTTAATTAGAGAAAAGGAAAATTTCAGAATTGTGTAGATTTGAAACCATTGTGATAAATAGTGCATTTACTCTTATGGAGCAAATGCTCTATTTATCACTAAGGCAAATGCTCTATTTATCACAATGGTTATTATCACCAGTTATTGTTAACAAGTTTTACTTTTCCATTTCCATAACAATTCCGTTTGTATAAATTGTTGAAATCGCGATTTTTATACAATTTCTGCTTTGAAACAATCATCAGTACTCTAACTCTGAAGGGGTTCGAAACGTTCAGGTGTGAACTGGTTTTGTTACGAAACGTGCTCTACAAGAGTTGTCGTTCGTTTCTAAATACGCAATATATCAAGGAGTTGTTAGGTTATGCGTAGTAATATGTAATGGAAAATGAAACTTTTCCACATAATTTTTGTGCGATATATTATGCTTTCCAAGTTAACGGTCGGTAAACGTTCGGTATTGGACTTAGAAAATATTTATAATAAAGCAAATCATCCCAGAAAGCTTGCCATTATAATTAAACAGAGAAAGGGTCAAATAACACCCCACAAAACAGGTGTCCAGTTTTGTTTAGAAACATACATGTAGTTGAAACTTTAAAAATCTTTCCCTCTGGTGAGCGATTTCAGGGCCATCATGGCCCTCTTGTTTTTTTTCAGTTTACTTCAAAATTTCGTGTTATGGTAGTTGGACAATATTTTGACATGTTTGAGATTATTTTGACCAATATCTTTCTGTGAGGTTGCAGAGTGGGGTAGCAGATGGGCGGGTAGGGGGCTAGCACACGACAAACACCTGTGCTTAATTTGAATACTGAATTTTCAAAGTGGAATGGCATTTTCAGAGATGTGGTTTATTGCCTTTCAAATTAATTGTAGAGTACATTCAGTGGGATTAGCTTACATTGACCGGAGAATTTTATTGACAAACAGTACAGACCCTGATCAGAGGACTTTGGAGGAACCCTCTGATCTGGGTCTACACTGTTTGCAAATGCAAGGGCATTAATATGATTAAACTACATGTAACTTAATTATTGCAAAAATGTCTTTATGGAGTAATCCCAAACTTTGCCCTTTCATTTTATGAAGATCTGATTTCATTTGTTGGGAAGGGTAAAACCCGATCTAGAAGCTGTTCAGTCCTATGATCTGAATCACCATTGTTTCTAAATGTCATTATAAATATTACTTTTGGCTGAGTTGTTTGTTGAATGTTTATATTCAAGATACAGCAGAGCCGGCCTTAACCCATTCCCACTTAGACTATATTTAGACCTAAACTCTTTGAAAAAGTCTACCCAAAAGGAGCATTTACTATAGAGAAAAGGAAAATTTCAGAATTTTGTAGTTTGAAACCATTGTGATAAATAGAGCATTTGCTCCTATAGGAACAAATGCTCTATTTATTACAATGGTTTCACAAAGTGACTTTTACAGAGGCGTTAATATACGGGAATGGGTTAAGCTGCCATCAAAAAGAAGTGTAGTTCTTGGTCTGTAAGGTAGGTGGTAGCTTAATACGGGTCAAAAGTAATAGAGAAAGCTTCTATAGGTACTTTCTGTTTAGCCCTGAATTAACCCTTTCCCTGTTCTATTTTTATTATGTCTCCCACATTTATGGGGAGATATATTGTTTTTGCCAGAGTTGTCTGTCTGTCCGTCCGTCCGTCCGTCCGTCTGTCTGTCTGTCTGTCTGTCTGTCTGTCTGTCTGTCCATCACAAACTTGTGTCGCGCGTATCTCTGAAACCAGTTGTTCTAGAGTCACCAAACTTCACAGGAATGTTCACCAGCATAAGTCGTTGTGCACCTGGGTTTTTTGAATTGTCTCCCCCTGATAACTTCGGAGTTATTGCCCCTGATGACTTAAAATTAGAAAAACTTTGTGTTGCGGGTATCTCTGAAACAGCTAGTACTAGAGTCACCAAACTTCACAGGAATGTTCACCAACATGAGTTGTTGTGCACCTATGGTTTTTGAATTGTCTCTGTCTGTCTGTCTCAACTTTGTGTCGCGCTTATCTCTGAAACCAGTAGGGCTTGAGTCACGAAACTTCACAAGATTGTTCACTAGCATGAGTTGTTTTGCTCTTGGGTTTTTTGAATTGTCTCCCCCTGTTAACTTTGGAGTTACTGCCCCTGATGACTTAAAATTAGACACACTTTACTTAGTGTCGTGCATATCTCTGAAACCACTTGGGCTAGAGTCATCAAACTTCACAGGGATGTTGACCAGCATGAGTTGTTGTACAACTGGGATTTTTGAATTGTCTCCCCTTGATAACTTTGGAGTTATTGCCCCTGATATGATTACTTAAATTTAGAGAACTTTGTGTCATGCATATCTTTAAAACCACTAGGGCTAGAGTCACCAAACTTCACACGAATCTTGACCAGCATGAGTTGTTGTGCACCTGTTGTTTTTTTAATTGTCTCCCCTGATAATTCTTGAGTTACTGCCCCTGATATGATAACTTAAAATTAGAGAAACTTTGTGCTGCATGTATCTCTGAAACCAGTAGGGCTAGAGTCACCAAACTTCACAGGAATGTTCACCAGCATGAGTTTTTGTGCATCTGGGTATTTTAATTGTCTCCCCCTCATAACTTTGGAGTTACTGCCCCTTATGACATAAAATAAGAGAAACTTTACTTTGTGTCACAAGTATCTCTGAAACCACTAGTACTAGAGTCACCAAACTTCACAAGAATGTTGACTAGCACATGTGCTTTTGTGTACCTGGGGCTTTTGAGTTTTCTCCCCCTGACAATGTTGGAGTTATTGCCCCTGATTACTTAAAAATTAGACCCGATAAGTTTGGAGTTACAGACATTACACTTGTGAATTGGAAAGAGGTTGGGAGGGGGGAGACATCTGTTTTTGTGACAAAAACAAACCTCTAGTTCCACATTGCAATACATAGGAATATTCATGGGCAAAATGTTTCTAAATGTCATTATAATATTATTTCTGACTAAGTAGTTTGTTGAGTGTTTATTTCAAGATACAGCAGGGCCGGCCTAAAGCTGCCATCAAAAAGAAATATAGACTAGTTCTTGGTCTGTAAGACAGGTGGTACATGTAACTTAATGCAAGTCAGAAGTAATATGTAAAGCTTCTATAGGTACTTTCTGTACATTACTTTTGTGCTGAACTAACCCTTTCCCTGTTCTATGTTTATTCAAAATTACAATACATACTGAATATTCATTGGCAAAATAGTTATAATGAAGAATGGACAGGAAGGTGGAGCATTGTATGCATTTTAGAAAGTAAAGAAACACATCTGATATTTTAAATTCCATTAGCAAACAGAGCACATCCTATAGGAGCTGTCTGATCTGGGTCTACTCTGTTTGCAAATGCGTAAAAACTTGTTTATATGAGGGAAAGAATGAAGCAACCACCTGGGTTTTAAGACTGCTTTGTTCAAAAAATGAAGGGCTGCTTAGGGCAGTATCTACTGTGCTTTAGATTGATATACATGTACTTGATTGCGTTTAACTCGTTCCCTTCTGAATATTCATTTAATAAATTATGACATCTAGTAATTTTTTTTACCTGCGAGTCCCGAGTCCTGTACTCGCAAAAATCTCTGGGGATGCATAGTTTCAAATTATGCGAATCCCAATAATGCATTAAAATTTCTAACAAAATTCAATTTTTAAGTTAAATGTTAATTATATACATTTTATATCTTAATTATATAATCAATATCCAGTTTTTCATCAGCCATTAGTATGAAAAAGCCAGTTTTACAAATACTTTTGACTGGGTGCTTTAATAATGTATTTTCATAGAATATTTCGACTCGCTCTAGCTTTCATTTGGGGACTCGTAGATTTTGCAGTTTATCGAGTCCCAGGACTCGTGCAAGAAAATTTGTAAAAAAAATCACTGGACATCATAAATATTTATTGGCTGAAGTTTTATAATGACATAATATTATGTGCACAGGATTATTTTTTAATTAATCCTGATCTTTACCATCTCCCTCCTACAAACTCATTTGCACATCTTGTTTCAAACAGAGAAGACTCAGATCATATGGCTCCTGAATGAGCAGTCAGATCAGGAACCTAAATCTGTTTGATGATAAATCATAAAATACTACAGTTTATAGCAATACCAAAGTTCCTGTATATCGAGGACTTAGTGCAAAACTATTCTAGCTCCTTCACAATAGTTTTGCACCAAGCCCTCGTTACGCCATTATAAAAAAAGCTGATACATATTCATGATCTCATTATTTCTAACATGTATATCAGCAACAAGTCCTAAATAGTCCTGTCATCGGGCCTTTAGCTTCTAATTCTTAATTAGTACAGAACTAGTCAACCTTTTACTCCATGAGTACACATTATTATGTCGTTGCAAAACAGAGTAGACCCAGCTCATAGAGCTCTTGTAGTACTTAGCTGTCTGCTCTGTTTGCTTGTACATCTAATAATAAGACTGCAATTTTCTCTTTTGGCATTTCTACTTTTGCTTCGAAGGATCACCCATTTTCAGAATATATTTATCTAAATATATCCATGTTAATACACATCGTTTGTGATTATGTAAATTAAATCAATAATTTCAGGTCCACAGAAGACACATTTCCACGGCCACAAGACATTTACCATTCTTCCTCTAACCGATACCTGACTGAAGCCAAAACAGGAGTCACAAAGGAGGGATCAATACAATACAGTGTGTTGACAGTCAGTATACAATGAAGTATACAAGACATTAAACATTCTTCCTCTAACCATGACCTGACAGAAGCCAAAGCAGGGGTCACAAAGGAGGGATTAATTCAATACAGTGTGTTGACAGTCAGCAGACGACGAAGTATAGACAACATCTTCCTTCTTCCTCTAACTGAGACCTGACATGCATTTGCATTTGCAATGAGCTAGGATCCAGATAATGATAACTCAAATCCTCATCAGGATTCAAACTGCTTGATATCTGGCCAATGGTTTCTCAAAAATGTTATAATCTCCAGCAGTCTTATTCTGTTTTGCTGGCTTTTATGACAAACAGTTCTTTTGATCAAAATGCTTTATGTATACCAATGTGAGTTTTAACACTTTACTCAATAAATATGCCTTTCTACGCCTTCACAATCAGAGTAGACCCAGATCAGACAGCTCCTATAGGCGCCATCTGATCAGGGTCTACTCTGTTTGCTTATGATATACCATAGATATGATTTTACAGTTTAGTCCATGGCCGAACATTCTGTGCCCATCAACTATTATAACAAATTATTAATATTTATAATTTATCATGATTTCCTACATGAATATTCATGGAGGAAAGGGTTAAATTGCATATCAAATTTTATGTCAAATAATATTTGTATAGGATGTTTTATCTGTAACAGATTATTAAGGTGGCGATGTACCTCCAGTTCTTGCCATCACATGACTACATACATGTGTGTCCTGTATCCCAAGGGTTAACTACTCATAATCTTTGTCCTGATATTATAGATAGTCTTGTCCAATGTTTAGAATATTATACTGGGTCATATGCAGAGATATTTAGTTAACCCTTAGGATGCTGAATTTCTTAAGTGGAATGGGCCATCTGTTATTAATAATTGAGTCTCTTCTGTGTTCACTGGAACTGTCTGTTAAACTTATATGAATGGCAAATAACACAGAAATTAATCAGAAGGCATATATCTGTAGGTGTCTTCTGATTTTGGTCTACGGTATTTGCAAATACCATTTAACAACTAGAAACATTTTTTCTCAAAATGTACCAAATTAACTGAGACAAGTATTTGTATGTTAGTCTGATATCTGTCTACAATGTTGGTCTCTGTATTGCAAACAGCATTGACTCAGACCGGGGATTATGTAATGTGATCATATTCGTAGCAAATAACACAGTGTTAACTCGTTACCTAATGTAAACGCTTTGTCACGCTTTACCAAACAGGAGAGACCCAGATTAGACGACTCCTGTAGGAGTTATCTGATCTTGGTCTGTTATGTTTGCTTGTGATAGATATGGAACTGATTGAACAGTTTCATGTCTGATTAGAAATTTCCCATGATCATATTCCATTGTAAAAATGTTCTGATTAGTATTAGTTACGTCTTTCCCTGTTCAATATTCTTGTAAGAAATAATGACATCATGAATTATATTAAAGATGTCATTTTTACTCAGCCATACACTGTAGAATCAGATCTATATAGTATACTATTAGCAAAAAGAGCAGATCCTGATCAGAAACTCCTATAGGAGCCGTCTGATCTGAGTCTACTCTGTTTTCAAATGAGTGAAAATGGGTTTATATGAAGGAAAGGGTTAAGGCATTATAAACAGCATTGACCCTGACAACTGACTGTATGTAAGTCTGATCTGGGTCTACACTGTTTACAAATACCATTGTACAAATGGTACAGGTATCCAAAACAAAATTGACCCGAACCATAGACTGTATATTTGTCTGATCATGTTCTAACAAACTATCAAATGTAAAAAGAATATATATTAGATCATTATAAAACCAGCTCATAAATATTCATGATGCCATTTTTATGCCCCCCGATCTGATCTGGGGGGCATATTGTTTTTGCCCTGTCTGTTTGTCTGTTTGTTTGTTTGTTTGTCAGCAACTTTAACATTGGTCATAACTTTTGAACCAGTACAGATAGAGACTTGATATTTGGCATGCATATGTATCTCATAAAGCCGCACATTTTGAAGGGTGACATGTCAAGGTCAAGATCATCCTTCAAGGTTAGAGGTCAATATATGGGTCAAATCACCGACTTTAACATTGGCCATAACCTTTGGACCAGTAGAGATAGAGGCTTGATATTTGGCATGTTTGTTTATCTCATAAAGCTGCACATTTTGAGGGGTGACATGTCAAGGTCAAGGTCATCCTTCAGGGTCAAATGTCAAATTGTCTGTTTCTTTCTCTGTAACTTTAACATTGGTCATAACTTTTGAGCCAGTACAGATAGAGATTTGATATTTGTCATGCATATGTATGTCATAAAGCCGCACAATTTGAGGGGTGACATGTCAAGGTCAATGTCATTCTTAAAGGTCAGATGTCAAACATATGGGTCAAATCAGTGACTTTAACATTGGCCATATCTTTTAAACCAGTACAGATAGAGACTTGATATGTGGCATGCTTATGTATCTCATGAAGCTGCATAGTTTGAGGGGTGACATGTCAAGGTCTGGCCCTTCAGCGTCAAAGGTCACCAAACTCAAATTGGCCATAACTTTTGAACCAATAGAGATAGAGTCTTGATATTTGGTATGCATGTGTATCTCATGAAGCCACACAGTTTGAGGGGTGACATGTCATGGTCAAGGTCATCCTTCATGGTCAAAGCTCACCAACTTTTAACATTGGCCATAATGTTTGAAACAGTAGAGGTACATACTTGATATTTGGTATGCATGTGTTCCCCATGAAGCTGCACAATTTGAGGGATGACATGTCAAGATCAATGTCATCCTTCAGGGTAAAATATCATATCGAGGGGGCATAGTGTTTCACAACCACATATTGTTTCTTACTTGAATACACGGATAATTCGACAGG
The DNA here is from genome assembly GCA_963576725.1 of Azorinus chamasolen. Taxonomy (NCBI): domain Eukaryota; kingdom Metazoa; phylum Mollusca; class Bivalvia; order Cardiida; family Solecurtidae; genus Azorinus; species Azorinus chamasolen. The sequence goes on along the minus strand of OY755250.1, from coordinate 31,860,973 downwards.
GAAAGCGTTAAAAGGTACAAAATGATTATGAGTTACTCATTTCTGTAACTTTTGCAGCTAATTTATTATGAAGCCTGAATTTCGTGGATTTCTTTCATTGCTTGACAAAACCAAGGTCATAATACTTATAAAAATGTAGATCCAGATGAGGCAAATTGTTTTGAGCTCCTCTGTTTTAAGCTCACCTGAGCAAAGCACAGGGTGAGCGTTTGGGAGACTTGAATGTCCGGCCTGCGGCACGTGTTGTCCGTCGTCAACAATTTACTTGTGAACACACTAGTGGTCACAATTTTAGTCCAATCTGCATGAAACTTGGTCAGAATGATTGTCTTGATAAGATCTAAGACGAGTTCGAAAGTGGGTTGTGTGGGGTTAAAAACTAGGCCAAATAGTAGGAAAACCTTGTGAACACTCTAGAAGTCACATTTTAGCCCATTCTTCAGAATGATTGTCTTAATAAAATCTCGGACAAGTTTGAAAGTTGGTCATGTGCGGTCAAAAAACATGTAGGTCACTAGTTCAAATAGTAGAAAAACCTTGTGAACAGTCACATTTGCGGCCGAATCTTCATGAAACTTTATCAGAATGACTGTTTTGATAATATCTTGGATGAGTTTGGAAGTGGGTCACGTGGAAACAAAAAACGAGGTCAGTAGGTCAAACAGTAAAAAACCTTGTGAACACTCTAGTGTTCACAATTTTTGTCCAATCTTCATGAAACTTGGTCAGAATGATTGTCTTGCTATAACCTAAGACGAGTTCGAAAGTGGGTTGTGTGGGGTTAAAAACTAGGTCATAAGGTCAAATAGTTGGGAAACCTTTAAACACTCTAGAGGTCACATTTATTGCCAAATCTTCATGAAAATTGTCATAATGATTCTCCTGCTAAAATCTTCAACAAGGTTAAAAATGGGTTACGTGGGATCAAAACGTACGTCACTAGGTCAAATCTTAGAAAAAAAAAAGTTTACCCGATTTTCCTCAATCTTGATCAGAATGTTTGTCATGGTGATATCATGGTCGAATTTGATCATGGGTGGGATGGGATCAAAAAGTAGGTCACTAGGTCAAATCTTAGAAAAAAACACTCTAGAGGGCACATTTTTAGCCCAATCTTCATTGGTCAGAATGATTGTCTTCATTAAATCAATATTCTAAGTCTGTGAAAATCTTGTTCTCCAGAACCACTGCTAATGATCCACTATCAACTTTGTTCAAATATTGTCCCTTAGGTCAATATTGGTCTCACCCAGAGGCTACCCGGCTATAATCTTAAATCTATGGTAATCAGGTGAGCGATTAAGGGTCATCTTGGCCGTCTTGTTCGAAAAAAACACATGAAGAATCGTCGTTGTCGTCATTGTTGTCCTTTTCGTTTACAATCAAACGGGCGAGCGTTGGCACTCCATATGGTACTCTGGTATATTGTATACAGAAATGGTTTGTTTCAAATTGAATAATCCATGTATTGTTGTTTCAAATTGAATAATTCATGTATTGTTTCTTTTTCGTCAGTAGATATACTGCTGCCAGAAGATAATTGTCAGTTTTACCTCTTTGCATGCTATGTATTATAATGTTGCTGTGTGCTGGCCATTTGCCAGCTCTGCTACTCAATTCTTACCCACACCATTTTCAAAATTCTTAATTTTCTTTCTGATTTAATGTTTGCAGAAGCGTGTCAAACAGTTTGTATACCAGATCAGGCCCTATGTATTATGTGACTTTATCTGGATCCAGAGTGTTTGTTTAAGTCATAAATTGCAGAATCCTCCGCTAGCATACAAACAGTTAAAAGTGGGCATTTATAGTTTTTGACAGTTTGCTTGATGGCGATGCCTTTTGATGCATTTTTTTACCCTTCGCATGCTGAATTTTAAAATACATTTCTCCTTCTGTACCCATGCCCTGTTGTATAATTACATATATCTTCACTGTGTACAAGTATTTTGCTCTGAAGTCACTGCTGGGGAGTGCACTGGTTGCACAATCAACTTGTAAATAGTGCAGACCCAGATGAGACTGCAGGAGCTGTCTTGTCTGGGTCTTCACTATTTACAGGTAGGTATATTGACGTGAATAGCAAGCGAAGGGTTAAGATTCAGAGTGTTCAGAGCATAGGGCTTTGTAGAGGAATAAGGATTATAGTTTGAAATACATACATTTGGCTTTATACTCTGATAACTCATGCCAATGTTTACATATTACATGTACGTCAGTGTATGCTTATCCATGCCATTGTTTACATATTATATCAATGTGTGATAAGTCATGTGGTTGTTTCCATATTACATTAAAGTTAGGAAGTTTGGGGAATATACTGCTGCTAAAACAGCAAACATGGGCATTGTTTCAGCAAGATCACTTTTAGATCACCTGAGCTCAATGCGAGCTATTGTGATAGTGCTGCATTTTCTGCCATCCATATTTTACTTCAGACAACACATTCTCCTAAAACAAATTAGCCAATTAAGACCAAATCTTCCAGCTGACTTTCATTACAATTTTGCAGTTATATTTCTATACAATCCTTTGCTACAAATCATTAAAGTCATTATTGTTGATAAAAGGCATGACCACTGTGGATGAGGCTATAATTCTGTATATATCTAGAGAAGATAATTTTATAGGAATATTCCTTTGTTGACACTATTCTAAACGCTCTAAAATTATTGTTATTCATTATTTACCATGTATGTTTGTTGCTTTAACCCTTTTCTTCATATAAATGTGTTTTAACTCTTTTGCAAACAGATTAGACCCAGATCATAGGCTCCTATAGGAGCCGTCTTTTAATTGTCTACTCTGTTTGCTAATAGAATTTGAAAGACCTGTTTGTATACTTTCTAAAATGGCTACAATGTTTCACCTTCCATATGTCGTTATAACCATTTTGTCCATGAATATTCAGTAGGTATTGAAATTTAGAATAAGCATAGAACACAGAAAGGGTTAAAGTAGGGTATCAATGTTTTTACATGTACATGTACAGTAAAACGAATTCTAGTAGAGAAGAACTTGGATACCTTTAGGCAGGTGGCTGCTTAATGCAAGGTGAAAGTCATGCAGAAAGCTCCTAGAGGAGCTTCCTGCATGACTTTCACCCTGCATTCAGCTGCCACCTGTCTCCAAGACAGATATTTATGCTAAATTTAGCGTTCGGTTTAGAGGGGTTTCACTGTATATGCACAAATAGATCACACGTTTTGTTTTTACCAGTCTGAGATGTCTTATACCCCTAAAATAAGGATTTTTGTCTGATTTGGGATTTTTTAGCTGTAAGATGTCAACAAATACCCTTCTACAAATGTCCCATTGCAAACACAATAGGCCCAGTCCTAGGAGATGTCCGACCCGGGTCTGCTGTTTGTTTATAAATTTTAGAATGTTTTGTCTGAATGGGTCTATTGGTCTGACTGAATATTCTGTCTAAACAACTTTACTTCTGAATTGCGTATTTTTTCAAAAAAATATTTGGAAAAAACACTGTTTGCCATTTTGAACATTACTCGTAACGGCTATAAAATCACTTGAAAAAAGGTCCTTGATCATGTGACTCATTGTCTCAGATGAGTGCCTTTTGACCATCATGGCCCTCATGCTTATCATTAGTGTTAATTATATAGTGTACAATAGTGAGGTCCGTGTGGTTTGAATCTCAGATTTCATGTTTTCCATATTTACGCCCTCTAGACCTTTGCATACAGAGTCGATCCAGATCAGACAACTCCTGTAGAACCTCCCTCTGACCAGGGTCTGCTCTGTTTGCTTATGAGATAATACAGACACAATTCTACAGTTTCTGCCATGACCCAAATTTACGTGACATTATAGCATTAATCTTACCAATATTCATGATGCTTTTTATTTCTGACATAAGTATTTTTTCTGAATTTCCATAATACAGGCTACAAACCTAATAATTCTGACATACAGGTCCTACTGTACATGTAATTATGTGCATAGAAGTAAATGTGGAAATAATAAAAGGTTTTTTTTGTTACCAATGATAGACAAAAAGAAGTGAACAAATGATAAACAAGATGTAGGATATTCTACATAGTAGGAACTGGATAATTTGTAACAAATACACGTTGACATGTAGATGTAACAAATGGCACTGAGATGATAAGTGGTAAATAGTGGTGAGGTGAGAAATTGCTTACAAAATGTAAATAAAAATTAACTATTTCAGTACTAACAGTACCTTTTGCTGGACACATTTTCGTCTGCTTTAAGTTTTTAAGTGGGTGCTTGTTAAATTTCCTTATAAAAGGATAAACATAGTGTTAAACAGTTTGGATTCTGATGAGACGTTGATTTGCCTGAAGTCTTATCTGGTGTCGTGAATACGCTTACTTACATGACGTCATGATGATCAGTCCAGACACGGTTCGAAGATATTACTTCAAGATCTGTGGAAGCAGAAGCCTGATTGGGACGTTTCATTACCCACTACAATTCAAGAAATATGGTAAAAGTTAGCAGACGATTTGACAAAAGCATTTACCATGACGTTATCAAGGAAACTCTCACCTGACATTAGGAACGGAAATGACGTCACTCTTCATGTGTTTGCAGTTGATAGTGTGAAGGCGTATGGCGCGGCAGCTTAATTGTGTAGTAGCAGCGCAAAACGACTGGTGATGGCAAAAACACGAGTAGCCCCAATCAAGACACTTGCCCTTCCGCAGTTGGAGTTGATGGCAGTACAGACAGCAGTTCGGTTCGTCAAACATTTACTACAGATAGTACAGGTTACCATGGTTATATTATGGTGAGACAGTCAGATAGTTCTTCAGTGGCTCCAAAGTCAGAAACTTCTGAAACATTTTGTAATCGTGTAAAAGAAATGATGGACATTAAGAAACAACCATCAGGTACTTGGAAGTACTGTCCAACAAGAGATAATCCCGCAGATATGGTAACAAGGGGTATATCAGCAGACACAATGCTACAAAGCAAGTTATGGCACGAAAGTCCAACGTGGCTAAAGGACCCATTTCAATGGCCCGTTTGGGAGAATATTCAAACCTTAGTACCGAATAAGGATGCATGCAAAGAAATTCCAGAATCGGCTGATACTCGGGAGACGACAACAGTGTTTCTAAGCAAAGGCATAGTGACGCAGCAGAGAACAGAAAAGAGTCCACTTCCCGTAGACAGTTATTCGTCATACAGAAAACTGGTGCGTGTTACAGCATTTGTCTTGAGGTTTGTTCACAACGCCAGGCAACCCTGAAATGACAGAACGATAGGTTACCTGACTATTCAAGAACTTCATAATGCGGTGAAATGCTTGATCAGATGTTGCCAGCATGAGGCACTTTCAAATAAGATTGTCTGTCTATGGACAAAAAACAGTAAAAACACACTTGTGCGACAGCTCAGACTATTCCTAGATGCAGACAACATGGTTCGATGTGCCGGGAGGCTGCAGAACGCGCATATTACAGACACGGCTAAGTATCCAGTTCTGCTACCGACGAATCATACACTTACCAAGGTAATTGTTGAAGACACCCATGTATTGCAACTCCATTCAGGAATCAATAGTACAGGGACGTTCATCAGGCAAATGTTTTGGATACCGGCAATCAGACTGCATGTGTATCAACAGCATAATCCGGAAATGCATCATTTGCCGTAAAGTAATGGGAAAACCATACAGTGCACCTGATCAACCACCCTTGCCAAAATCCAGAGTACAAGATTTAACACCATTCAACGTCACCGGGGTAGACTTTGCCGGACCACTACATGTAAAGACGGGTACCGGAATTAGCCAGAAAGCATTCTTATGCTTATACACATGCGCTACGAGTAGGGCGGTACCCCTTGAAATAGTTAATGACCAGTCGACAGATTCCTTCTTACAATCGTTCGGCCGATTTACCAGCCGGAAGTCGCTGCCGACACTGATGATATCAGATAACGCTAAAACATTTACGTCAGCAGCGTCAATTCTTAAGTGTTTGAGTGAGACCACCGAATTGAGAGGCATATTGAACCACAAATGTGTTGATTGGAAGCTCATTCCGTCTAGAGCTCCATGGTACGATGGATTCTGGGAACGCATGGTCGGCGTAGTAAAAACGTCCCTAAAGAAGACGCTTGGACGAGCTATGGTAACCATGGATACACTTCAGATCGTAGCAGCTGAGATCGAGGCTATCATAAATGACCGTCCGCTTATATGTGTATCTTCGAGCATAGATAACATCGACCCTTGACGCCAGCGCATCTTCTGTATGGACGGCAGATCAAGTCATTTCCATTCGATGACGCTACTATCAATACATCAGTTGGCACCAACAACAAGCCCTAATAATCAGTTTTGGACAAAATGGCGGCGGGAGTAGGCCTACCTAACAACGTTACGAGAACGACACCAGAAATCAGGCACTGAGTCAGATTCCATTCATGTGGGAGACGTCGTTCAAGTTCACGCATGATGGACCGTGACTACAATGGAAACTAGCGTTTGTAGACGAGTTATTGCCAGGGAACGATGGTTTAATCAGAGCAGCGAAGGTTCGCACGTGTCGGGGTACACCACGAGACCAACTGTAAAACTGTTTCCGCTGGAAATTCGAAGGGACAATTACTTTATCAACTGCACTGGTTTATAGAACTAGAGAACTATGTAAGGCATTTCAGCTTAATTTATTACATTTTGCGGCCCCCAGTATGTCATGAATACGCTATTACTTACATGACATCATAGCGTGTCGCCCTGCACGACGTTTATGGGACATTGGCGTGATTCAATTGTTGTTGTTTACCTTTCGTTATTTTATTTTTAAGAGTTAGGTCGAACCTGGACACAACGCTTACTGTTATTATTATCCCACCACTCTACCACATCAGGATCCAGTCTATTTACATATGGTATCACAGACCCGTCTTCATGGTACTGAGAAGATTAAGATTTTTATTTTTTTTGTATTAAATACATGATAACCACTACTGAGTCTTGAACTTTTGAAGTGTTGTTCATCACTTGTCATAAAAGAAAATATATATATTGCCCTTTACATAATAGATGTTCATGTAAATATTACGACTATAGATTTTTTTATCCGATTTCCTTCTTAATTTATTTAGCAATTTTTTACCTCTGTTGAGCATATTGTTTGAGGGGCGTTTGTGATCGTCTACTGTATCATGTCCATTTATTCACGTTTTCCTTTAAGTAACATCTCTAAAATTACAGAAGGAAGCTTTACCAGAAATGCTGTTTAAACAATTATATTCATTACATAAATGTTGTTGCCATTATAACCTAAAAGAAAACGATGGCAATTTTCTTGATGGGAACCCCTTAGTCAATTTTGTTGGAATGGGACAGAAATAATCCTAAGGCGATACTCTACCACAATAGTTCAAATAATCGTTCATAAAAGACAATGGCTGAAAGTATTGGGGCTAATTTTTCTTATATGGCTATAGTATTAATTAAATCTTCTTTGAAAACATCAGAATTTCAGTAAGATTTTGCAGGAGTGTTGGGTGACCTTTTTTCCAGGACTATTCAGATCATTATTGTTAATAAAAGCCATGACCAACATGGACGATTTTACATTTCTGTATATAGGAGAGAATATTCCTTATATAGTCCTTCAAGAGTGCTAAAGCTATGGTTATTTTCTAAATGAAACCAAACATGGCGGTATGCTTGCTGCTATATTATAAACAATTCGGATCGATATTTTTATCCGCATGTGTTTCTGGAGCGTGTCTGAGTGGCACAAAACTTGGGACCACTGCTCACCTAATTAGGGTTTAAAGTAAACTGGAACTTCTGCTGATTCTCCAACAGGTGTTAAGTTTCCGGATCCATATTCCATATTTTATCTCGATGTAAATGAGATGTCGATCCGGCAACTTTTCTCCTGTCTCGGCGCCATGTAACCTATAAAGTGGTTCAGTGCCGTAAAACCCAACTCAATCAATAAATATTTTTGTATATACACATTCGAGCACATGGCTCATGGTCTCATGTGAGCGATACAGGGCCATCCTGGGCCTCTTGTTTATATTGGTATATGAACAAGAGAACTGTCAGCCATGACAACTGTTTAATCAGATATATATTATTCCATATGCAAACAGCATGACTTAATCCATGAATATTCATTGAAGGAATAACAACATAATGATTGTTAATTAGATTGATTGTTGTAATAATACATGGACACAGGAAGTCCCCTGGTCATAGCAGAAACTGTTAAATCGTATCTAATGTATATCACAATCAGAGTTAACCCTCGTACAGGAGCCATCTGAAGTAGTGCAGGAGCCATCTAACGTAGTCTATTTGCTTATGCAGTAATATAGATGTTCTGCACATTATTGGAATACAGACAATTCTAGAATTGTCCTGCGCGTTTTAGGAATTCCAATAATGGCGGGCCATTCCAGAATTGCCCTGCGCGATTCTAGAATCGCGCAAGGAAAAATACATTAGGTTATGTTATAAGCATTGTTGTTATGATCTACTATTGTTCGGAGAGTGAAAAGAGAATTTGATGCAAACAGAGTAGACCCAGATCAGACTGCTCCTATAGGAGCCGTCTGATAACGGTCTGCTTCCTTTGCTAATAACATTTCAGGTGTTTAGATGCTATTGATTGAGCGTATCACCGTGATATGACAGTACGTTTTACTAGCTATGTTTTATTTGTGCGTGTTAAATACAAATGCATTTTTATCAAACTTTTTACCAAGTGTAAAACTTTTTACCAAGTGTAGACTATTAACCCTTTCACTCATATCACCGTGTTCTTCATACATTTACAAGTAGAGTAGACCCAGATCAGGAGCAGTCTTCTTAAGGTCTGCTCTGTTTGCTTATTACAGGGTCAAGATCTAACCCTTTACTATTCACAACATTATTATGTCTCCCCCATTTATGGGGAGATATACTGTTTTTGCAAGAGTTGTCTGTCTGTCTGTCTGTCCGTCCGTCTGTCCGTCCGTCCGCACTCACCAAAGGGAAGTTGTGTGACTTTTTAGCTCACCAGAGCACAAAGTGCTCAAGGTGAGCTATTGTGATACCCCTGTGTCCGGCGTCCGTCGTCCGTCTGTCCGTCTGTCCGTCTGTCAGTCTGTCCGTCTGTCTGTCCGTCAACAATTTCAAACGACTTCTTCTCTGAAACCGACTGCCCAATTGTAACCAAACTTGGTCAGATACATACTGTGGGTGGGTGCTTCAAAAGTTGTTAAAAGATAGTGGGCGGGGCCATCGATCTTGTTGCCATGGCAACTGTACGCAATATCTAGAAAAATCTTCTTCTCCAGAATGACTTGTCCGATTTGAATATAGTTTTCACCAAAATGTTTCTCAGTTGATAGACTTTAAAAGTTGTTAAAATAATTTTGATCCGGCAAAAAACATGGCCGCCAGAGGGCGTGGTCATTTTTTCCATACATGGTAATATATGAAAATCTTTAAAAATCTTCTTCTCTGAAACCATTCTGTCCTAGACCATTGATATTTGGTATGTAACATGATCTTATGGTCCTCTACAAAGATTTATCAAATTATGACCCCCGGGCAAAAATTGGCCCCGCCCAAGGGCTTATCAGTTTTTCATTGGAAAATCTTTAAAAATCTTCTTCTCTGAAACTGTAAGGCCTAGAACTTTGATATTTCGTATGTTGCATGATCTTATGGTCCTCTACAAAGAATGTTCAAATAATGACCCCTGGGCCAAAAATGGCCCCGCCCAAGGGCTTATCAGTTTTTCATAGGAAAATCTTTAAAAATCTTCTTCTCTGAAACTGTAAGGCCTAGACCTTTGATATTTCGTATGTAGCATGATCTTATGGTCCTCTACTAAAGTTGTTCAAATTATGACCCCGGGGCCAAAAATGGCCCCGCCCAAGGGCTTATCAGTTTTTCATAGGAAAATCTTTAAAAATCTTCTTTTCTGAAACTGTAAGGCCTAGACCTTTGATATTTCGTATGTAGCATGATCTTATGGTCTTCTACAAATATTGTTCAAATTATGATCCCCGGGCCAAAAATTGGCCCCGCCCAAGGGCTTATCAGTTTTTCATAGGAAAAGCTTTAAAAATCTTCTTCTCGGAAACTGTAAGGCCTAGACTTTTGTTATTTGGTATGTAGCATGATCTCATGGTTCTCTACAAAAGTTGTTCAAATTATGATCCTCGGGCCAAAAATGGCCCCGCCCAAGGGCTTATCAGTTTTTCATAGGAAAATCTTTAAAAATCTTCTTCTCTGAAACTGTAAGGCCTAGACCTTTGATATTTAGTATGTAGCATGATCTTATGGTCCTCTACAAATATTGTTCAAATTATAACCCCCAAGCCAAAAATGGCCCCGCCCAAGGGCTTATCAGTTTTTCATAGGAAAATCTTTAAAAATCTACTGAAACTGTAAGGCCTAGACCTTTGATATTTGGTATGTAACATGATCTAATGATCCTCTACAAATATGTAGCTGTGGCTTGTGGTCCTCTGCTAAGAATGTTTAACTTATGACCCTGACCACTGGGCGAAACTTGGCCCTGCCTCAGGGCTTATCAGTTTTTCATGGGAAAAATATAAATATTATCTTTCTCTGAAACCATAAGGCTTAGACCTTTAATTAATGGCATATTGCTTTGCCTTGTGGTTCTCTACCAAGGGTGTACACATGATTTCTTGTGGTCAAATATGGCCCGCCCCTGGGGTTATGTCTGGTGAGCGCTTCAGGGCCTCATGGCCCTCTTTTTCTAACTAGTCGCACAAGTAAAATCATAAACCTGGCCATCTCTTGTGACATTAACCTGGCCATTTCTTGTGACATTAACCTGGCCAGTTGTGGGACATAGGGTAAGGGTTAGCTTCCAGATCATTCTTTTCCAAAGTTAGAGCCAAAAATAGTTTTTCTTGTGGGACTAGTCCCACAAGAAAAGATCAAAGGAAAAAGTCACACAACTACCCATTTGTTAGCATGTTCGTCCGTCCGTCTGTCTGTCTGTCCGTCACAAACTTGTGTCGCGCGTATCTCTCAAACCAGTTGGGCTAGAGTCACCAAACTTCACAGGAATGTTTACCAGCATGAGTTGTTGTGCACCTGGGGTTTTTGAATTATCTCCCCTGATAATTTTGGAGTTATTGCCCCTGATGACTTAAAAATAGAAAAACTTTGGGTCGCGCGTATCTCTGAAACTGCTAGTACTAGAGTCACGAAACTTCACAGGAATGTTCACCAGCATGAGTTGTTGTGCACCTATGGTTTTTGAATTGTCTCCCCCTGATAATTCTTGAGTTATTGCCCCTAATATGAATACTTAAATTTATACAAACTTTGTGTCGCGCATATCTCTGAAACCAGTAAGGCTAGAGTCACCAAACTTCACAGGATTGTTCACAAGCATGAGTTGTTATGCTCCTGGGTTTTTTTATTGTCTCCCCCTGTTAACTTTGGAGTTACCGCCCCTGATGACTTAAAATTAGACAAACTTTACTTAGTGTCGTGCATATGTCTGAAACCACTAGGGCTAGAGTCACCAAACTTCACAGGAATGTTGACCAGCATGAGTTGTTGTACAACTGGGATTTTTGAATTGTCTTCCCTTGATAACTTTGGAGTTATTGCCCCTGATATGATTACTTAAAATTAGAGAAACCTTGTGTCATGCATATCTTTAATACCACTAGGGCTAGAGTCACCAAACTTCACAGGAATGTTCACCAGCATGAGTTGTTGTGCACCTTGGTTTTTTTAATTGTCTCCCCTGATAATTCTTGAGTTACTGCCCCTGATATGTTAACTTAAAATTAGAGAAACTTTGTGCTGCACATATCTCTGAAACCAGTAGGACTAGAGTCACCAAACTTCACAGGAATGTTCACCAGCATGAGTTGTTGTGCATCTAGGTTTTTTAATTGTCTCCCCCTGAAAACTTTGGAGTTGCTGCCCCTTATGACTTAAATAAGAGAAACTTTACTTTGTATCACATGTATCTCTGAAACCGCTAGTACTAGAGTCACCAAACTTCACAAGAATGTTGACTAGCATGTGTTTTTGTGTACCTTGGGCTTTTGAATTGTCTCCCCCTTACAATGTTGGAGTTATTGCCCCTGATGACTTAAACATTAGACCCTGATAAGTTTGGAGTTACAGACATTACACTTGTGTATTGGAAAGAGGATGGTAGGGGGAGACATCTGTTTTTGTGACAAAAACAAACCTCTAGTTATTTCTTGCTAATGCTTTACTTCTTTGCAAATAAAATGATATGAAGATAATGTCAGTTGTTTGTGTTATTCTGTGAACGATTATTGTTTACATCAGGCTTCCAGTATTCTACTGACATCTGTCTGAGAGTCGTACAATACGATTCATATAGGTGATGAATAAAATAGACCATGACTTAAAATATATAAATGTATGTAAAACGAGAATTCCAAATTGTCCACTATTCCAAAAACGCGCACGGACCATTCTAGAATCGCCCTGCGCGTTTTAGGAATTCCAATATGGTCCACCAATATTGGAATTCCTAAAACGCGCAGGGCAATTCTAGAATTGTCCATATTCCAATAATGCGCAGAAAATAGACACGTTTCTACAGTTTGTGTCTTTGTCCAAATTCCACCGTTCAAATTGTCATAATGAAAAATGAGTTCATTGATATTCATTAATTTTCTTACAGTCCTAATTACTTTACATGCATAATCATGCATAATCATGAAGTAAAGTGTTAATGTCATTATAAATATTGAGCTCATTAATATTCGTACAGTCCTATTTTTTGTACGCATATCCATGAGGTAAAGCGTTAATTTCGTATATGCATATACATGAGGTAAAGAGTTAATAAAAGCATTTACAATAAAATCTTTCTAAAGCGACCATATGAACATGTGTCTTTCAAAGTGCAGAACAAAAGCATTACAAAAAGATCATGTCAGAGCTTTCTGTACTTCTTTTCCCCTGCTTGATGCTGCTACCTGCCATTAAGAACACGAATTTTAGTGGTACCTTTATAGGGGTTTTACTGCATACATATAGACTCAAAGAAAGATTGAGAGACTATCAATAAAGTGTACTTTTAGATATTACGTGTTGTGTTACTATTTTACTTTATTAAACTTTAGCCCGCATAGGGCGGGACCATAAATGCCTCCACAAACAATTTGGATCAAGATGAGACCCCGAGAAGCTCTGGGATGTGGGTCTACACTATGTGCATAAAAGTCCATATAAGAGCACAGAGTCTTCGGGCTATACTGTTTTGTATGTCTCTATAAGGGAAAATGAACTTGGCCTATACTGTTTACATGTGTCCCTATATGAGACACTATGCCTTTTGTCTATACTGTTTGCATGTGTCTGTATAAGGGATACTTGGCCTTTGGTCTATACTGTTTACAAGTGTCCCTATAAGGGACACTGGGCCTTTTGTCTACACTGTTTGCACGTGTCTGTATAAGGAACACTTTATCTTTGTTTTGCACTGTTTGCATGTGTCCCTATAAGGGACACTGGGTCATTGATCTACATTGTTTACATGTCCCTAAAAGAGACACTGGATCTTTGATATAAAGTTGGATATTCACTGTTTGCATGTGTCCCTTTAAGGCACACTAGGCTTTTGGTCTACACTGTTTGCATTTGTCTCAATAAGGGACATTGGAATTTGATCTACACTGTTTGCATGTGTCTGTATAAGGGATAGATCACTGTTTGCATGTGTCTCTATGAGGTACAATGCTATGCGTCTACACTGCTTGCATGTGTCTATGAGGAATACAGTACTGGGTCTACACTATTCGCATTGTCCATATTAAGGACACTGGACCTTTGGTCTACACGCCGTCTGTCTCTATAAGGGTTACTGGACTTGGTCTACACGGTTTACGTTTTTAAATAAGATGTACCGGACTCCGGATCTACATAGTTTAAGGGACAATGGTCTAAGAGACTACAATGTTTGCATTAGTAACGGACACTGGATTCTTGTAATATATTGTTTCCACGTGTTTCTATGAGGGATACTGGGCGCTGGGTCTGCAGTGTGTGCATGTTTCTCTATAAGAAATCTGGGTCGACATAGTATGCACTTATCTCCCTATAAGGGCCACTTGGCTCTGAGTCCATTTTGTTTGCACCTATCTCTATGAGGGACACGGGGTTCTGGGTCTAAAGTGTGTGCATGGTTGTCTATAATGGGTCTGGTCCAACACAGGAATCCTTGCATGTAGCATACTCAAATCACCTAATTCAGAAGCTTAACACATTTGGTTAGATGCCTTATACATTTATCATAAATACTAAATAATATGTAATAGTTGTTTAAAACAGTTCTCCGACGTGAAATATTCTGTATTTCTACATTTACCTGATATGTTTCATGTTCTATTTAACGGTTGTCAAATTATGGACGAATACAAATATACCTCAATACCTGTTATCTGATATCACGGGCTTTGTGATTTTAGATATGTTGATTACTTGAATAAACTCCTCAGGGTTGGTGTTATGAATAGAAGAAAGAAGACCAACGCAAAGAATCAGAGACATCTTATGCGTAATATGACAAAATTGACAAATCTTTCTTTGTTAAAACGAAAACCAGTATACCAAAGGTATGTGTGGCGATGAATGGTTTATTGTTTACTTAATAGTTGTGCAATCTAGGCCCATATAACGCCGAGTAAAGGCATATTCAGATTAGAACTACACCTGTTCCTTTAACATGGCTGATTAAATTACTGATACATGTACAGGAAATTAATATTAGTGCTATTATTCTGACAATGGGCCAACAAGTCATTGTAGTGCTATTTGGTTGGGAATTTTGAGACGTAAGAGGCACTGTGTCTAAACTGTTTGCATATGTCCCTAGAATGGTTCTCGATATATACTGTTAGCATGTGTCCCTGTATATAAAGACACTTGACTCTGGGTCTATATTGTTCGCATTTTCCCTGGAAGGACTCTCGATCTACACTGTAAGCAGATGCTTCTATATATAAGGACTCTTGAATTTGGGTCTACATTGTTTGCGTGTGTCCTATAAAAGGAATACTTGGCGAAGGGTCTGCTATGGTTACATGGGTCTCGTCTCCTATAAGAGATACCTTTCTCTTAGTTTACAGTGTCTGTATGTTTGCCTATAAGAGACACTGGGCTCTTGGTCTACACATTTGGCACGTGTCCATATAAGGGACACTTGGCTTTGGTCTACATTATTAACATATGTCCATGTAAGGGACACTGGATTCTAGGTCTATACTTTAAAGATGCGTCTATATAAGAGAAACTGGGTTCTAGGTCTACACCGTTAACATGTGTCCATATACGCGACACTGTATCCTGGGTATACACTGTTTGTATGGGTCTTCTATTAGGTAACTGAGCTGTGAATCTACAGGGTTTGTATGTATGTTCTGTAAAGGGCACTGGACTCTGAGCCTGTATTGTTTGCAAGTACCTTCTTCTGTGGCTACTTCTTTAAAAGTATCTTATTTTACTGCACATTGTTTGCAAGTATCTACACTGTTTGCAGGTCTACTCTGGATCTATATTATTTGCATGTGCCCCGATAAGGGACACTGGATTCGCGGTCTATACTGTTTGCATGTGTCCCTGTAAGGGACACTAGACTCTTTAATTACCTTGTCCGCATGTATCTCTATGAGGAATAAAGGA
Source organism: Azorinus chamasolen (assembly GCA_963576725.1). Classification (NCBI taxonomy): domain Eukaryota; kingdom Metazoa; phylum Mollusca; class Bivalvia; order Cardiida; family Solecurtidae; genus Azorinus; species Azorinus chamasolen. Next base: position 31,845,300 of record OY755250.1, on the reverse strand, counting down.
CACTGGGTCTATATGATTTGCATGTGTCCCTGTAAGGGACACTAGACTCTTTAATTGCATTATCCGCACGTATCTCTATGAGGAATAAAGGACACAGGGTCTATATGGTTTGCATGTGTAACTATAAGGGACACTAGAATCTTTAATTACATTGTCCGCACGTATCTCTATGAGGAATAAAGGACACTGGGTCTATATGGTTTGTATGTGTCCCTGTAAGGGATACCGTATTCTGTAATTACATTGTCTGCACGTATCTCTTTGAGGAATAAAGGACACTGGGTCTATATGGTTTGTATGTGTAACTATAAGGGACATTAGACTGGGTCTACATTGCGTGTGTCTTCTATAAGGGACACAGGACTCTTGATCTGCATTGTTGGCATTCGTCCCTGTAATATACACTGGACTCTAGAATTACATTGTCTGTGAAATCTTGGTCTGTTTACATGCGTCCCTTTAAGGGACAACGGACTGTGGATATACATTGCTTGCATGTATCACTATAAGGGGAACAGGAATCTTTGTCTACACTGTTTGCACGTGTTCCTATAAGGGATTCGTGGTCTATACTGTTTGCATGTCTACCTGGACTCTGGATCTACATTGTTTGCATGTCTCTGTAAGGGACCTTTGGGTGTACGTTAATTACATGTTTCTCTACGATGAACACTTTGCTATGGGTCTACATTGTTTGTTCCTTTCAGGGAAAATGGACCCTGGATCTATACTGTTTGCATGTGTCCCTGTAAAAGACTGATCTCTGGGTCTACATTGTTTGTCTGTCCCTATAAGGGAAACTGAACTCTGGATCTACACTGTTTGCGTGTTTCCTTATAAGATATTTTGGATTCGTGGTTTATACTGTTTGCACGTGTCCATGTAAAATACAATGTAAAGGACCCTCGACTCTTGGTCTACATTGTTTGCATGTTTCTATAAGGGACCCTCGACTCTGGGTGTACATTATTTACATATATCACTATGAGAAACACTTGTATCTGGGTCTTCATGTTTTGTCCATATAAAGGAAAATGGACTATGTGTCTTCATTGTTTACATTTGTCCCTATAAAGAACAATATACCTCCGTCCCTATAAAGTAAACCTCGACCTAGGGTCTCCATTGTTTTGCACATGTCCCTATAAGGGACCCTATACTCTGAATCTATATTGTATGCATGTGTTCCTATAATAAGGGATTCTTGACTCTTGGTCTACATTGTTAGCATGTGCCCATATAAGGGACATTGAACTTTGGGCCAACACTGTTTGCATGTGTCATTATAAATGATTCTGGAGTCTGGGTCTGCATTCTTTTCAGGTGTCAGTGTAAGGCACACTGGAATTTATGTGTAAATTGTTGGCATGTTTCTCTATAAGGAACAATGGACTCTGGATCTACTTTGATCGCATTTTTCCCAAAATACAGTGCTCCCTCCCTACAACGGCCCTTTCAATAACGATTCCCTCCTTACAACAACGCATGTCACTGTTTCCGAAACAACAAGGCTCCAGAAACAACTTTTTTCATCATATTTTCTTTATACCTCCATCAAACCCTATGTTGTGACCACTCTTTAGAATCGTCACTTTGTGACGATTCTAAAGAGTGGTCACAACATAGGATTTGATAGAGGCATAAAGGGTTCAGTTCTCGAAATACACCTTATCTGGGAAGCTAATTATGTTTTATTTTCCCTCTCTATAACAACTCCCTCTGAACAACACATACAATCTCCGTATCCCAAAGGGTGTCGTTGTAGAGAGGGAGCACTGTAATACTAAATAGAAAAAATGGACACTGGCCTACAACGTTTGCATATTGCCCTGTAAGGAATACTAGACGCTGGGGCTATATTGGTTGCATGTGTTCATATCAGTTACACTAGGTTCCCGGTCTACAATGCTTGCATATGTTCGTATAACGAACACTGGGCTCTGGGTATAAGGGACACTATACACTTGGACTACATTGTTTACATATGTCCCTGTGAGAACAGTTGGGTCTGAGTCTTCAGAATTTACACGTATCCATATAAGAGGCACATTTTCCGATAAGATACATTGGGTTCTACATTGTTTGCATGTGTCTCTATTACTTTTAGTCTAGATTGTTTCATGTATCGCTATAAGGGACATTGGACACAAATGGCTTGAATCAATGTAGAATATTTTATTTCTTATTACAAAGCACGAAATGTCAGTCATGTTTTCACTCAGTGCAGTTTAAGTAATTCAGATATGTGTCCATATAAATCTTTTTTAAATGAATATTCAATGTATCAAACAGATTGGATCCTGATATGATACTAATAACCTCGGCATCTTAGTAGGACCAAATTGTTTGCATGTTTGTCGCTAGTCAGAGCAAACAGAGTATATCCTGATTAGATGGTTCCTATAGCAGCGGTCTAATCAGGACCTGTTCTGTTTGTTTTAATGAATTATAAAAATCTAATTATATATTTTCTGCAAAAGCTAAACATATATATTCATCACGTAATCATTTCATACAGGACCATATTTAGCATTCATTTATTATCCGTTATCTATCAGTAGTTAGGGACCAATGTAATGGTACTAAAACGAGTCTTACTCTATTTAATGTGCAGCTGATATAAAGCCCAGACACGTCTGTTTAACTCATTTGCAAACTCAGTAGACCTATAGCTAGTTATCAATTGTATCTAAAGGAATTTGACATGACGTTTGTTTGTAAAACAACTTAACCCTTTAGCTCATAAATATTCATGTAAATATATAACAATAGCATCATGAATAATAATTAGATGAATTTTATAATGGAGAGTGAACACGGGAACTTTTGGCAATGACAGAAACTGTATAACCAGAGCTGTTCCATAAGCAAATACCAGAAACTGTATAACCAGAGCTGTTCCATAAGCAAATACCAGAAACTGTATAACCAGAGCTGTTCCATAAGCAAATAGCAGAAACTGTATAACCAGATCTGTTCCATAAGCAAATACCAGAAACTGTATAATCAGAGCTGTTCCATAAGCAAATACCAGAAACTGTATAACCAGAGGTGCTCCATAAGCAAATAGCAGAAACTGTATAACCAGATCTGTACCATAGGCAAATACCAGAAACTGTATAAACAGAGCTGTTCCATAAGCAAATAGCAGAAACTGTATAACCAGAGCTGTTCCATAAGCAAATACCAGAAACTGTATAACCAGAGCTGTTCAATAAGCAAATACCAGAAACTGTATAACCAGAGCTGTTCCATAAGCAAATACCAGAAACTGGATAACAAGAGCTGTTCCATAAGCAAATACCAGAAACTGTATAACCAGAGCTGTTCCATAAGCAAATACCAGAAACTGTATAACCAGATCTGTTCCATAAGCAAATAGCAGAAACTGTATAACCAGAGCTGTTCCATAAGCAAATACCAGAAACTGTATAACCAGATATGTTCCATAAGCAAATACCAGAAACTGTATAACCAGATCTGTTCCATAAGCAAATACCAGAAACTGTATAACCAGATCTGTTCCATAAGCAAATACCAGAAACTGTATAACCAGATCTGTTCCATAAGCAAATACCAGAAACTGTATAATCATATCTGTTCCATAAGCAAATACCAGAAACTGTATAACCAGAGCTGTTCCATAAGCAAATAACAGAATCTGTATAACCAGATCTGTTTCATAAGCAAATAGCAGAAACTGCTCAACCAGATCTTTTCAATTAGCAAATACAGTAGACCCAGTCATAGTAGACCCTTGCTGTATAACCATGTTCAATAAGCAAATACAGTAGAGACAGATCAGAGGGCCTCTGCTGAAGTCGTATTATCTATGTTTACTGTGTTTGTTGTATAACCAGATCTGTTCAATAAGCAAATACAGTAGACCCTGACACAGTAGACCCTTGCTGTATAACCATGTTCAATAAGCAAATACAGTAGACCAGAGGGATTCTGCTGAAGTCATATAATCTATGTCTACTGTGTTTGCTGTATAACCATGTTCAATAAGCAAATACAGTAGATCCAGATCAGAGGGATTATATTGAAGTCGTATTATCTATGTCTACTGTGTTTGCTGTGTAACCAGATCTGTTTCATAACCAGATACAATAGACCCAGATCAAAGGGCTACTACTGAAGTCGTATTATCTATGTCTACTGTGTTTGCTGTACAACCAGATTTGTTTCATAACCAAATACAGTAGACCAAGATCAGAGGGCTTCTACTGAAGTCGTATTACATGTATCTATGTCTACTGTGTTTGCTGTATAACCAGATCTGCTCAATAAGCAATACAGTAGACCCAGATCAGAGTGCTTCTATTGAAGTCGTATATTATCTATGTCTACTGTGTTTGCTGTACAACCAGATCTGCTCAATAAGCAATACAGTAGACCCAGATCAAAGGGCTACTACTGAAGTCGTATAATCTATGTCTACTGTGTTTGCTGTACAACCAGATCTGTTTCAGAAACTAATACAGTAGACCCAGACCAGAGGGCTTCTATTGAAGTCGTATAATCTGCGTCTACTGTGAAGTAAAGCGTTAACATTTGTAACTGTGTATCAAAATGTGCTGCGTAAAATAGCGTGGTACATGAGATAAAACTGTTAACAAGGTACATTCCTCCACTAGGAAGTTACCTTGAAATGTAATAAAGCATGAAACCTAATATTGTCAACAGGACACAGTCCTCTAATAGGCAGTTACCTTGGGGTAGTGAACAAAACACAAAGCAAACAAAAGTTCGGTTTAATAGAGAAGAAATGAGAACATTTTAGACAGGTGATTGTTAAATACAGGGTTGAAGTCGTGAGTAAAACTCTTAGAGGAGCTTTCTGCATGTCTTTCATCTTGCATTAAGCTTCAACCTGTCTTAAGGACCACAACTAATAGTAGTTTGATAGATGGGGTTATCGAGATTTTAAAACGTGTGTACACGTTTAACTCCTTTCTCCATATAAACGTGTTTAACGCATCTACAGAGTATACTCAGATCAGGCGGCTCCTATAGCAGTTTAACCCTTTCCCCATTTAAACGTGTGTTCATGCATCTACAGAATACACCCAGATCAGACGGCTTTAACCCTTTCCCCAATATAAACGTGTTTTAACGCATCTGCAGTGTACACCCAGATCAAACGTCTCATATAGGAGCCGTCTGATCAGGGTCTGCTCTGTTTGCTAATGAAATTTGATAGATCTGTTTCTTTACTTTCTAAAATGGCTTTAATGTTCCACCTTCCATATTTTGCCATTGCTATTTTTCCATGAATATTCAGTATAAAATGAAATTTAGAATAAATATAGAACAGGGAAAGGGTTAATATATATACAAACAACATAAATGTTAAGTTATTATTATTTTAACGCTCGACACTCCATAGATCTGGAAAACGCCGCCATGCTCTTTTTAGTGTCAAACACCTCATAGAAAGGTCACACACAAACAGTGTAGCCCCAGATCAGAGGGTTCCTCCATTAATGTGAACCCATTAATATCAATGACTCTTTCCAGCATTTTTCCCAGTGCCCAACCCACTCCTCATGATAATCGAAAATGGAAGGACTTCAAGAGTAAGATCTGTATTGTTTTTTCTGAAATTATGTAATGATATATGGGCTCACCCTTCATGTATTCATAGATTGAATAACACAAACAGAAACGTTTGTGTCGTGGCAGTGACCATTCCATTGGTTTGTTACAAATCAAACTGAGCAAATTTTAACCCTTCGCTTGCTGTTCACGTCAATATATATATCTGTAAATAGTGAAGGCCCTGCAGGAGCTGTATCATCAGGGTCTTAACTATTTATAAGCTGATTGTGCAACCAGTGCACTCCACAGCAGTAATTGCACAGCGAACTTTTTGTACACCGTGAAGATATATGGAATTATACAACAGGGCATGGGTAAAGAACTTTTTTTTTAATTCAGCAAGAGATAGGTTAATCAACGGAAGCACAGGTGTCCTTCGCATGCTATGTCTCAACAACAACTCCATCACGAATACATTATTTTTACATGTCATAAGTATCTAAAGCATACCAAAATATATTTTTCTGACCCAACCAAAAAGGATTTTTTTCGTGAAAACCCCTGCTCTATATTATTAGTAAAGGGTATTCAACTCCGGCGGAAACCTGTTCAAAAGTCGATGGGTTTATTCACTGCTATCGTCCTTGAAAGCTTTTTTGACCACCGATTTCCATAAAACTGTCATCACGCTTGATGAGCAGTCATCTATTTTTTCTCAGAATATTAAAACGCTTTTACAACGAGTCGCTAAAGTGACACCAACAAGCTAAATTAAAGTGACAACCAACTCCTCTGGGACACAGGTTGAATCTGAGGTTTGAAATAGAAATATGCTATAACTCAAGTCGAACGTCAAACACCATACAACTGATCTGTCTATAAGACATTGCCCCGGTATGATAGCATGACTGGATATCGTGTATGCACAATTTCTTCAAATCATATTTTCTCTACAAGCTTAATATTGATATCGGCGAAAGTCACTACTTTCGGTTTGTAACCTTCTTGTAAAAGCCAGATAGGATGTGCACCATACATACTCGATATACTTGTAGTAGGTAAAGTTGTACACTAATAAATTGTGTATACCACACTTACTCGATTTGCCTGTAGGTAAGTTGTATACTAATAAACTCTGGGTACTTGGCATACTCGCTGTACTTGTATTTAAGTTGTACACTAATAAATTCTGTGTACTTGACATACTCGCTGTTTTTGTAAATAAAGTTATACACTAATTGTGGGAGTGGTAGTCCAGAGGTAGGACGTTAGACTTGGGATCGAAGGGTCCCCGGTACGAATCCTGCCATCGGACTATCAGAATGTTTCTGAGCAAAAAATGCATCCCACGTTTGCTCCTCTCTACCTAGGTGTATAAATGGGTACCTGTGAGGGAAATAAGCCAATGTGCCATGGCTGCCTTGAGCGCCGAGTGTTAATGGCCGACTTATAACCCAGTGATCAGGGGGTAAATTGTGAAGTCGGGAGAATATGTACATTGTATGAAGTGTCTAGACTATAAACCTCACCTTAACCTTTACCTTTACCTTTACTAATTAATTGTGTATACCACAATTTTCGCTGTACTTGTAGGAAAAGATGTACACTAATAAACTTGACATACTCGCTGTACTTGGAGGTAAAGCTGTCCACTTACTAATAAATTGTGTTTACCAGATTTACTCGCTGCTCTTGTAGGTGAAATTATATGGTTTTTGTACCATACATACTCGATGTATTTGTAGGCAAAGTTGTACACTAATAAACTCTGCGTACTTGACATACTCGCTGTACTTGTAGATAAAGTTGTACACTAATAAATTGTATGTACAGACGTACTTGGTGTATTCGTAGTTAAAGTTGTACACTAATGAATTGTGTGTACCATACATACTCCCTGTACTTGTAGGTCAAGTTTTACATTTACAAATATTTACGATTGCATAATTTTGAATATTCATGAGTTAAAGGGTTTTGAACGTGTCTTACTTGATATGAATTTATCCAATTGTGAACGCATGCATACATTATAGGTGAGCACAATAAGCAGATTGAAATGCTATTTAATACATTATCCCCTAGTGACACATTTTTGTGCATCTATAAAAGTCACTTTATGAAACCATTGTGGTAAATAGAGCATTTGCTCCTAAAGGAGCAAATGCTCTATTTACCGTAATGGTTTCAAACTACACAATTTTTCCTTTCCTCTAGCTAATGCTCCTTTTCGGTAGATACATTCAAATAGGTTGGGTCTAAAAATAGCCTAGGAGAGAATGAGTTAAGGTGTTAGGTCATTGATAACTTTTGTCATTTAATTACGTAACTCGCAAAGATTAAGCTTTTAAGATTTCTATTCTCCATGATATGTATGTATATGTGTCAAGGGTTTGTAAAAACTTTTATTATAATGTAAAAACTGAATAAGTAGGACGCACTTGTTCATGTGAGTGGTTGGATGTGCTAAAAACTAGTATACAAATACTAGCCACCGTCTCGATGTATATTTGTTATATTTGTTCATACACAGTTTTCTTTTGACAATATGCAATTCTGTATCTTTGTTATATTTGTACATACACACACTTGTCCTTTGATAATATATATGTAACGATGTATCTTTGTTCAGTAGCTTATTTAACACTGAGTGTAAAACTACTTATTCATTTTGTTTGATTCAATATGCATTGGTGCTGATATGTAAATCCGTTCTGATTGTTGAAAAGCTTTATTTTATATCATTGTGAGTTCGGGGGCATTTCTTCTTATTAGTGACTGCTCTAGGTTACATTTAGCATTCCGAAAAAATCTGCGCATGTACAGACTCTCTCGTCTGCTTCATGTTTAAAACTTGACAAATAGGCTTGATTTCTCATTAAAATCAGACAGTTTGAACATGTAAACGGAAGGTAGTAGGCAGAAATGGCTTCCCTCCTTGGTGCTCAGGATTTAAGAGAGAGTGAACATTACGACTGATTCGTCAGTGTCAGTGTAACGTTAGAGACTAGGTTGAGTACGATAGACCGCTGGTGGCATTTCACCATACACACGTCTTACTTCATAGTTCACACTTCAAATCTCAAACTTCATGAATAAATGCTATTAAAATCTTATAGAACATTCATACTTCAAAATTCATACTTCACGCTTTAAACTTCACACTTTATAATTCACACTTCAAACTTCATACTTCACACTTCAAACATCAAAATTCACACTTCAAAATGCTATTGATTTCTTATAGAACATTCATAGTTCACACTTCAGACTTCATATTTCACATTTCACACTTCAAATTTAAAAAAAATCACAATTTCTCTACCTAAACGGGCTTTGACGTCATCGGCTAATCAATGTGTGCGGAAGCATACATGACTGACAACATTTACAGCGTAATGTTCAAAGAACAAATGGTCAAAAATTGTGTAGAACCTGATCAGAGGCCTCCTTTATCAGAGATTTTATCAAGGTCTTCACTACTTTTGTTTATAGGATAAGTGTACTCATCATAGGTACTTTGTTTGTAAATGATGTGTGTACTGATTGCTAGGGATTATTGGGTTATAGAAGAATAGCACTAAAAGTAATAGTAATACACACGTTTTCATTTAATTAACATTTGCAGAAAACAAAACATAAACATTCGTGAAGTGTGAGTGTGTGTGTTTGCGCGTGCGTGCGTGTATGCATAGGTGCGAGCGTGCGTGCGTGTGTGTGTGCGTGTACGTGCGCGTGCGTGTGTATGTGTTTGTGCGCCTGTGTGTCTGTATGTGCCTGTGTATGTTTGTGTGCCTGTGTGTGTGTCTGTGTATGTGCGTGCGCGCGTGCATACGTGTGTGAGTGCGTGTGTGTGCTTATGTGTGTGTTTGAGTCTTCTATAACTTTCAAATATATTGTATCTAGATGCCAAACATCACATACACGGATAATATAGCACATCATCCTGAACTAAGAAGTGTTTACACATTTTTCTAAAGTTTCTTCTGTTTCTTTTATCATTCTAAAACCTGCTTAATGTCATGGTTAATCCGTTATTCATGTTATGAATAGCATTTGAAGTAGAATTTGTACTTCCGTAGAAGTTGTACTCCGCAGTCCATATTCAAAGTAGGAAAGGTACTTCCCAGTCCATAATCTACTTATAATATGCACTTCTCTCCCCTAGAATATGGACGTCTTATATAAAATATGTACTCCCCTGAGGAGTACGTTTTCTACAAGGCAATTATTTGCTATATAATGCAAATAAACGCATTCTATATATTAATGATAGACAAAGTGTAACACCTTTGCTTACTAATTATTAATTTGTCATCTTAATGAAACTAATGTAAAGAAATACTGTATTTCTTACCGCTTAAGCCAAATGGAATTTTCTAATGGTGGTCTTTGCAATCAGTTTGAATCAGATGAGACGCCCAGTAACTGGACGTCTTATAAGGACGCAACTTGTTTGACACTCTGATAATGACTGTGAATAGAAAATCCAAAAATGCGCACTCTGAAATGTGCAGCAAACCAGAATATTAGTAGACAGACATACCTTGGATACAAAATATGAAGCGGATCTGTGGTTTAGTGGTAACGAGCTAGAGTACTAAGCCGGAAGTTGCTGGACTCCCCGCTCAAACAGTCTTTCGGATGAGACTTTAAGCCGAGGTCCAAGTCTCCGTATAATCGTTCTGTGTTGGTGGAATGTTAAACCCAACTCAAACAAACAAGGTATCGAAAATGTTAAATGATAACGACCGTTTCACTAAATAGCATGCCTCTAATTCGCTTCACCATGTCGTCTTACCTATACTTGGTTGCTTCCAAAATTAAAGAGTGTCGGCTTGTCGGTCTTTCAGTTGTTGACAATTACTTATTATCTCTCTTTAAAGGTATCAATTAAATTGATCCCAAATTTGCAGTTTAACCTCACATTGTACAGCGGGCGGAGAGGGAACACGGAACCCTAACCCAGAACAACTGTATTTCTACAGAAGTGGTTAGTGGCTGAAGTGATAGGGATGCATAATTTTAAATGAGTATTGAAATCAATACATTTATTGTGATGACCATCGCAGTACTGTTGATTTTATCACTTGCAGATTTGTCATGGTAATTTTATGACTGAATGATCATTTACAGTTATTTCCAGGCCTTAAACTTTGGCAATTACTAATAAAAATGAACTGAGTCACCACCTAGTCTACTGGCACAACTCACCCCCACCCCCGAAAACCCCACTCCTCAAGTTCCAGTTTTTAAACCTCCGGTTCTAGTAATCAGATAAAATCAAGACCAGACGCAAGGTTACTCTGCGTTTGACCCGAGTGCCAGCCCTGCTTCAAATGCTAGTCATAACATGAATAACGGATTAACCCTTTATTCCATAATTAGGTCTTTTTACACCTTTGCAGAAAGAGTAGCCACAGATCAGACGGCCCCTATAGAAACAGTCTGACCAGGGTCTGCTTTGTTTGCTTATCATACAACACAGATATGGTTCAACAGTTTCTGCCATGGCCACAATTTCTTCTGCCCATTTGCAACTGTAACAGTTAATCTACGTAATATTCATGAACTTACTTCCTACCTAAATAATAATGGTGTATCAAACTATAAAACTATTCAAAATGCTATTGAAAACGAGAGAAATATGCCTTCTTAAGATGTTTTCGTAGTGATAGGTAGCAGACAATTTTTTTGAAGGTTTTCATTAAATAGTAGTAAAATGAACAGTTTTAGAAGAATAAAAAAGAAAAACTTCTACAGCACCTGGTATCCCCAGGCGGTTATCCATCCAAGTACTAACCGGACTCGACGTTGCTTAACGTCGGTGATTGAAGGAGAACCGAATCAACTATCGTGGATGTAGATCATCGTAAGACACCGTCCAATCAGATCTTTCATTGCAAATGTTAACACACCTCATTGGTCAATATACAATAAATATATTCAACGTGTTGCAAAAAAATATATTTCTTGCATATATTTCATATATGTATTGTATAAAATATATATTTATTGCATAATTGTATATGTAATTTTATATATTTATTGTATAAATATATAGTTATTGTATAATCTTATATATTTATTGTATATTTTTATACATTTATCGTATATTTTATATTTTAATTTATAAAATATTATATTTATTGTATATTTTATATATTTATTAAATATACAATAAATATATAGCTTACACATTGAATATATATATTTCATACAATAAATATACAATAAATATATAAAATTATGCAAAATATATATATTTTATACAATATTTCAACGTCTGACACGCCATACTGTCTCACGTTACCGCAACGTTATTTTCTGTTTAATTTCATCAGAAGATTGTCTCTCTGTTTTATGACATATTGTTTTGTAAATGTGAGGCATTTGACCCCATATCTGTCATCTGTCTGTGTGTTCGTCTTTTATATGTTTGTTTTGAATTACTTCAATGGTATTGGACTTAAGATCATGGAACTTGTAGGGGGGCTGATTATAATGTGAACTTGAACACTTGTAGTAAAGCAATGTTGTGCACCCAAAAGCTTCATTGAGATATCTAGACCTAACGTTTAACTAGCACACACATATATATAGCGTGTATATCCGAGTAACAACCCTTGTCATGGACGATATATACAGCGAGGTAGTGATATGTAGATCTAAGGACGAGCTTCGATCCATGAGATATACCTGTATTGTGAAATTAGTAACAGCAGCGTTATAACCCTTGTAAGTCTATAAGAGTCTATAATCAGGGTCTTCTCTGTTTGTTTATAGTGTATTGTACATCTGATTATATCTGATTATTGGCGCCCGCATTAAGCGGGGCGCCTATATGGGCTTACGAAATTTTTAGTTAATGAGAGGAGTAGTCATTTCTGAAACGTTGAAGAAATGAAAGTTACTTGTTTGAGCAATGTAAATTGTATGTACTAGTCGATTAAGAGTGTGAATAACATATCGTAAGTAATGAAATACAATTAAGCATTTGTTTGTTATTATTTCATTATCAAAAAGCTGATTCTTTCGAATTTCCGGTGCAATTGGCTTGCCTAAATGTCTAGGAAAGTATTACACTTTTTACAGCAAATGCACAATCAAGTGTGCAGTTTTGGGATTAATGTGGATTTATTGCAAGTTTAGGTATAACGTATATTTGTTTTGTAAAGTTTTTCCCAATTAAGAGTAAATCTCCTATACATTACGGTGTATAAATGAATGTTTTGGTTGATTATCGACTTGAAGCCAGTCACAAGGTCAGAAAAACCGAGTCTATTGCACACAATAATAACATTTTCATGAAAGTAGGACGCACCTCAAGCAATTTTCAGCCTAATATTTACAGAATGTCTACTTATCAAAATTTAAGAACCCCAGCTATATGTTAGGACTTTCTTTTAGTTTTGAAATATTGATTAATTAAATTTAAATACGTTGTTGTATAAAATGCGATAAATGTAGCACACTGGAACCATAATTGGAGATATCTTAATGTCGTGTAATTAGAATTCCACCTTGCTTAGTGGCACGTATGGCATTTAAAACCATTTACTTTTTCACAATTAAACTACAGATTTGTTGCAAATAAGTGTATGCTTAATAATTATATGAAAGATATTTAAAAATGAAAAGGATACTATTATTTTCTAAGATTCAATAATAATGTTGGTTATCGACCCTTTTACAATCGGTAGCTACGCTTCCCTCTTTGCTTGCGCGATGACAAACCGAGGGTAGTACTCTATGATGGTATACTCTTAAACCCAGATACGGGATGAGCTTACCAGACTCATGTATTACTTTTTCCCTGTCGTGCCCTTAACGGCTTACCTGCAGGTGCTCTGACTTCAGCAAAGTCATTGAGTACATATGTGACGGATTGTCACCGTTATTATGCTATGTTTTACATGTTGTCCTGTGTTCACCGTCGTCTATTTTGTGGGTAAGTCCGGCGGGGATACCTTTATTTACACGTTTTGTAAAGCTAGGGTGACTTTGAGAAAAGTGTGAGGTTAGGACGTCCGTAAACCGGTTTAAACCCCCAGTGATGTTTTCCTACTGACCGTGCCAAGGCTGTACTCTCTTTGTCACCCTTCCTTTTGTTTGCCTTGCGTCTTTGTGCTTGTGATTTTGTTCATGTGTGTGTCTCTGGTTCGTGTGTGTCTGTTGGTTTTCCTGTGTTCATCTCGTGTGTGAGTGTGCGTTTGTGTGTGTGGTTGTGTGTGTATGTGTGTCATGCATTATATCGGTGTGTTGGTGGGGGTTGCGTCTTGTTTGTGGCTTTGCCTGCTTGACTTTAATACTTTTCCATTTAAGTATAATTATTTCGTTGTTTGATAGGGTGTCTGTAGTAACTCCATTAGCAATATGCTAAATTAAACCTTTGAATGATTGCATGATAATATTAAGATAATGACAATCGGTGTATATTTTCATGTACAAATCTTCAATTTGTCTTTATTTATGTTTACAGGATTTCAATAGCAGACACGTATCTTTACTGAAAGGGTTGTTGCAGCACATAAGTATCTTGTTGGCTCATATTCTAAGTGTTTTTGTTTCACAATGTATTTCAGCAAAACAGTAGGTTTTTTCTTTATAATGGCGACTTTTGATGTTTACAGCAATGCTTATCTTGTACAGTTTCTTGACTGAAGTTTGTGTTTGTGGCTGGTTGAATAAAACAATCTTATGTGGAATATAGCAAATCTTGTTATGTTTAGATTCACCGCTTGTGCCAAAATTTCAAAAGGTTGTTCTATACACAGACGTAAATTTATTCAATGCCTAGTGTTAAAGCAAGTTGATACACATTTAGATTATTGGTGTGTGGGACACGTCCCCAACAACAAACTACCACGCGTATAACTTAACACGCATTAAGTGGATTGAAAGGCCTCCTTTGAACAGTTATTCTGTACATGCATTATTTTGCTAATTGACAGAATTTGCACATCAAAGTACAAAAATGAGTCATGCAGGAAACACCACATACAGAACAAACACTCGCCCGAACAGCAACACAAGGAAACCGCAAATGTACATAGGTAGAAAAACAACAAGAGACGCACAAAGACAAAACAAACATACAATAGGAGGAAGATGGAAGTACCGCCTTGGAACTGTTGTGATAATAAAAGTACAAAAATGAGTGATGCAGGAAACACCACATACAGAACAAACGTTTGAGGTGTTCAAAATTTGCAATACAGAATTGTTCTAAAATGTATCACTACATATACCTAGAAACACATATGTCATCTTAATGCAGATCGAAAGTAATGCAGAAAGCTCCTACACGAACTTTCAGTTTTACTTTAGACCTACATAAGCTGTGAACTTGAGATATTGGTCAGATTATAAACTAGTATAAATTATAAATTTATATGGTTCCTTGAAATTTGTCAACAGTTTTCTTCTACAAACTGCTATCATGAACTGACTAGTAATAATGAAAGGGTTAAACATTTCAGTAATAATGGTTAAATGTATCCAGTGTTTTACACAACGCTGAAGAGCTTAATATTCCAGACTTTTATTCAACTCTGAATATTTAAATATTCCAGAGGTTTAGTCAACTCTTATGTGTTCAATATATATAGGTGAAAGTCACTACTTTCGGTTTTAAACCGAAAGTAGTGACTTTCACCGATATCAATATCAAGCTTGTAGAGAGTTTTATAAAATATTATATGAAGAAAATGTGAATACACGATATCCATTCATGCTATCAGACCGGGGCAATGCCTTATAGACCAGTTATATGGTGTTTCGACTTGAAATATAGCGTATATCTAATTTAACATGTGTCCTAGAAAGGATGGTTGTCACTTAGGCGACTCGTTGTAAAAGCGTTTTAATATTCTGAGAAAAAATAGATGACTGCTCATCAAGAGTGATAATTTCTATGATAAATGAAACACCGTTTATGGAAATCGGTGGTCAAATAAGCTTTCAAGGTCGATTGCAGTGAATGAATTCATCGATTTAAGAGCAGATTTCGACCAGAGTTGAATACCTTTTACTTATTATATAGAGCCAGGGTGTTCGCGAAAACAAATCATTTTGTATGTTTTAGATATTTATGACATGTGGTTTTAGATACTTATGACATGTGGTTAAATAACAAGTATCTGTGATGTAGTTGCTGTTGTTGTAGAGACATAGCATGCCTGTGTTTGTAAACAGAGTAGGTCCCATATCATAATTATCCTATAGGAGCTGTCATGTCAAGGTCTTCTATATTTGCTCATGAACTAATATAGATCTAATTCAGCATATTCTCAATGAATAAACATTCTCTGTTCGTTACTCATTATAACAATCAGCTTAAATTCGTGATTACTTTATTTCATACATGAATATTCAATAAGTAGTTTTGATAAAGTATCTAATGTTAAACAGTCACTGCTCATTCCATTTTGATTTCCAAAGTGTTAAGATTTAGTTGATCAACGTGTGCCTGTTTTACTGTAATGTTTGGGCATACATATTTGCGAATCACTGTAATAACAGTTTACAAACAAGCAGATCAATTTACTGTCATCGATTATCTCTGAATTCTAATACTGCATGCAAACATTGGGCGGCTAGCTATTCAGAGTATTGCGGTCAATTAAATGTATATACGAATATTAGTCGAGGGCAAGTACATAATGCAGTCTTTAGAATACTGTCCCTCCATTCCTTGCTGATCTAGTAAAATAAATAAATATGGGCCATGACGCAGGGAGAATTACCTTACAAATTGTTTGGATGATAGACTAGCCGACATAACATGACTGTAATAAACGTTCTTTACAAAGAGTTAGGCTATACCTTACGAAGGGATGGGTTGATAGTATAAACGCAATCTCATATACACATGTAATAACATGTACCTTACAAAGGGATGGTTGACAGACTAGTCACGATAACACATACACATGTAATACATGTACCTTACAGATGGATGGGTTGATAGTGTAAACGCAATCTCATATACACATGTAATAAAATACCGGACATAGTGATGGTTGATAGACTAGACGCCATCTCATAGACACATGAAATAAATGTACCGTGCAGAGGGATGGTTGATAGAGTAGACGCCAACTCATTGACACATGTAATAAATATACCTTACACAGAGATGGTTGATAGACTAGACACCATCTCATAGACACATGTAATAAATGTACCGTGCAGAGGGATGGTTGATAGAGTATACGTCATCTCATTGACACATGTAATAAATGCACCGTACACAGAGATGGTTGATAGACTAGACGCCATCTCATAGACACATGTAATAAATGTACCGTGCAGAGGGATGACTTGATAGAATAGTCGCCATCTCAGAGACAACGTGTAGTAAAACACATTGCATAGGGAAGGGTTGATAGACTAGTCATCATCTTATAGACACATCAACTGGTAGAAATAACTGTGTACTTTTGTCACGGACCGTTCCAAGCGGCATTTCCATCTTCCCCCCTATTGTATGTTTGTTTTCTCTTTGTGCGTCTCTTGATGTTTTTATAGTTATGTACATTTGCTGTTTCCTTGTGTTGCTGTTCGGGCGACTGTTTGTTCTGTATGTGGTGTGTCCTGCATGACTCATTTTTGTACTTTTACAGAGGTATGTGTCAGATTCACGGTATCTAGTAGCAATACATTTTAGTAGGGTAGGTTGATAGACTAGTCTCCATCTTGTAGACACTATATCTAGTAGAATACATTATAGAGGGAGGTGTGTGTTACTAGCCTAGACTCTATCTTATAGCCACCGTATCTAGAAGAAATACCTTCCAGTATGTTGGGTTGATAAAATAGCCTTCATCTCAAAGACATAACATCTAGTAGTGATACCTTACATATAGATGGGATCGTATACTAGCCCCAGTCTCCTGACATCCAATAGTGATACGATACAAGACAAACTGTGTGTTAGTTTAGCCTCCATCTCATAAACATATCGTCTAGTAGAGATACCTTACATATTGATGGGTTGTTAGACTAGCACCCACCTCATTGATGAAGCATTAGTAGTGATATCTTACATATAGATGGGTTGATATACTATCCTGAGTATCCTCAGTCCCATAAACATATCATCTAGGAGAGATACCTTACAGATGAATGGGTTGTTAGACTAGCACCCACCTCATTGATAAAGCATTTAGTAGTGATACCTTATATATAGATGGGTAGATAAACTAGCCTCATATTTATAAACACATCTTGTAGTGATACCGTACATACAGAAAGGTTGATAAACTAGCCTCCATTTCATAAACATATCTAGTAGAGATATCTCACATATAGAAAGGTTGATAGACTAGACTCCGTCTCGTAGACATATCATCTGCTAGAGATACCTTACACATAGATGGGTTGATAGACTATCCTCCTTGTCATAGATATGCCCTATATATAGTTTGGTTGATAGACTATCCCCAGTCTCATAGTAATATCATCCATTAGAAATACCTTACAGATAGATTGGTTGATAGACATCATCCATCTCATAGTTATATCATCTTGTAATGATGCCTTACATATAGGTGAGTTGATAGCCTGCCTCCGTCTCATAGACATAGCATCTAGTGGAGCTAGCTCATACACCATTTGCGGGATTTGATTCAATGTTTCACATATAGGGAACCTTTTGTCTTTACATATTGTCCTCTTTCAAAGGTTCTAGTTCGCTAAAAAGTAGAACCAAAACTAAATGTAAAAAAGGATTCATTAAACCTCATCCTATTTTCCCTCATTAACTTGAATTTGATAAAACGCTACAGTACTGATCGTTAGTTGATCCATCATAGTTCTATAAATGGTTCTTTGTTGTTGAAAAAATATGACAGGTGCCCAACAACTTAAACATTCTCTTTTGCAAACCTTTCAGAATGTTTTTTTCGTGAAGTACAGCGGCCTGAATAATTTTGGTAGATGTAAATGATATATTTTATAACAGTTTAACTACGTGCACATGTGCAATACAGGGCCATCTTTATCCACTTATTTGTTCTTCATATGGACAGTTTGGATCCACATGAGATGCGGGATATCTTGTGTGTCGTCAGAATCTAAATCCTCATCTCCAGCTCTGCTTTGGATAGACAATTGAGAATAGTTTTGAATTTGGAGCAGACAGCATTCGTTACATGACCGTTAAATAGGTTTACCATTTACTGCGGTTAAGTAATATTGCATACACCAGTCAAGTCTTAACACGACTCCTTACAGTTGTCGCCAATATACAACAACTGATATAACTTTTAGGTCTAAATTCCTGTACAGCAAAATCTAGTGCCAGTCCTGTCAGTTATGCCTGACCCTCTAATAGGAAACAATGATAAAATGGATAAGAGTCAGATTAAGTAGACGACACATGGTCATGGTAATTAATTTTTCAAGGCAATTACAAGTTAAAACAGAAAATGCATTGTGGTTACAGATTTAATGTGAGAGCTACATGATGTCTGATAAAAAATGAGAGTATAAAATTCACATTATGATGATACATGTACATGTTTACTAATGAAATTGGTATAAAAGTTTTGGTATGAACTTATATTGATTAACACACACTGAGAACAGTATCAGTGATCTGGTTCATAACAGTTTACTGTGAAGAGAGAGGGAGATTTTTTTTAAAACGGGCATATGTTTTGTTGCAGGCGAGTCTCTTATCAGTATTTGTCAGCAGCAATTAAAACTTCCGCCATTTTATCTTCTTTCTAGAGAATATTATCAAAATGGTGTAAAGTTGTAAGGATTTACCTATTAGTAAGGTTAATTGACGACAAGTGTGATATTGTACGGTCATGTCCGTCGCTATCGCGACGGACATATAAAACCGTACAATATCCCACACATAATAAAGTTATTGTATATGTATATGCCTGTATAGCCTCACATAGTAAATAATTATCATCCGCATGAGGTGTCATCTGTTTCAGATCCTTAGCTCTCTACGTTTTTCTCAGTACATGATTAGACATGGATGTTTCGAGTTCCCGTTCTATTTACAAAGTAATTATATTTAATTGTAATGTACGAAAACCGTGATCTGCTGCAATGTCTTTACTCCTTGAACTCTAAGTAGCTTCCATGCAAACTGTAGATATATACCTAGTATGGGAATAGTAGACAGCTGACATTATATACTTATACAAGCATTTGCCAATATATAATGCATTTGCATTTTCGTCTGATCGGTGGATACTTTGAAACAAAGTGAAAAAACAAATAAAACCGAGAACAAAGAGATGTTAAAACAAGTGACAGTTTCTTATGATCAGCAATTCTAATTCCAGAATATATGGCGAGACGATTTACGTTTAAAATTCGCTTTTGATTGACGCGGGTAAATGCTATTTACACAAACGGTCGGCCCATTTTACTAACATGCCAAGAACGCATGAGTGTACATTGGCGACAATGCTTTATACACATGTATAGGGGTATTAAGTTGAACTGTAACACGTGAAGGACGCGTGATTGAGATAACCGATTATTTGGTGAATGCTATTAACCATCAGTGCATTTTAACTTAACATGAATCACACTATTATTGAGTGTCTTGCTAGTTCAATGATTTGGCATTTACAATTTGTATAGTCATATGCAGCAATTATTTCGCATGCATAGTGTAACAAATTTTGTCTCGTCTTTAAAATGATCAGTTTGAAGTTTTTGATATTTAAATGCCCAAATGAATACAAGCTTTATACCTGTATAAACACAAGTAAGGTTGAGACAGTTTAACCTTTAGCCTGTTGTGGGCGAATTCGTGATTACCTCTGCAAACAGCCTTGGTCCAGGTAAGACGTCGAGTAGCTCGATGTCTCAAACTGTATCATATTCAGAGAGTGGTTTTGAAAATAAATGCAAGCTAAATAAATCTGAAAACTGGAAAGACAGCGTTTTCTACAAAGAAACTTTACTCGGACTAAATGTATTTTGCACCGCTTAACAAACTGAAATTGATATCTTCCTATCTTGTCGATTAAATTCCAGTATGCTAGTGGGGAAATTGTGATAACCTTTGCAAACAGTTTGGATCAAACCGAGTATGTCTGTGTGTTATCAGGATCCAAACCAGTCTACTTCGTGGTCATTTGTTTGTACAGAAATGGACGTAAGATACATTGAATTAGATACTACAGTAGCCGGTATTGCATATTTCCCAAATATGCTTATATCAGCAGGCTAGGTATTAACCACTATCCTAGTAAATATGAAATACATTTGTTTGTGTCTAGACAGAGCGCCTCATAAAGATCCATGTTGTTTGACAGTCAGATACAACTCAAATGCTTTAACAATTCTATTACAACATATCGAATATTAAACTGGTATCATTTATATCACGTATGGTAAATGTAGGCGCTCCAATGATTTCTATGGAACGACATAACTGCCTCATTATAAGGATCTTCTTTATATTCTGTCAGATTGTCATTCCGTTATGTCCTTATGTCATTGCATTATGTACATACAACCTTTATGTTATGTTATTACATTATTATGCCCTGTGCGTTCATCATTACCTCGTCTCAGTTCAACATTTTGCTATGTGCTTTGATCATTACATTCTGTGTCGGCATCATTAGTTTCTGTGAACTTGGCTTTACGTTATGTGAATGCATCAGTATTTTATCTCAGATTACCTTTCTATGCTGTCTTCAGGTTGGTGTGTCCTATGTATACAACATTACCTTATGTGTTTACACTTTATCTTGTGCATTCATTATTACGACCTGTGTGTTCCTTATTACGCCGTGTCAATTCAACAGTTTGCTATGTGCTTTTATGATTACATTCTGTGTTGACATCATTATTCTCAGTAAACTTGTCTATGTTATGTGAACTGGTATTTATATTATGTGAATTCAGCAGTATATTATCTTAGTTTCCTGTTCTTTCATTATATCCTGCCGGTTTGTCATTATGTTCTGTCTCCATATCAATGCATGTCAACCTTATTTTATTTTGATTACGTTATTACACACTGTGCGTTAATCATTACGCCGTGTCAGTGCATCAGTTTGCTACTCTTTTTATCATTATATTCGATGCTGAAATCATTATTCATTGTGAACGTGGCAATATGTTATGTTACTGCATTAGTATATCATCTCAGTTTCCTTTTCTCATTATAAGGATTTTCTTTATATCCTGTCGGTTTGTCATTCTGTTCTGTCTTCATGTCAATGCATTATGTACATGTAGCGTTATTTTATGTGATTTCATTATTACGTCCTGTGCGTTCAGCATTACGTCGTGCCACTTCAACAGTTCGCTATGAGCTTTTATCATTGCATTTGGCAAATATTAACAATACTTATTTCCTATACTTCAAATATTGAAGTGACCCATTAACAACAGCAATAATAATAATAACAATAGTAATAATTTTCTTCAGAAACACTTACTGACTAACAGATTCGATCCTGATCAGATTCCTAGTTGCCTGACGTCTGATCTGGATCCAAACTGTCTGCAAACATCTAAAATACTTATGTCCCATATTCAAAACTGAAGTAACACGTTAATAATAGTTATTATTATTATTTCCTACCGGAATGCTGACTGGCAAAGGTTGGATCCTGATCAGAGACCAAGTTACTAGATGTCTGATCTCGATTCAAAATGTTTTAACAGATCTCCTGCGCTCGTTTCCCTTGTCAACACATGAACTGTTATTACTACCATTACTATTATTGGCGCATTTACTTTTGTAGTCATCTTTGCAATCGTGTCTTATTTGATATCTGAATTCTTTATTTTAAATTACATAATTAATGCCATCCGTTCTGGGTACATGTGTTTTTAAATGGCGATTAGATAAAACACCATTCACAAATAAATCAGTGGCCCCTGCTCTGAAATATGCAAAGTTAGTATGTGAGACCGCTTAGAGTCGCTATATTATGTAACAGGGAAAGCTGTTTTGATAGGGACAAACTGGTCCTAAAGCAAGTTAGAAAGGGTCACTTCAATAAATGTTTTTATTCTCCTATCTCTACCAATCCATAAAGAGCTGTAAATCAAAAATAACTTTTCTCTTATTCAGTTTACTATACTTTAATCCAGTTTTATAAAAGGTATGGGGTAGGGGAATAGACAGATTTGAAACTAATCCGACAATCTTGATCTACTACATATTCAAAGGTATGAAAAGACGTGACTATTGGGTAAGCAGAAGAGGAGCGGCTTCTTCCCTATGGTTTGAAAAAAATTTCAGTGCAGACCTAGAATCCGCCATATAATTAAATAAGTAGTTAGCGGTAAAATTCAGGCAAAAGCAGCTTTAGTCATAGTCTAATCTTAAACACGTTCATTACGGTCCCATCATGAGACCAGTTAAATTTAACAGATCCTTGTGCTTAGAACCCTTGACATTGCAATTACCATGACGTACTCAGGTCGGTTGAAAAAAATGATGTGCGATCAAGGTCCACACTGTTTGTAATGACAGCTAGCAAAATAGTACATATGTTATACGGTAGTGACCATGAATACCTTGGTTAATGCAGTATTTGAAATGCGGAGGAGGAGCTAGGTCTTCAATGTTTGCGGTTTACTAACTGCGAAGTTTGTCGCTAGAAATCCTTTCTTCATTAAAAAATCTAGTGTATATAGCGACTATAGGCCAACATTTTCCAACATCGATTGCAGACGCTCATCTGCCGCCATTTTGGAAACCGGTGCTCATGTATATATATCCCTGAATACATTATCCTGATGTACTAACGACAACTTCGCATAAGGAAATGACGAGTTTACATGATGTAACGATGTTGAAACACGGCGTAATAATGAATTCACAAAATAGAGTGTGAACGCATTAGGTAATGGTGTATACACAGGACATAATAACTTGAAGACAGAATGGAAAGGGAATCTGAGATATTATACAGATGCATTCACATACGATAAATACAAGTTCACATGAATTAATGACAAGTTCACAGAGAACAATGATGCCAACACAGAATGTAATGATAAAAACACATAGCAAAATGTTGAAATGGCACGACGTAACGATGAACGCACAGGACAAAATGTAATCACATAACATAATGTACATAATGCATTGACATAGGGACATAACCGAATGAAAAACAGACAGGATCGTATAAAGAAAATCCTTATAACGAGGCAGTTGTGTTGTTCCATAGAATTCGTTTGTAAACTTTCTCACACCGTACAACCGATACATTGAATCTAGACTGCAACCGTTTGCACGGACTCCCAGTTGAAACATTTGACTGTAAATTATTACAAGTTATGTATAGCCTCTGCAAGATGGGAAGCATATATAGCTTTGTTAGTGCCTACATACGTCCCTAAAGTCGCGTGTGTCCAACTCCTGATATAGCAATCGGAAAATTTACTTCAAATATTCACAGATCAGCAATAGTTATGTGACATAAAATAGTTCAGTATGAAAACCAAAGTACAGAAGAACATGCCTTTAGCTGTCATCAGAAAGGTGTCTCATTATTGGTCTATGCGTCATGTGGTAGCTTAATGCAGAGCAGGGGCTTTTTAAGTTACATCTTTATGCATTAAGCAACCACATGCTTTCTTAGACCCCTTCGCGCAATAAATGAATGACCGCTTTACTGTAGACCTTAGGGTGACAGCAGGAGAACAACATTGGAATGGTTAGTATAGCCCACGAAACATAATGCCGTTTTCCTGCTAAACCATACCTAGTGACCGTTATTCATTCAGTGTGTTTGACGGGGGTCATGTTAAACTACGATGTCCGGTTGCACGGTGTGATTCCTAGATAACATTACAGGTATTCATTCCACTGGGCTTTATATTGCTATTCTCCCACCTATTAAATTCAACCAACCACATTATAGTTTATTGATTAACTTTACCTTGCGTTACTCAACAATCTCAACGGTCTTCAACACGCGTTGCATGATTTGTTTTCGTTGCTCAACGTTTATTGCATTCGACAGGGAATTGTTTTCGTTGCTTATTGATACACGGCCAGTGGAATACGGCTATTGTTTACTGCGTAATATGACAGTCATGTGATGTTTTTGGGCGAAGATGACCTTGTCTTCTCCTTGTGGGGAAATTTATAACCTGACCTTCTTTATCTTTTGTCGGGCTTCTTGGAAGACCACCTTGACTCCAATTCTTCTTGACGACGTTAAACCATAACATGTCTATTTTTGGACTTCTTGGAAGATGACCTTATTTTCTTTTCGTTGAATAACCTTTATTTGGTTGATTAGTAAAAATACCGAGAACATGGTCTTTAATGTCACATAAATGTTGTTATTTTAATTGAGTTTGTTTTTCGAATACCCTTCTCTTCTGATCGTTATCATCAGATTCAATTGATTTAAATATTGAAGAGATATACAGTTTTGTTCAATGAAATTGCCATCACCTTCAATTCTAAAAGAAACAATATACAGTTGAACCCCTGTTATGCGACCACTAAATAAATAAACAAGTATTTATAAGCAGATGTTTACTTAATGAAGGACGAAAGTCCTAGGAGCTTTCATCTTGCATTAAACTACCACATGTCTCTGCCATTGTGAAATATGCCCCATTTTGCTGTCGCATTAGGAGGAGGGGTATTACTGTACTATCTTTGCCTGCCAAAATCTAACAGGTGGAATGATAACTCCCATGTGTACTGCCTAATCCGATAGCTATAGTATTACATAAATACAGGGATATTCACCATTTTCCGAAAAAAACTAATACCTCCTGTCTGATTTGAGAACTGTAAGATTTCAATAAATTCAAATTGCAAATAAATCCATTCAGGCCAATACCCCCAAAGTTCACAAACAAACAGCAGACCCAGATCAGACAGTTCCTACACGAACTTCTGATCTGGCACTACTGTTTGTTCATGAATTCGAGAACTTTTGGTCTGACTGAATTTTATGGTTAAACACTTTCTTTCAATCATAATTGGGAAAAGTACTTAACCCTTCGCTTGCTGAATTTTAAAATACATTTCTCCTTCTTTACCCATGCTCTGTTGCATAATTACATATATCTTCACTGTGTAGTACAAGTATTTCGCTGTGCAATCACTCATGTGAAGTGCACTGGTTGCACAATCAACTTGTAAAAAGTACAGACCCTGATGAGACAGCTCCTGCAGGAATTGTCTCATCTGGGTCTTCACTATTTACAGGTAGGTATATTGACGTGAATAACTAGCGAAGGGTTAATACCATTGGGAACATAGCACAATAACGCCTATAAAATTCCATGAAAAAAACCCTGCACACATATAGTTTTAGGTGGGTAGGAACACTTCAAAATCGATCCTTTACTTAATTGACACACATTTTAACACCTTGCAGACAGAGTAGTGTCATCTGATGAAGATCTGCTCTGTTTGCTCATGGGATACTATGAATATGATGTTACTGTTCCTGGCATGATCAAAACTCTAGTTTAGATGTCATTGTAAATATCAGGTAATTAATATTCATTATTTATTCTATGGATATGTTACGAGTAAAGGGTTAACACTTTTAACCAGTTCCGTCATATAAACGCTTTTTCACTTATCTGTAAACGGAGTAGGTCCAGATCTGATGGCTCCTATAGGACTTAATTAACATAGAAGAATATATATACATGTACATGAAGTTTTGTATGTAATAGAGAAGTGCATTATATATGCATGTGAGTGCATATACATGTAGGTGGTATATGTAATAGAGGAGCGCATATGTGAGTGTATATACATGTAGGTGTTATATGGAATAGAGGAGTGTATATATATGTGAATGTACAGTAAAACCTCTCTTAACCGGAATCCTAGTGCAGAAAAAAGATACTTTTAGGCAGATGTCTGCTTAATGCAGGGTGAAAGTGACTTTCACCCTGCATTAAGCAGACACCTGTCGCCAAGACCGATATCTATACTAAATTTTACGTCCGGTTTAGAGAGGTTTTACTGTATATACATGTATGTGGTATATGTAATAGAGGAGTGCATATATATGTAGGAGTATAAACGTATATGTGGTATATGTCATAGATCAATGTATATACATTATACATGCAGGTGTATATACATGTAGGTGATATATGAAATAGAGGAATATATATACATGTAGGTCGTATATGTGATAAAGGAGTGTATATACATACAGATTGTATGTGTGATAAAGGAGTGTATATACATACATGTGATATATGTAATAAAGGAGTGTATATACGTACAGGTTGTTTATGTGATAAAGGAGTGTATATACATACAGATGGAATATGTAATAAAGGAGTGTATATACATACATGTTGTATATGTGATAAAGGAGTGTATATACGTACATGTGGTATATGTAATGCAGAAGTGTAAATAATTGGCATACACTTAATATGCAAACAGTTGACATACAATTAGTATGCAAACAGATGATTTAGGACTAGTATGCAAACACATGGCATACAATTAGTATGCAAACACATTACGTACGACTACTATGCAAACAGACAGTTAACATTCATTTCATCAAGGTTTGTAATTGTGCTGTTTCATGTTTCAAGATACCAAGCCGTGGTGCCATTTCCTTATGTGTGTATCGCTCCCTGTAGGGGTTTCAACTTACATTCTTAGTGTGCAAACAGTTAAGATACACTTAGTATGAAATCAAATTCAACATTTGATATACATGTGTGCAACAATGGCATTTATTTAGTATGCAAATGTGGAATATATATTTAGTATGCAAACAGTTGATTATACATTGTTACCAGTTCACATATACTTAGTGTACAAATGTTGGCATATACTTAGTATGCAAACAGTTTGTGTATACACTGTGTACCCTTGACGCATACATTGCAAATACTTGACATATACTGAGTGCACAGCAGTAGATGTATACATTGAAAACAGATGGCATATACTTACTGTGCATACGTCTGACATATACGTAGTATGCTGGCAGTTGATGCATGCATTGCAAACAGCTGACATATACTTAGAGAGCAAACAGTATATATATAATTAGTATAAAAACATTTGGCATACACTTAGATTGAAAACTGTATACATGACAAACGTTTGGTATAAAGTTAGTATACAAGCATTTG
Source organism: Azorinus chamasolen (assembly GCA_963576725.1). Classification (NCBI taxonomy): domain Eukaryota; kingdom Metazoa; phylum Mollusca; class Bivalvia; order Cardiida; family Solecurtidae; genus Azorinus; species Azorinus chamasolen. The sequence goes on along the minus strand of OY755250.1, from coordinate 31,817,655 downwards.
AGATTATTCGTAGTCTGCAGCAGCAATGGAATATTTAGTATACAAACTGTTGGTCTCTTATCAAACTAACAATTAACACAGCTATAGCAAGCAAACAGCCAACATATACTAAAGCAAGCAAACAATTGACATATACTTGCTGTGCAAACAGAAGATATATACTTGCCCCACATAAAGAGGACATATATCTGATTTGCAAACAGTTTACAGATGTAGAAGTGTAAACATGTGCATATGTTTATAACCATAGGTGATCTTCATGTCATCATGCTAGTAGAGGGTTTATCAAAAACGACACTAACCAAATTTAGTTTTCAAAACGATGTAAACATTGCTTTTTCAAACTGTTAGTTAATTGTCATGGTGCATTGTCCTCCTTTGCTGGCGTGCTTGTTTAAAAGTTGATCAAATAATCAAACAGTTTAGATCCTGGCGATGAGCCATATTGTATATATTTTATGTATTTTCGTCTTAATCGTATCCTTTTGCAAAGCTCATAGAGTGAAAATCATAAATGTCTGAATGATAGTAACTATAATATCCCATTGAACGAGGCAAACAACTCAACTAGCATTTGCAAACAATGTATATAGGGTCTGTACTGTTTTTATTCAAAATATAGCACATGCAATTCTATCAAACAAGCTATACTGTACAATAAACAATCATAGACCACTTTTAAAGTTTCGATTTATGATAGAACACGTCTTGACATATTCTAAATCTGCATCAATAAAATATATATTACACTAAAAGTACAAAAATGAGTCATGCAGGAAACACATACAGAACAAACAGCCACCCGAACAGCAACACAAGGAAACAGCAATTGTACATAACTATAAAAAAAATCAAGAGACGCACTTATGCAACCTTTCTTGATATAGACCTTAAATTTGACAATGGATATATTTCCTTTAAAATATATGGCAAAAGAGACGATTTTGATTTGAATATCGTTAATTTCCCTCATCTCGACTAAGATGTTCCCCGTTTTCCTCCTTAGGGGTCTTACATCTTATTCGTGTCACTAAAGCTTGTTCTTTCCTTGACAATTTTAACAGTCGAAATTTCACTTGAACTGCTTAAGCAGGATATAGAGAAATAGGATATAGAAAACATTCTCTTAATTTTACCATCGAAATCTCTCTCTTGTTGGCAAGTCTAAGTGCAATTTTAAGGCGAACCTGTGACGCAGTATTTCACATCCGGAATTGTATGGTGATACTATGTTGAAACATTTATTAAAAAGGGATAGGATCCTATAGTACTGCAACATACTGCATGTCAGGTTGTCAATCATTTTACAGTTGGCAATTACGCTACCCTTTTTCGTGTACGCCGACATGAAAGGCTTAGAAATCAATGAAGACGCCTTCTAAAATCAAGAAACGAAAGGAGGACGTCGGCTTTATCTCTTTTTGCCAAACCTATTATTACTTGTCTACAGTTACTCCGTTTGCAGCTCAATAATTGAGTACACTAGCGATAGGTGGGTCAAGTTTGTTTTATTTGCATTTGCAAATTAGTTGGAGATGGGTTATGTTTATTTACACTGTTTGTCTTTTAGGATGGGGATGGAGAACGTGTGAGGTTGGTTGCCCCTTAACCGGTTTAAATCCCCAGTGGCAATTGTCACTGACAGTTCCAAGGCGGTACATCCCTCTATTGTTTATATTTTATGTCTTTGTGCGTCACCTTTTGTATTTTGACAGGCATGTACATGTATCTGTTTTTTTTGTCATGGTGCTGTTTGGGCGACTGTGCGATTTGTATGTGGTATTTCTGACTCATGACTGTACTTTAAGCGGCCTTTCTTTTATTGGACACATACGTCTTAAACGTAGGTGGTTGCTTAATGCAGGGCCAAAGTAACACATAAAGCTCCATTACTTTTGACCTGCATTCATCTACCACCTGCCTTACAGACCTACACCTAGTCCCCTTTTGATGGCCGCTTAAAACAGGTTCTATTGTAACTTTAAAAAATATCAGGACATGAGCTAAACAGTCCCCGTTTGCAATTTATAATTATCTCTTTTTACACTCGAACTGATTACATCTGCTGAAAGTTTGATAAGCTGCAATTCACATTGTTTCCCGTTATAATTGAGCAGTGACAGAATGTCTGTTGGGTTAGATGTTGTCTATCGGGGCTTGTAGTTTAGTTTTATTTCGTCAGGATCCAAACTTTTTGTTAAAAGGCAAAATGCGAGATGTTCTGTGCCATTTTGACCTTGATTATCTACGCTGGTTCTACTTAACTCTCACCTCTCTCATCTCTTCTCATCTAGTCTATTTTGAAACTGGAATAATACAAAAACTGATTTAGATTCAAGAACATTGGTTATTATATATTGCACTGTCGTTATGTAGATACTTTGAAGTGTCGGCATAAATTACGAACACTTCAAGGACACGTGAGTTCGATAACCGAGTTGTTGATGGCGTACGTGCAATTTAGCAGGGTTAGACCCCGAGTCAAGTGGCTTCTTATCAGGGGTCAAGTTGTTTGTAAATGTCACCAGTCACATGGCATTGTATCAGGGCCCGGTTGTGTGTAAATGTCAGTCATGTCTCTCCTATCGCGCTAAGGGTTAATATAATCACTGTTCAAACTTATATCTTGTAACTGACATTTGCAAACACTTTGCATGCTAATAATTTAAATGCGAGACACTAATGTGCTGACATTTGCAAACAGATCCAGAACATACAGCTCGTGTAGAAGCCTTTTGAACATGGGCTGCATCGGTTAATCCTTTCATACGAAATAATTATACTCTATAACATTTTATTTCATAGATACATCTTTTAACGAATTTAAAACCATTCAGTTGGTTCAAGTGGGAGTCAGCCGATCTGAGTCTGTGCTGTTAGCGTGTGCGTTGAAACAGATCTGAGTCTGCTCTGTTAGCGTATCTATTGAAATAGATCTGTTTCTGTAATCTGCTTTGTTAGCGTATGCATTGACAAAGACCTGAGTCTGCTCTGTTAGCGTATGCAATGAACTAGATCTGAGTCTGCTCTGTTAGCGTATGCATTGACAAAGACCTGAGTCTGCTCTGTTAGCGTATGCAATGAACTAGATCTGAGTCTGCTCTGTTAGCGTATGCATTGAAATAGATCTGTTTCTACAGTCTGCTTTGTTAGCGTATGTATTGAAATAGATCTGAGTCTGCTCTGTTAGCGTATGCATTGAAATAGATATGTTTCAAAAGTCTGCTCTGTTAGCGTATACATTGAAATAGACCTGAGTCTGCTCTATTAGCGTATGCATTGAACTTGATCTGAGTCTGCTCTGTTAGCGAATGCATTGAAATAGATCTGAGTCTGCTCTTTAAGCGTATGTATTGAAATAGATCTGTTTCTGCTCTGTTAGCGTTTGCATTGAAATAGATCTGAGTCTGCTCTGTTAGCGTATGCATTGAAATATATTTGTTTTACAGTCTGCTCTGTTAGCGTGTGCATTGAAATAGATCTGAGTCTGCTCTGTTAGCGTATGCATTGAAATAGATCCGTTCTACAGTCTGCTCTGTTAACGTAAGCATTGAAATAGATGTTTCTACAGTCTGCTCTTGTTAGCGTATGCATTGAAATAGATCTGAGTCTGTTCTGTTAGCGTATGCATTGAAATAGATCTGAGTCTGCTCCTTTGGCGTATGCATTGAAATAGATCTGAGTCTGCTCTGTTAGCGTATGCATTGAAATAGATCTGTTTCTACAGTTTGTGTAATGGCCACAAATTATTTTGTTCAGAATGCCATTAGGAAAGTTCAGCTAATTAACCCATTTGTGCCCACGATCCCATATATGGGATATAGGCAAACATTGTAGACTCTGATCAGACGCCGCATTATGCGGCGACTGATCAGAGTCTACACTATTTGCTGATAGGAATGTCAATATAAAACAAAACGAAAATGAACATTTAGACCAGGCATCCAGGCATAGATAAAAAATGGACTAATCCAATATATAAGCATGGAAGAATCCACTGGGTGCAAATGGGTTAATACTACCAGTATTCTTGTATATGTCATGAGGTAACGTGTGAAACACTGATGATAACTTCCACTTTGAATATTAACCAATCAAAAGGCCACGCGTAGTCAGATGTTTTTTTACTCAGTCGACACTCTGAACTATCAAATATGTATCATGATCAGTTTGATGCCCAAATATGGAAGACGATAAAAGTTCCTTTAGTATGTTCTTGGAACATCAACGGCTAAAATAGCATTCGAGGGTGACCCAACCATTGCTGATTAACATTTTTAACACTGACTCATTGGTTCGATGTAGCACGGTGATATACCCTACGCCTGCCTATTCTGAGCTTGCTCCTAAGTTCAGACGCTTAGAAATAAAGCCTCAAACAAAAACAAAGGTTTATAACCTTGGGGACTCAACTTTCTTTTTGTTAAAAAGAAATCTTTTAAACCCAGATAAGTCAGGTGACTCGGTGTCTGATCAGAACTCTAACTGCTGGACATTCGTATCAGGGTTTCTACTCAAAACCATTACCATATAAGGAAACATTTACATGTGAAACAGGCAAGAATTTCATCAGAAAAGCTTGGTAAATGTTACGTACTTCCCAGAAAAACAAACAACGTCAGCACAATCGACCCGTATCTCCTTATCCTTGACCCGACACTCATATGCAAACAGCTTGGATCCAGATGAGAACTCGATCCGTATCTTGTTATCCTCGACCCGACACCCATATTCAAACGGCTTGGATCTAGATGAGACGCCGAGTTATTCGGCGTCTCATCAGGGTCCATGCTGTTTGACACTCCGTCAATACGTTTTCAAAAGCATGATCGATTCGGGAAAAGTCCCCTTGTACCAAGTTGAGCATCCATTATATTTATACAGTAGAGTCAGTGTTAAGTATGCAGACAGATGCAATGAAACGTCTTTAACTTCCTTAAGTACTGATACTTAGTATTACCCTGTATCCTTGTAAAACTACATGAAGGCTTAAATTCTGATATGTCGCAATTTTAGCCTTCTTACGATTAGTTCAAGCTTGTGAAATAGCATAGACTCGGTGTCAAACGGTTAGGATCCTGATTAGACGAAGAGTTACTCGGTATCTGATATTGATCCATGCTGTTTACAAGGACCAGCCAGGATGCACTCAGCATGATTAGGGTACACGTCCAATTAATAAACTAAGAGACTCTCATAAATAATGTCCTCAGCTGAGAGGTTGGTCATGTTTGAGCTATATATGACACATCAAATATATAATGTCCGTGTATTTCCACGTACACTTAACCCTTAGTCCCATTTCGACACCTGGCTCATATTTGCAAACTTGGATCCGGATCATACGCCGAGTAACTCGGCGATTCATCTGGGTTTTCAGTATTAAAACTATCAACTTATTATCTCATACAGCGTGTCTTGTGAATTGTACTTCTTTTCAACAAAAACAAATTGTTTATATGTATTAACTTTTAGCCTGCTATGGGCGGATAAGTGAATACCTATGCAAACAGTTTGGATCCAGATGAGACGCCGAGTCACTCGGCGTCTCATCTGGATCCAAACTGTTTGTCACCTTGATTGCATTTTGGTAGAGAAATTAATTATAGATTGAATTTTGAAAATGTAGCAGATGAAAGTTCTATAAAAAATAATCTGCTTAGCAGGCTAAAGGTTAAAGCATTTTCAAAACGAATTGCAAGTAGAAAGTAGCACTTTAAAAGTCATTCAATTCACCGAAACTGGATGGCATTGTATACACAGTGTTCCCTCCCTACAACGGCCCTATAACGATTCCCTCCTTACAACAACACATGTCACCGTTTCCGAAACAACAATGCTCCAGAAACAACCTTTTTCCATCGTATTTTCTTTATGCCTTCATCAAACCCTATGTTGTGAACACTCTTTAGAATCGTCACTTTGTGACGATTCTAAAGAGTGGTCACAACAAAGGGTTTGATTGAGGCATAACGGTTTTAGTTCTCGAAATACACCTTATCTGGGGATCTGCAAACAAGCTAATTATGTTTGATTTTCCCTCCCTATAACAACTCCCTCTGAGCAACACATAAAATATTCGTATCCCAAAGGGTGTCGTTATAGAGAGGGAGCACTGTAGTGTAAGAAGTTAGATGGCTGAACCTTTGACATATAGGCCAATGGCCTATGATACCCCCCCCTAGCGGGACTTTTGTACATCTATATTGTCTTAAAGCTTATGGTATATATGTTAACAAGTTCCGGTTGTTGGGAAAGTATTGGAAGCTGGATAAGCAAACGGTCAGCGCGTTTCTATGGCAAGCGCCCAACAGCATTTTCAGCAAGTTTCAGCATTAGCGTCATTAAGGTGCAAAAACATAATCTATTTTGTTTATAAAACATCCAAAATAGTTTTAAAATAATATCAATATATTTATCACATGTCAGGAGTCTTTAATTCATAATTTGCTTATTTGCATATTCATGGATATTAATGAGAATCGGAAACAAACTGCTTAAATTGTTAAAAAAATGACCTTATTTAGCAAACAAGTATGTTATGATTATTCATTGTTCATATTAAAATGTTTCAAATGGCACATAAATGTTGTCAGGTCATTTATTTATTCATTTTCTGTTCCATAGATACACAGTATTGAGTCAGTATAGCAAAGAAAGTGGGTGGTTTATGACCCACAAAATGTAAAAAATGCTATTTTTTCAATAAGTGGTTTTAAGATGAATGCCAAAATAAATTTGCACATGATATTTACAACAACGTTCTCTGCGCACAAAATTGTCCCAGTTTGAGAACTGCTATCTTGCTCATTTGCATATTCATGAATATTAATGAGAATCTAAAACATGTTTTTTTTAAACAATGACCTTATTCAGCAAACGTGTATGTTATGTTTAATCATTTTTCATATTCAAAGGTTTCAAATGACACATTACTGCTGTCAAGTCATTTATTTATTCATTGTGTGTTCCATAGATAAGCAGTATTGCTTCGGTATGCCAAAGAAAGTGGGTTGGCAAAATGACCCCCAAAATATACAAAATGTTATTTGTCAATAAGTGGTTTTAAAATAAATGACAAAGTAAATTTGCTTATGATGATAACAACAACGTTCTCTATGCACAAAATTGTCGCAGTTTGAAAACAAACTACAATTGTGCTCATTTGCATATTCATGAATATTAATAAGAATTTGAAAACTGCTTAAAAATAAAAAAAACCTTATTGAGCAAGTGAGTATGTTATGTGTATTCATTTTTCATAATTTTTATAAAACGTTTTCAAAGGACACATAAATGTTTATTCATTTTCTGTTCTGTATTGATTCAGTATAGCAAAGAAAGTTGGCGGGGTAAAATCGCCCCAACAAATGCTACTTTGTCAATAATAAGTTGTGTTAAGATGAATGACAAAGTAAACTTGCACATGATAATAACAACAACATTGTCTATGCACACAACTGTCCAAGTTTAAAAATAAACTACTATTGTGTCTGTTTCTGTACTTTATATCCACACCCACCCCGAACTAACATGGGTTATTATATCGATATCGTTCTTCTTCTTCTGAGTCGCCGGCTGGACGATCTCGCCAGCCGGTACTCACAGCCTGGAACCAGGAGGATGTGCCTTGCTGGCAGCCCAACTAGTAGGGTCTTGCCTATCCTTTCCTATCCTGTTTGGGCTCCTCCTGGCTTTACCCCCAACAGCCTGACTGGCCTCCATACCGGTCAGAACATGTGGTAAATTCCACTCAGGGAGCGACAATCCCCTTTCTTGCCCACTCACACTCCACTCTTCAAAGCCTGTAGGAGGACCTATCCTCCGGGTAACGCTGTCGTCGACAGTCACCAGGGTGTATTCTGAGGGGGGACATGAAGTCCTGCAAATAATGGCTCATAGGGACAATCCTATTTTCGGGGGAGTCGGATACAACTGGAGCGTCGGACCTAGAGGAGGCTCAGACGTCGGTCGTCGACGAATCTAAGCCGTCATCGTTTGCATTTGATAAGGCGCGGGAGGACTGTTTTCGCCTTCCTCTCGCCTTCCATATGTCTTAGGCCTCCTATGTCAACTTACAAGGGCTCGCTCTTGTCCTTTGAGCTACTCTGAACAGGAATAGCTTCTGAATATCTCCATGTCTCGGAGTCTCTCCCTGTCTAGATTCCTTCTGTTTGGCTGACAGACCATGCAGGATGAAGATTTCCATTTCAGGTTTGCAGTCGGTTGGACCATGTCCTCAAAACTTTCGAGGTCCATGGGTCCTTCCTTATCTCTCAGGCCTCCAGCCTCTTTTGACAGACGCCTTGGGCTATTTGACCGGATCCCCTTGCTGGATGCCAACAGCCCCAGGGCCTCGTTTCTACTCAAGCGGTAGGAGTTGCGCCAGAGACAGCGAATGGGAGTTGGCTCCAACATATCAGAAGAGCTAGCTTCAGATTTTTCTTCCTCTGAAGTTACCAAGCGCCTTTCCTACCAGTTGGGCCTTTAGTCCGACACTGCCCTGCTAGACTCCTCCAAGGTTGAATTGCGGGTGAGTAAATTTTCCTCGGAGCTTATTTTCGGAGGCAGAATTAAGGAGAACGAATAGGTGGACAAGACTTCTCCAAGGAGTTCTCAGGTATCTTGCCCTTCTAATTGGAAGATCCCCAAAGTCCCAATGACTATGTGCAAACCTTCTAAGGGCCTTTCTAAGCCCCAGGAGAAACATCGTCTTAAGAACAAGCAATATTCTCCCCTTCAGTACGGTTCGGCCAAGAGCCGCATTAGACCGGTCCCTGTTCCCCCACCTCGGAGCAGGCGGCCCAGAGCTGGCCCCACTCCCACCCTAGGGAGTCTGGCCTTTCGAGGTATCAGCTCTAGTAACTACCTCTTTCTGCACCCACTCCTACCCGGCCTTCCATTCTTGTGGACGCCAGACTGCTTCACTTTGTTGCAGCATGGCGCAGTATCACACAGGATCCTTGGTCTCTCTCTTTTGTAGAGATATCATATCCCTCTGGTTCTGCAGCCTGCTATTTCCTGGGCCCCTATTCATCAGTCGTCGGATCATGCGAGCACACCGGACTCTGGATCCTGGCTTCTCGCAAAAGGGGCAGTAGAAAGGGGTACTGAACGAGAATACGGAGGGCTTTTATAGCCGTCTATTTCAAGTTCCAAAGACAAATGGCGCAATTTGACCAATCATCAACCTTTCTGCTGTAAACAAGTATGTCTAACCTTTCCAGATGGAGACCATCACTTCAATTCGGCTGCCTATCAAACCAGACCAAAGGTGCATTTCCATGGATTTCTCGGATGAATTTATCCAAATTCACCCAGCAGAAAGACACCAATTGCGCTTCTGTCTTGGGTACTGTTTACTACATGTAGTGCCGGACATTGCCCTTTAGCCTCATCATGGCCCCAGAGATTTCACCAGACCCATGGGTGTCTTAGCGGCCTATCACCAGCAGATTGGTGTCACTCTGATTCAGTACGCCAACAATTGGCTGCTTCGTCATTCTCTTCTCCTAACCCCCATTACAGCTGGGAGGTATTGTTTCAGTTGGAACTAGTACTGAATCCGGAGAAATCGGATCTCATCCCATCAAAAGTTTCATCTTTGTGGGACTGAATTTCCTTACGGACTGCAACACGATCAGGATCTCTCCGACA